>WEKX01018112.1:0-10810 GCA_013390025.1 Pitta sordida | reverse complement strand
CTTCCTGTTTATTACCCAGGCTGCATGAATTGATATACATGCACATAAGCTGTGATGTTGAATATATTTTTTGGCTCAATTTTACCAGTTTCTGTGTCCTCTCTATGACTTCCAGATCCCCTTCTACCTTCAAACCTAGTTTAAAGCCCTGTCAATGAATCTTGCCAGCCCTCGGGCCAAAACCCTTTTGCCCCTGTTTGATAGATTTTACCCCCCAGGGTCTACCAACCCTGGTTTGGTGAAGGACACCCCATGATCATAGAACCCAATATTTTTCTGGTGGTACCAGTCCTCAAGCCATTTATTAAGTGCAAGAATCGTCTTATTGCTTTCAGAGTCCAATCCTGCCATTACAGGAACAGAGCAAAAGAATACCTGTACTCTTGCCCCACTGATCAAATGGCCAAGTTCCTTAAATTCTTCNCAGGTGTTTTGCAAGCTGTCCTCCTGGTCAAAAATCAGGCTCAGGCATTCCCTGCAGCCAGGAGTCTGGACAGCCAAGTCCACTGACAAAGGGGTAGTTTGGGTCTGAGCCTCCCTTGTGGCCTTGGTCCCGACTTTCATCTGTCTGGTTCTGGCCATGACTGACAGGGGGAGGAAGGAGAGACAGCACCTGCCAAGACAGCTTCTGCTACCCTGCCTACTTGCCCTGCCTGCGTGAACTGACACTCTAACTGCGCCTTAATTGCTTATTTACAAGCCCCCCCGCATTTGCCTAATCCCCTCACAGTTGCCATCCCTGTTTGCTTTACCCTGGTTCGTTGTGCTCCCAGGAGAGGTAATGGTTTATGTACTCACAGCTGGGAGGTCTTGGCTCCCTGTGCGCCCTTCCCCTCCTCCCCGAGAGTTCAAGGCGAGATAGGCTGCTGGCTTCCTTGTGGTGCTGGCCCTTGCCCCTGGCTGTGGCTGACTGGGGTGCTGAGGCTGGGGTTCAAAAGGGGGGATGCACATATATATATATATATATATATGTGAAAGTATATATATGAAACCCATGCTTGAACCCGTAAAACAAGCATATATATGAAACACATGCTTGAACCCATAAAACAAGTATATATATGAAACCCATGCTTGAACCCATAAAACAAGTATATATCTGAAACCCATGCTTGAACCCAGAGAAAACTCAAACTGTCCAAGAATACTACCTTGTCTGGTACCATTTTAGGTAAAAAAATGGTCCTAAAATTTCACATTTGGTGCCAAAACTTACCAATTTAAAATGTGCAGCCATTGTTCTGAGGGGACAGAAATCTTTATAGATGTTTTCGCAGAAGCCCAATACTAATGTATTTTGTTGGAGGCAAGGGGCATACAGAACTTGAATTTATTTTCTGAACATTTCTTGGTTTTGCCTATGAGTAGAAATCATGTCAGTCTGGTCTTTACCAGTCAAATTACCTTTAGGGAGGACTTTTTCCAAAAGATTCTTCTGATTGTTATTCTGTCAAGGACATTTTCAAAACCCAAGAGAAACAACAACGCCTTACCTTGAAGCATCTGGATAACGATTTCAAGACTTACTGATACAGCACTCCCAGATGAACCTGAACTGGTTGCTGTGGAACTCGATCCAATGCTATTCTAGTTAGAGCAGATTGACAGTTTAATAAATAATGTGTACTATAGCTGAAACCTCTGATGAGGTACTGAATACTGCTATCCAGTACTTTTCATTCCAACTCAGTATCCTCAGTTTTGTTCAGTCATTGAATTATAGTTCTGTCTAGGGATCAAGCTAGACATCTGTGGCTTTAAATATTTCAGTGTTTAATCCTTCTAAGAGTTTGATTTTACTTGTTTTGAAACTATGAGACTGCTATTGACATGACACCTCTTTAATTAAAATTCAAACCAGAAACATTACCATTTCTTACAGAGCAAATACCAAAGTGGCAATGTCATTGTGTGACCATCCTCTTCCAGTGAACAAGTAACTAAAAATCAGTACTCTATTGGTGAGGCCAAGTTGAAAAACTAAGGAACACCAAGTGAAAAATAAGACATTATTTGACTTTTTGATTCTGCCAACATAACAACTGATCTATTTGTACATTAGAATTTATGAGGTCATATAATTAATTTATCAATTAATTGTTCTGCAGAGATCAGCAGGTTGCTCTTAACTCCACCTGTACAATATGTAGTCAATAGATGGATCGCAAGTAGTACTACTGGTGCTGTTTCAATTGTCATATGACTAGTATATTATGAGCATTGCTTGTTTATTTGCAACCTGACATAGCAAATCCCACTGGTATGACA
The DNA here is from genome assembly GCA_013390025.1 of Pitta sordida. Classification (NCBI taxonomy): domain Eukaryota; kingdom Metazoa; phylum Chordata; class Aves; order Passeriformes; family Pittidae; genus Pitta; species Pitta sordida. Next base: position 8,542 of record WEKX01018112.1, on the reverse strand, counting down.
GTGATGGTCACTTCAGTAGTGCCCAATCAGGAGCACTGAGATCTGTTTTCTGACTTATGAACCCATTATGAAACAGAGTTGTAAAAAATCATGTGCAGAGACGGTGCTACAAAGACCCGTGAGCTGCAGATATGAAGCACATGATGATGTTCTGTTCACTTTTCAGGTCTTGAGTAAGTAGTATTATTTTTGAAAACTTTATTGACATATTTAAGAACCTCTAAAGACATTTCTTGCTTTTATAAAATGTTATGGTTTGTCAGAAGCAAATGCTGCAGATGACCTGCTTTCTTTAAGGGATATTTTCCTTTCATATCTCCAGAGAACAATGAGTCACATTTCATATGATCTTGTTTCTTAAGATCACTGATGAACAATAACCTCTTTATGTCCAGTTTGTGACTGATTGACTTCCAGCAACAGTCTCTGCAATTTACCATTTTCTGTACCTCAAGATTTCATTTATTAAAGCAAACAGATAAAGCAAAGAAGAGCCCACAAATTAGTTGATTATACAAAATGACAATTATGTCTTCTATGAATGTATTTTTGTCCTGAATTAGGTTTTATGCTGCCCTGACAGCAAGGGGGTTAACAGCTCTGTTCTGGCCTGGGCCTCAGTTTGCTGCCATGGCATTCAAGGTTATAGAGATAGAGACGTCTCTGTGAATAAACATATTTGGGAGAGAAGAAAAAAAAACCTCAGTAGCAAGATGTAATGTGCCAGTTCAGAACCTGCGTCAAGAGGCTGAAAGCCCGAAAGTCCCCAGGCCCACGAGAGAAAGGGTAGAAATGTTCTTTCAGGCATCTTGCTGCTGCTCGTGAATTAGATGGACCATAGTAAGCCTATGGACTAGAGAGAGAGAAAACCAGTGACGAAGAATCCATCTAAGCCATGACTGAAGATGGAGATAAATCTGAGGAAAAAACTGCAGATGTTTTTTGGAGCCCAGAAACACAAGCCTGGAGCTATCTGAGAGCTCGGCAGAGATCCTTAGGACGGATGTTTCGTGCATTGCGGTAGGATTTGAACTATGTACTTTGGGATGGGCTCATTATGATGCAGTAAAAAAGACAGTACTTAAAAGATGCATCCTGTGATTTGACACTTGGACAACAGAGAATTTCAGAAGAGCTGTCGTCCTCAGATCGAGGTCTCACTTGGGAGGGGGTCATGAAAGACCTTTCCCTCTCGTGAGAGAGAGATAAAACTTTATGGAAGGACAGAGAGATGGTTCCTACCCTGGATCTGGTCAGAAAATACCAACTTGCCTGGTTTACCCCTACCCNCAAGCCTGGCTTATTCCCTACCCTGTTCCCCCTTTGTCTCCTGGTGAAAATAGGGAACATGATATCTGTTGTAAGAGAAGGAGGGGTGGGGGGAAAAGGTTGCCTTTTAAATGATGTTTCCTTCGCAGTTCTGATCTTGTTAGTTAGTAAATAAATCCTTTCTATTCTTTACTTATAGTTTACCTTGCTTTTTTGCCTGTAATCAGTTTTGTTTTCCAGTTTTATTTTCTAGTTTTTCTCCTCCAGGAGAGGTTGTGGTGAATCTCTTGTATCGAGCCAGGGTCAAACCATGACAATTTTCTTCCATTATTACAGTAGAAAAAAAGTTTTCAAGAGTGAATATGGAGAGTTTTGGCTTGTTTTTTAAGAGAGTAGTTCAATTAAGAGCAGAGGACAGAGGTCTCTAATAAATCTGAATTTCAGCACACTTGATTATTCTCTGAAATTACACGGAATATAGAACTAAGAATCCATGCTATATATTATGTAACGCTGTACTCGTCTTGCATGTATAAAACCACTTACATATATCAACTTAGAAAGAAAGGCCAGGTTGAGACATTTTTGTAATAAAAATTTCAAGGAAATGTGTGTATTTGAAGACATCTGTTAGTATGGTTAAAGGAACTAATACTATAGCTCAGCAGCAGCTTGATTTTTATGATCATCCTCAATCAAGGCGGTTTTTTGAGCAGTACACTTTCTTCTCTTTTATAAATTCTAATAAGTTATTTACTTTGAAATCTATTTTGTTTTTGTATTATCTCTTCCTTTGATTTACATATCTTGTGGTCATATAATGAACAGCTCATCATTTCAAATGAAAATAGAGAGTCAATGAAAAGCAGAATTGCTTATCTTACACTTAGGCAAAGACAGGATCTCCACGTCTTTCTGATAAAAAGGAAATATAGAGCAATTAAGTTTTCCCGGAGGAAATTCTACCTGTTATTGAGATTTTCATGTGCTGGGATTTTTGTCATTTTTTACCTTACTAAGGGATCTATATTGGAAAACAATCATTAATGGAATTTCATATGACCACTGTTTCTATTTAGAGCAAGTGTATTCATTTAATCCACTTCCCCCCCTTGCTTTTAACTCCTCTGCAAATTGCATTTTCACAGAACACGTTCTTCAACAGAAAGCATCACAATGAACCAGGAAGATATTTTTGAAGTTGCTTAAGGAAATTACTGTCAGAAAGAAACAAATAATTTTAAGTACTTATAGTGAAACTCTTTTGTACTTCCAAAATATCTTTATTTTTATTTTATTTTCTACTTGTTTTAAACAGGAGTAGAAATTCTCCAACTGTAATCTCTGCACTAGTAGCTGTGCATAAAAATATTTTCTATAGGTCTGTGGAGAAATAACAACTAATATGAAGATGCAGCTTCATCTGCATCATAAAAAGTATGCTAAGGTACAAAATGTAACCTCTCTATGCTCCCTTTGTTTGCAATGAAATACAGTAGCTTTTCCAACTTCTGAGCTACTATTCTCCTGCCAATACCATTTAGCTTACACTGTGGGAAGGTTTTCTCGGAGAGCAGTTAATGTGAGAATGCTTGAAGACATTTTGCTCTGATCCTTTTCCATTTCTTTATTACTACTATTCACTATATTACTAGGTTAATGTTACAGTATTAAAAGAAACAAAGAAGGCCAAAATAAAAATATGATTGCAGCCCTTTTATTGTTAAACATAAATTAAAATATTCTGGTGTCTTTACCTGTGTACTTATGGTATTTATGGTATGTGCAGTAATGCACTAGTATATAGCTGTATAAAATATATTTTTTTTTTGCAATACTAATTATTAGTATCCTATTTTTAAAATGCCACTTATTTGCATTATTATCGCTCAATTAAAAAAAATCTTATGGAAATGTGATTTTTTTCATTTCCTGTCAAATGGTACTATAATTTGAATAAAAACATCCAGGTAAAAAAGGGGTCGTACCTCTCTTTCTATTACAACATCTCAGTAGTTTTTATAAAACCGGTAGATCTATACTCTGTGAGATATTTGTAACAAATACATTTGTTTAACTAGATTTTAATATAACGAAAAATAAAACCGAAAACCTAAATGTGTCATGTTTTTACTTGTCATTCCAATTAATTAGTGACTTTTTAGAGAAACATTAAAAATTATGTACAGTAACACTTCACTATTTCACGCTTCAAATTTTGTATCCTCACACCGTCATGGAGTTTCTCCTAGAATGTGTCCTGTGGATTTTTTCTGAGTGGCGGTGTCGGGTGGGGAACTTGACCTGTTGCTCCCCCCATGGCAGCTGGAGGCAGGTGAGGCGCCCGGAGTGGCCCTGCCCAGGGATGGGCAGGTGTCAGGCTGATGGGGCAAAGCAGCAGGTGGCCTCCATTTATATAAGTATAAATCCTCTTTCATGGTTTTCACATTTCATGATGTATCTCAGAACTGAACCCCCGTACTGTATCTTCAGAGAGAGTATATAACTACACCATAATACACAAATGCAACAACACTCTCTCGTTAATAGTTAGACAATTATTTGGTAAAAAAAGAAACAAAATGAAGGGTGAAAAATACTGTCAAAAATGATATGTATCTGAATGTTGCTATTTTTATAAAAAACAGAACGAAAACCTTTATGTTTTTTTGTTCCTGTGGCTTCTTGATTGTGATGAATAAAAGTGGGAAATAAGGGACAGAATTAACTTTGATTTACATATCTCATAAAAAACCTATCTTTCTTGAAGGCATCTGTACTTCACATATATTTGAAATATTTTCTGTTATACAATTTCTCAGGAATCACATATTTTACACTACTTATCGCAAAAACAATTCGTGTTTTTATTTTCCCTCTGTTAGTGTTACCTGTTCTGTATTTGATGCATGATAAAATATCTACTTTAAGTAGCGATAGGATGACATAAAAATTAAATGTGTTTTAGGAGCAAGACCAAAGGAGAACAGATATTTAAAACTTTTTTTTAACCTTCATCTAGATGTTTCTGCTAGAGAATGTATACTTAGGATATTCGAATCCTTAATTATTTAACTGAGTTAAAAAAGAAAAGATTGTGTTTAAGATTGGTGGGTTGGTTTGTTTTGAAGCTTGTTTCATGATTAGATACTGCAAAGGAAAATCTTCAGTGAAAATGATTGGAGAGACTGAGACGAATTCTAAGAAGTATTACTTATAAGATATGTGGTAAAAAATTAACTAAAATGTACTATCTCATGTCAGTTTATACTTGTCATATACAATACCAGTCATATGGTGTACTGAAAACTACTCTGATCATGATCTTAATACTATAAAAACATAAAGAACTCATTAGTAACATTCCTATTAGAAATCTTACTCCCACAAATCTATGCACGTTTCTTTAACAGATAATTTTTCATCGATTAAAAATAATTTTTATCATCTGTGTTTTCCAGTAGGATGATATACATCAGTGTACCAACAATGCACATGAATATTGGGGTTTTGTCTTCTTAAAATAGAAATTATTCAACAAAACATAATGTAAAATAATCAGGTTTTATTCCTGCTCCAAAGAATTACACCTTTACATATAACAATGGACTCTAAATGCTGTGCTGTGACAGATGCAATAAGTAAGCCCCACATTCACCTACTCTTTTATCTGAAAATGGTGGAATTTTCTCAAGCAGACAGGCTTCTATAGCAATTTTGGACCACATTTCCAGAAAAGACAAGGACTCTCAAATGGTCATATACATCATTGCAAAAGGAAGAGCAAAAGGAAGAACAAAAAGAATTCAAATATTTGCAACAGGCAGTGTGTCACACTTTCATGATTTTTTTGGAGATAAATATAGTAGTATATCTTAGTTTCTTTTCCTTCTCTTCCTTGTTTCTTGTCCTCTCATTTTCTCCTAATGTCTTTTGAGCATTTTGTACTCATCCTGAAGGACAAATACAACAGATCAAGTGGGATTCTGGAAGATTTCTGTTTTCTTGGTAAGGTTTGGCAATGTGTTCAAAGAGGGAACTTAATATTTCAGAAATAAGGAAGCATTCAGGAGTTCCCAAAACACATAGATTGATAGCTATTTTAACAGTGGTAGTATTTATTCTGAATTGTTTTCAGGACACAGGTCTTAATCCTTCAGTCACTATGACATCAGGAGCCTAAGTTTTTATGATATTGAAGGAAGACACAGTCAATGAACAAATCGGTTACTAAAGGTACTCTTTGAAAATAATTAGAATAATAAATAAAAAAAATAAAATAGAATAAATAATACAAGACTGTCACTTGGCCAAGAACTTTAAAATGGTAAAGGATACATTTCTACATTCAAAAAAGAGCGTAGAGAGTCTATCAGTGGCATCAGGACACAAGGGATATTTCTGATGCTGTACAATAACAGTATCTCATCATTACTGCCTCTGCTCCTCTTATGTCTCTTTTTGAGACCTAAGTCTTGTCTCATTTGTTTAAATTGCTTATAAAAATCATCTAATTTAAAACATCCAGTTATACTTGAATAAGTCCACATTTCTTTCTAGAATAAAAAATAAAAGTTATATTCAGAAAACAAGACTGTTTCAATAGGCAACGTAGCGTTTAGTATCAAGATCCATTTCTGTTAAAAACAAAAACTAAATCCAAATATCTATAGGTTTTGCCTTCTGAGACATTGATTTCCTAGTGTATGCCATTGTTTGAAAAAAATCCCCACCAACATGCCTAACAGTTCTGTTTACTTAACATCATTCAAATGGGTTTACTCTAATTTCAAAGTCATACTACAGGGAATACTCTCTGTAGTCTTTGATTGTGATAACTCTGCCCTGATCCATTAAATTTTCCAGGGAATTAATATTATCTTTTGAATTTCACCAAGAGAAGAAAAGCCTTCCACTGTTTGTGCACAAACTCAGATCATAAAAGCATGAAAAAAAGTTGTAAATCCCTCTCTTTTCACGGAGGTGTATAATCTATGTATATACAGTGATCCCCCGTTACTCATGGGCTGTTGGGTCTGGTCCTCCTCACGCATGTTGTGGAATCCACCAAGACAGTGATCCCACTCAGTAGTCAAGTACACCATGCCTGTAGCCATGCCCCCTCCCCTAATAAGGTCTGGAGGACGGTCCTGACGGCGCGGCTCCCTCTGTAATGCCTCATAAAAGCAGAGGAAATGCCGTTTGCCACCTCCCAGCTCCAGGAAGGGAGCTTTTCCGAGCAGAGAAATCAGAACGGATGGTAGCCAGGAGGCTGGCACCACCCGCACCCCTCCCCCCCCAAGAAAAACAAGCAGGCACGGAGCCTCCAGCCACTGTCCTTTCCCTGACATGTCTCTGCTGGGTTTCNGATTCTGTGATTCTGTGATTCTGTGATTCTGTGATATGTGTCTCTCGTGTTCAAACATGGCAGAGGAGGCACACCTCTGCAGTGCAGGACTGTGGGAGAGGCTTGAGGAATGAGTTCAGTGCTGGCCGGGGCAGCGCTGTGGATATTGTGACACTGCACGATGTGAGTGGCAGCTGAACAGGCTGGGACAGTCCCTGCTGTTCAAAGGGGCTGCTTCGGGGTTTTTATTTCCGGGAATGTAACAGCCCCGACCAAAGCTCTTCTGGCAAGAGTGGGGGTGAGCAGGCAGCGCTGATCTGGCTGCCCTGGGATAGAGCAGGTGGCAGCCGGGGTCTGTCTCCTGCTGGGGCTGTCTGCAGGAGTGTGGGCAACCAGTGGCTGTGCAGGGTAAAAAGAACTGGTGGCTCTGTGACCTGAACTTGCAGTGGCTCCTAAGATGTGCAGGGCAGGGATGGACTCGAGAGTCGGTGCAGCACCAGAGCACAACGCGTCCCCACGCTGGGAGCGCCAGCAGCTCCGCTTGTCCCTGCGCCTGCTGCCCAACCGCAGCTCTCCCCTTCCCTCTCCTATCCTCCCTCCGCCTCACACATCCTACAAGGGAACTTTTTATTTTATTTTGGGCAGTGAGGGGGGTTCCAGTGCCACCACTCTGACGTCAGGAGTCCTCATCGCTTTCATCAGGACATGCCAGACTATGCTCTCCGTGTTCTGCCGGTGCCAGCAAAATTGAAACGCGGTGCCAAGTCAGTGGCTCTGCTCCTGACCACCTGGGTGTAAATCTCCCATCTGCCACCACCCCAAGGTTCGCATTGGCAGCAACAACCATACCCCTCCACCTCCCTATTCGCAGCCGCACTGCGCTCATTGCCGGAAGTGCCGGCATGGCCCCCATCTCTTTGTCCCACGGCAATGGGGCAGCAGTCCTGGCTTCACAGAGATGGGACCGACTCCTCTTTCTCCTAAATGGTGAGAATTAAGCATGTACAGCAGGTCTGGTGGGTGGTGACGGTGGGGGGGACCAATTATATATTCATAATTTCATTATATATTCACAAGCTGATGGGTTCATGGTATGTTCTGTGCACGTGCCGAGTTCGCACAACTTGCTGAAAAATCATACACAACTATTGGATCTCGCAAATAACAGATCGCGACTATGCGGAGGATCACTGTATTATTTTTCCTGGATATTGAACATCGTATGTTAGAAACACATATTCTTGTTCAGAATTTGACTGAACATAATGAATTTTAAAGTATCACATTAATGGAGAGGAAGGATACAGAAGTCTGCAAATTTCTCTAAGATTAGGAGATCTGCTGATATCTTGGATACTTTTATAACATTCCAGGAATTCCAAGGTAGAACTAATGTATTTATGGTTATATGTTATTAACAATATAAGATAAATATGAAGCATATTTGCCTATATTACCATAAGATTGAGATAAACATGTTCATACTCTTCTTTCTAGCTTTCCATATGTAACTTTCTCCTTCTTCTCACCAACCCCCCTTTTCAGATACATTCTTAACTACCTGATTTTCTTTGAAAGAATAGGTTGCTGCAACATGTCTAATTTTCTGTTTAATTCCAACTATTAAAATGTTCAGGAATCAAAATCTTTTCAGATAATACAACTTAAATAACATGATATGAAAAATTTGTGGAATATGGTAGGAGTTACAGAAGGATGAATACTTAAAATTGATGAGTTTTCCACTTTCCTTCTCGTAGGTAAACATTTTATACATATTCACAGATTCAAACAATCCACAGAATACTATGAGTTGGAAGGGACCCACAAGGATCATCTAGTGCAACTCACCATTTAACACCCGTAGAGAGAACGAACGCACATCCCAGAGTAGTAAATACAAACCTAGTTCCCTTACAGTCTAAC
>WEKX01018111.1:1263-17806 GCA_013390025.1 Pitta sordida | reverse complement strand
CGGGATTCTCACAGACAAACTAATGAAATATGTCTAGATGATAGAGTGTGGTGGATTGAAAACTGAATGGCTGAGCCCAGAAAGTGGTGATCAGAGCAATAGTCTGTTCTCTAGCGTACACCGATCAGTTCAGTGTCCAGTGCTGTCCAAACTCCTCATTAAGGATTTGAATTTGACTCAATGATCATATAGGTTTTTCCAACTTTTATGATTCGATGGTTCTATGATTTGGATCATGGGACAGAACACAATGACAGCCAGCTGTCATGTGGTACAAAACTAGGAGATTGTCTGATATGCCAGATGGTTGTGCTGGCCTTCACAATGGGAATGTGACCTGGGATTTCCACAGGCTAGATTTCATGTGGGACTTCCACAGACTGGAAAATTGGGGCAAACAGGAACCTCATGAATTTCATCAAAGGGAAATGCAAAGGGCTTACCTGAGAAACAATTACAGGCACCAGTACACATTTAGGGCTGATCAAATGGAAATAAACTCTGCAGAAAAAGACCTTGGTATCCTGGTTGACACCAAGTTGACCATAAGCCAGCAATGCAGTGTCATGTCAAAGAAAGCCAAAATGATCCTGGACTGAGTTGGGAAGAATGTTGTTGACAGCAGGTCAGGGGAATCTGGTCCTTGGCTTTTGCTGAGCATGATGGGATCATACCTGGAGTGTGCGGTTAAGTTCTGGACCTCCCTGTACAAGAAAGACATGGACATACTGAAGTCCAGAAAAAGGGCCACAAAGATGAATAAGGGGGTGCAACATGTCTTATAGAACAGAAAAGGCTGAGAAAGCTGGGACTGATCAACCCAGGGATGTGGGGATTCAGAGGATTCAGTCTGTCTAAACACTTGCTGAGAAGGAAGGAAGAAGAGGAGCCAGACACTCTGTAGTGTCTATGGACAACCCATGAGGAATTAGACACAGAGTCCATCTGCACACAGGAAAATACCTTTTTGCTGTGAGAGTAGTCAAACACTGGAATCAGCTTCCCAGAGAGGTTGTGGATTCTCTCTCCATGAAGATATTCAAAACCTGACTGGACATAGGCACAGGCAATCTTGTCTAGTTAACCCAAATTGGGTAGGGATTGAACTAGATGTTAAGAAGTCCCTTACAACCTGAATAATTCTGTGATTCTGTGTGATGAGTCTTTATCCACAAAATCTAATGCTTTTAAATAAAACTGTCTACTTCGTTGATGAAGAAAATTGCTACACGTCTCAAAACTCCGTTTTCATAATCCAGGGAACATACTAGTAATTTTAAATATCATGATACTTACACTACACAGGCCCACTTGCATTACTACTGAGATTGATAATTAGTGTATTTTAGACTTTCAGTAGTCACATATTTCTCTTGGAATCTAAATTACATGTGTGTATTTGGAGTTGTATATTTGTACAACCTTTTTGAAAGGGAGTACATAGTTGAAGTGGAGGCCACTGCCATTCTAAGTTGCCACTCTTGACTAAAAAAAAAATAAAAATCTAGAACTATTGCATCTTTCATTATATCATTAATTAATTTCAACTGATTTGTAAGAAGTTTTTTAAAATTTTATTTAATAATCAACTTAATTCAGTACGAACTCTACAATATTCTACTTGGTGCGATCATATTAAATGCATGACCATAATGTAGTAGTAAAAAAGCTTCAGCCTAATAGATGTATAATCCATAGATCTTTGAGATATCGTGATCTTGGAAGAGTTTGATACAAGTGGTACAAAGGGAGCTATTATAATCTAGTTTGCTAAAAGGAGCATTCAGAATAATCAAATTCAGGGCCATTGTACTGTAAAGAGTGACTTATCCTTGAGTTAATATGACAATCAAACAGCCTTTGTATAAATTTGACTTGGAATATTGTGGACATGTATTGAAGGAGACTTCAAATATATAAGCATGGTGAGGATGGTTACACACTTTGTATTTTTTAGTTAAAATCACATGTGACAGGAGGATAAAATCCTAGTATGAGCCATTTGTAATTTAATTCAGTTATCATTTTGACTTATTTTATTCCTTTTCTTAGTGCTTTAAAACATGGTTTAGGAAGTACTGAGCACTTCTTCAGTGAGGTTATATTTTGTAAATACTACTATTGATGAAAAAATAATATAATGCATTTAATAACTGGTTTGCAAGCAGTCTGAGACATACTTTGTATAAAGCCCCTTGCATTACATCAACACGAGACTGATTTCTTGAAAAAGGCTGTAAATTCTTGCAATTAAAATCAGGTTAAGAATGATGTTCTCATTTAATAACAAATCTTGATTAGGGTCTTCTATGTTAGGTTATTTTTAATATTCAGATTGGCTTGACCTTTACATAACACTAGGTCAGATATCAGCATACTGTAAAAGTGTCTTTTATGAGTCTGTTTGCTCAATCTCTGTATGAACTGTATTTGAATTCCATTAATGAATCTGCTGTCAGAATGCAGTCTAATAATAAAAAAAAAAAGATGGGCAGAGGTTGGTAAAAGGCAATTTTCTCAGTCTTATGACCTAGAAAAGTATCCTAAGGGAAGGACACTAAGTAAATCAGGGAATTTTCAGACATATGCCTATGTCTGGTCAGAAACAGAGATTCTTGAATTTAACACTAAGAAGGGAGGTAATGCAAAAAAGTATAATTATTAATCAGTAAGAATATATTATATTCTTATAATATATAAGAATATATTTGTAATTAAAGCCTTTATAATTAAAGACTGTTTTTAATCTTACACTCATTGATTTAATTTTAAGATTCATAAATTTGTACAATGTATGAAATCAAAAACATTTATACTGTAATCTTTCTACTGGAAAAAAATATCATTGAGTGTTTTATGAACATTCCTAAAATAATATTGGAGGGAGTAGGGGCAGGGAAATCATGAGAAAACAAAAAAGACATGCTCTAGTTGTGATGCTTTTCACAGCTGTTTCAGTGATAAAGCTTAGCTTGCAAAAATGAGTTTCCAATAAATACTGGCAAAAAAATTTCAAACATGTTCACATGAGATCTGCCTGTGAATTGGAAATATTTCATATTGCAGAAATATTAATAACACTAAATATCAGACATAATTCTGCAACAAATGCAATTCCTTTAAAATATACTGCAATAATTTAACTTAAATTTCAAATTTTTCTTTTGAAATGTTGCTACCAGATTTTCTGAGCATTGAGATTAAGATTATTTATTAAAATATTCAGTTTGAACGTGTTCAATGTTTTCAACAAAATAATTGGAAGTATGCTTTTCCCCCTGAGAACTGTAATTTTAAAACCAAAAAAGCACAAAAGCTCATTTGGTTAAGAGTTGTGAGTCACCCATAGCAGTAAAAACTTGATGTTAAAAGAATAGGATTCATGAGGTTTTAATGTAGAAAATGAGAAAAAACCAAATAATTATTTTATTGTGCCTAAGAGCAGACAGAAAATGACCCAAAACACAAACTGCCAAATAAGGACTTCTAAAAAAACATTTGTGATAGCAAGGCTGGTGGTAGAAAACACAAAAATGTTTTCACCATCAATTTAATATTGGTTCAAAATCACTTAAATATGAAAAAATAAAGTATTTTCATGATGATGGCCTGTGCCAGACCTTAGTTAGGTACAGAATATTCAGTGTAACTAAATCTTTTATTTCAAAGCATGTTTGGGGTTGTAAAAGTTGCAGTATCTATTGCAATATTAGCCTACAGTTCTCAAGATTTATTATCATATTTTATATCTCAGCAGACATGTGTGCTAAAAATCTGAGCCTGCTATAAACTTCAGGAAGCAAAAAAAAAAGAAAATGTTATGTAAACATACCTTATACAGGTCTGAATAGTAATGCTATTAATGAGTAAACTTCTGACATCTTTCCTCACTTTCGTATCAGTCCGATTTCAAACCATTCTCTGCCCTATTCCCTCAGTAACAATTTGACTTCATTAAAGAATTTTGATTTTGTCTCATATAATAATATACTTGGGCATGTATAATATGACTTCTGTTGACAGTAGTGAGGTTCCTTTCAGGTGTTTTTAGTATGTTTATTTGACTGAAATCTATGGGACTAGTCAAATCAGTAAAGTACCTCACTCTGGAATCCATATTAAGCTGAAGGTTCAGACGGAATTCTGGAACTGAGTGCCATTTTGAAGAATCTGAAAATTAAATTCAAGTTAGACAAACCTGCCTCTGGAACTTGTTTTCTTCCTGCAGTCTGAAAAACGAGACTAGTTTCCTCTCTTCTAAATATCTATCATTAGGTGAGATGACTCCTGCTTCTGAATATTGAATACTTCTCTTCAATCTCTTCTCACCTAAGACAGGTAATGTCTCCTCTATTGAGAGTGCTGACTGCAGGGACTTTCATTTAACTCTGTTCAAATCCTTCCCACCTGTTTTGGTTTCAGCCAGGACAAGGTTAAGTTTTTCAGCAGCCAGGAGAGGGCACAGCCAGGATAAAGGAAGAGTCAGGCCGAAGTCAATCACGAAACCTTCATGGAAGTATAGTGAAAGCTCATTTATTATAAACAATGTATCTCTTTTATCTCCTCAGTGCTCATTACACACATCACACAAGTGCACTTCTACTCTAACATTGGTGTCTACTCTAATAGCACGTGCCTTACTAATCCTGGATTGGAGAACACCTCTAGAGGTAGCCTGCCTGGACTTCTACATTCCTTTCTTCCAAGTTATCTTTACAGTTACTTTCTTTAGCTGGAACCAAGGCCGTTGCCATGGATGCCATGGAAAGTCCTGGACTTCTGCAGCAGGGCAAATACCTCTTTATGTCCTCTCGTCTACACCAGGAAGGAGAGGTTATTCTGTACCACCTCCAGACCTTGCCAGAGGCTATGGGAGAGGTCTCTTCCAGGGAGAAGGGGTTTCTTCTGCTGAGTAAGGGTGCTGGAGGAAGCAGCTGGGTAATGCTGGTTCTGAGCAATCACTTGTGAATCATTTGCCTATCTTGTACACTTTGTTATTAATATTGTTGCTTTCTTATCTCATTGCTGTATCCATAAATTGTTTTTATGTCAACCCGTGAATTTCACCTTTTGTGCCTCCAATTCTCCTCTCCAGTCTGCCACAGGGAGATATTCAGTGGTTTAAGAAATTCTGCAAGTAGATTTAGGGCTACAATGATCCTCTTAAAAATTTCCAATCACAATATTATCATAACTTCTTACTAGACGACTGAAAGTACAAAGAGATCTTTGAAACTCTGAAGGGGTCAATATTCTCTGTGAGTGAATGGATGAAGTAAGTGCCTTACCGTGACAAAAACATGAGGTGAGTTTTGAGCACAAACTGAATTAGATAATCTGGGAAAAGCTAAATGTTATGATGTTGAAACTCATATGTTTTCAAGATTGCAAATAAAATGCAACAGAATCTTTACAATTAGTATTCATAGTGGCACCAGAATCAAGTATAAAAATTAAAGAATGACTATTTGTTTTAAAACAACCTTGCTTAATCATTTTGTGATAGCTCAAAGAATGATGAGACCTTTTAGAAAATCATTAGCAGTGCTGTCTTGGCCAGCTCCTTAATCAGACTTTCTATGAACTTGGGAATTTTGGTAAAGGTGACATTTGCATCAAAGGACTTTCCCTTTTGTTTTGCAATGTATGGCCATTTAAGAGAATACAGATCATTTATGCTGGTATTAAAAGCTTTTCATTCTTTTCTAGGATCCAGGTATCATTCATGCAAATTAATTCACACAGCCATTAAGAAGCCTATTAATCTGTTTAATATCCAAGAGCCTAGTGACTTAATCATTGTTATAAGGATTTGCCAGTTTTCTTGCTATTAACCTAACAATTTTATGATTTCATCAAGTTAAAGCCCGTTCTTCCAGTGAAAAAGACAAGGATGACACAGGAAAGTTCAATGATTTCCTTCTTTAGTTAGTGGTCTTCAGTTAATCTACTTATGTATTTATGGCATCCTTTATTCCTACTTGCTGTAAACGACATTTCTTTCATTGCATTTCTCATGTAGGATCTTCATATAAAATAGTTTATTTTTAAAAATAAATTTCAGGTACGTATTAGAAGAGAATGGAAACATTTCCTTCTTCAGATATTTTGGTGAAAATAAATTATTTTGATGAGAGTTATCAGGTTGAAAAGGAAAAAAAATCTATTAGGCATAGATAACAACTAGAAAGAAAAACAGGCACAAACCCCATCAGAATTGCTTTGGCTTTGTTTATCACTTTAATATGTATGGGAACAGCAGAGCTCTGATGCATAGCCTAAGTCATTAGTCTCTGTAAACAAGACCTTATAAAAATGTGCTTAAATATAGATACAGGGACTTTTCTTTGGGCATAGATTTTTTAAAATATTGATTGAAATAAAACATTGTTCTGATATGGTAGGTGACTTGCTACATTCTTTGAGATATTTTGGAGATAGTCTGACCATGAATTCCTAGTATTGATAAAGTATTGTTTGATACAGAGGAAAGCATTACCTGAAATACATACGGAAAGGTGTAATGGGTCATACCTATATTAACTAGTGACATACTTCTTCATACTTCATACTCCTGAGGGCTACTTAGAAAGACTATAGAATCCCTATGATTTCCAGCAAGAGTTCATTCAATATGTCCCACAGAAATGATGAGTGACTCATGGCAGTACAGGACATCCCACTCAAATCAAATATCAGGAAAGCATAGATTGGATAAAGCCAAAATTTTTAACAAGGTTCACCCTGAAGTTATGGTATCTAAAACAAAATAAGAATGAATATTTTTTTTAATCTCCCTTCACTGATATGATATTCCTGTATGAATAAAGCGATGGAATTTTAATCAGTTACACTAACACCACTGGCAGTACAAGGCAGACAACAATGTAATATTAACCTACAAAAATAGCAGCCCAGATAATGTCACATAGATTATCTTCTTCTACCTTTTTTCTTTTATGTGTTTGTTTTGTTCGGTTGGAGTTCTTTTGGCCTTTGTTTTTTTATTTTGTTTATTTGTTGGTTTGGTTTTGTTGGGTTTGGGGCTTTCTTTTTGTTTGTTTTGTTTGTGGGTGGGTTTTTTTTGAGAGGGCGGAACCAGAGTCTTGCATAATCCCATTATCGCCATGCTTGAATGTTTTGCCTCAAACCTTCCTCCTTTTTCTGGTTCTTTCCTTATCCTGCCCCCTTTCAAGACTGAGAAACACACATCCTCAATCATACGACAGCTTGAAGAACAGAGACACAGAGGTATAACTATTTGCCAAGGGTCCAATAAGATAATTGTGGTGGAGCAAAGAATGATATCCAGGTCTCCTTGGAGCCAGATTAATGAGATAAACACTGAACTAGAAACCGTCTCTATACATTGTCTATTTTCCATAGAGAAATTTAAAGTAATTTATTTTCAGTGCTAGAATAGTTGTAGCATAAAAATACAAAATTAGCAGTCTTACTAGAATGTTTAGTAATAATACAAATAAGTATAAGACAGAATGGATAGATCCTCATATTAATACAGTGAATCCCAGCTGCATTGTGACCTATCCATTATGACCCCGCTTATTTGCAAAGCAATTTTTTCGCAATTGTGATTCAGCGGTCCGAGAGTTTAGCTGGCTGACACATGCACAGTCGCTCTGCTCTGCCGAGGGGTGGTGCCGCAGTGCCTGTGGGGCGGGACTCACCCAGCCCGGGTGGGAGGGGGCTTGCAATGGCAGTACTGTGCCACGTCCCTGAACAAGGAAACTTGCCCCACGAAAGTGAGGCAAGCTGTGTGCTGGGAGGGCGCACCTGTCACTGCACCAGGAGGAGGCTTCTGTCTGGGACTGTATGGGCAGCGCTGCCCCTCTCTCACGGGACCGGTGGATGTTAAAGGGAAAGAAACCCGACCTCCGCACCCCTGCCACCCTGTGGGCTTTTCCGGGCTGCTGTGGTCGCTCCCACAGCTGAAATCCCACGCCGCTTCCTTCTCCANGTCTGGGGGAGGCGGGAGCAGTGGTGCGGAGTTTTGTCTGTGATCACACGTGGTCGCAGCAGCCGTTCAAAAACGGTTCCCTTTGCTTGCCTGTGCCAAGACAGACCACAGGAAGTAGGAGAGAATTGTCTGCATCACTTCGGAGTGCCGGGGGGGTGTGGTGGAGCAATGGGCGTGGCCTGCATGCATATTAACGACCTGCACTTCTTTGCGAGTTCAGTGTTTCACAACGGCCTTGGCCTGTCCCTTTCCTCATGAAGATCAGGGTATTACTGCATAGCTATACATATATAGACATACAGAAGAAGAAAATATGTTCATTCAAAGAAAAAGTGCTAAACAGAGAAATAATGCTTTTGAGACATTAATATGAGCAAAAGTACACATAAAATAAGATTTAGTCCCATAACATCAGGCCAAGAAATATTAATAAATTCCACCTATGATGATTTAGATTTATAGGTAACTTGAAAAATAATGTTTGAGGTTTGGGTTTTTGGTGGTTTTTATTGAATAATGAATTCATTTATTCATGAGAGTGAAATCTCTCTCAATCGAATGGCATTAAAACCCCTCCAGCATTTGGATTCTGAACTCCTGAGTATATCAAGTATATCAACAGGCAATTCCTTTCTCACCTTCCAACAGCTATCAAAAGTTTTATTACATATTTGATATAAGTGAATGTGGCAGAGACAAACATTTTGATTTACAGTAATTCCAGTGTTGTTTACTTGTGCAGAAAAAGAAAAGAGAATGTTAAACTACAAAAAAAACAACCTCGAAGAAAAAACAACTACCAACAAAAACCCCCAATAAACCAGAAAAGAAAATAAAGAAATAAAAATAAAATTCTGTATGTAGTAAAATCTTCCATGAAATGCTTCCTAATCCACTAAAGCAAGAGTCATGCCTGATTAAGTAAATGGGCAATGGTTTTTAAGGTTTCTTTTCCAAATGATCT
Source organism: Pitta sordida (assembly GCA_013390025.1). NCBI lineage: Eukaryota > Metazoa > Chordata > Aves > Passeriformes > Pittidae > Pitta > Pitta sordida. Next base: position 8,864 of record WEKX01018111.1, on the reverse strand, counting down.
TAAGATAGCAGTGAGGTTGTGACCCAAGTCCCCTAGCTTTCTTTAATCATAACCTAAAACAATTGATTCTAAGTCCCTTGAAAGAGATAAAAAGAAGATAGCTGCTTTGTTTGAGCTGTAGATTTAGATCAGGATCTTAATACTCTATTATAATGTAGTATAATTAGCATACTATATTCCATTCCACTGTTGGTAACTGTTTGCTGTTGGCAATTTCCACATATGTTGACACACACATTCTCAATTTTTTCTTAGCCCATTGAAATATCTGCGTCATGATACACGCTTCTGAAGAAATAAGATATGAATGTTAACTTCCTTGGTTGTCGCCATGGCACTAACATTAAGCCCTTAAGTCACACAGTGAAACAAAAGGAAAGCCAAACTTTCTCATCACCTTTTTCCTGGAACTATTCAAGAGAGAAAAATGTCACCACAGTTAATAGTGTAAATCCTCTGAGTGGCCTGAAGCAAAAGTACCTGTCAAAACCACAAACACAAAAAGGAAGGGTCACCAGAAGGACAAATGTTGTATGTATACAGCTGTATAGCAGTTCTTTGAAAATCAAGTTTGACTATGGGGCACTTCCACTATTATGCAAATAAATCCAAGGATCTTTTTTAATACGGAACTAAAGAATATCACTATAGCTATAAAGTCAGTGGGACTTGAACTAAAAATCGTTACACAGTAGGCAAGCTACATTGTTGAATGCTCAGCTGCAGTATTGAATCTGTGATTAAGCTTAAACTGTAGAAAATATGCTCATGGAATTTTAAATTCCCATGGCAAGAAATTGGACTCTTTACCTACATGCTAATGCCAATCTATCTAATGGATTTACTGTCTTCTACTGTGAAATTGGGAAGACTAAGGAGGCAGTACCCTTTTAACAATAAGAGAAGAATGTGGAACAAAAAACATTCTGTTCACTAAAATTCCAAATTCCACTTTGACTGTGTGCGAATTTACTAAATTAAAAATATTGATTTATCGTGGCACTGGAGGGAAACGACTCTATTTTTGTTTCTTTCCCTTTTCCAGGACTCGGCACTCACAAAAACAACACCAATGGCCTCATCCTACTGCCCTTCCTGATTGATCAGGATTAGTGTGATACGGTTAATGCTCAGTATTTTGTGGTTCCCCATTTGTGGATTCACTTTTTTGTGAGCTGATTTTCCCGCAATTGCGGAGGTCCGTTTCACGAGGCATTCACAACTGCACCTGTGTGAAATGACACTCATGAATATTCAAAGGAGACAGTAATGAATATTAAAATTAGCACTGCCTGCCATGATTCATGGACTGCCCCCACACTGCTCTGCCTGTGCTGGCCGTGGTGCGCAATGCAGCAGGCACACACGCTGCCGCTGTGGCGAGTCCCATACCAGGGCTGTAGGTGTACTTCTGACAGCTCCTCGCCATGTTCCTTCCCCAGCATGAGCGCCTACAGCGTGAGTCCTGTGCTGGGGAGGTAACATGGTGGGGAGCACTCAGAAGTACATGATGCAAAACCAAATTAGGTCTCAAAATTCTTTTTTTTAGTTTATATGCAATTTCAATGATATCAGGTTTTTTTTATCTAATAATATCTGATTACATTAAATTCATAACCTTCAATTGTTCCTTTCCATGACATTCTTCTTTGCCTAGCTACTGTTCTGAATTATTCGTCTCTCCTGTAATATGAGATAAAATTATTTAATTCTTGCATCATCCATACTCTCTGCCTAGTATACTTCATTTGAGGTAGTCTTGTTACTGTTGACTGTTCTTACGGTTCAGTGTGATAATCTTAAATTCTATTTGAGAATCTATTACTAGATTACTCAGTAGAAGTTATAAGAAGGTGAAAGGATTGAAGCATATGCTTAATTTTGGTCTCTGGAAAATAACAGGACAGTTCTCAGTCTCCAAATTTTAAAATATTCTGATATTTTGTGTCAGAATTTAATTCATATATATATCTATATTTCAATTCAAGCACAAATACAGGTCTTTTCATGATTATTTGGTTGGCTGGTAATAGATGACTACAAAAATGGATGGAGAAAATCAAGCTGTAAAAAAAAAATAAATAATTTCCCCCAAAATCTTTCCATCTATATACTTCAATCATAATGTGACCTATTACTTGTATTACAAGCACTTTATGATATTAAAATTAATATATTTAGTTTCACAATTCATTTGTCTTCAGTCATGCGATGATAAACTTCACCACTATCCAGACTAATGAATCAGTGCTAATAAGAAGAGAGATCTCAGTTCAGCTCATTGGTCTCAACCTCAATATTTGCGGAATGTTACTACATCTGATTTAACAGGAAAGTGCTTTCTAGAAGGGCTACATGCATAGGTTACCTGACACCACTACTAAATATTCTGTAAATGAGAGATGTGCTAATACTGTAAATCAGCAGTTGTGAAGATTAGGGTTCTTTAGAAGCACTCCCACTATGCAGCTCCTAGGGAAGAAATGTGAATAACCTGACAATGAAATTCACTGATTACAGTAGTGGAGTCCAAGTGTAAGAGGGATCATCAACCTCTTCTGATCAAATGTAGCAGACGTTTTTTGCATAGTGCCAGGAAGCCTGTGATTGGGCATTATTGCCCAATCATTGCATTGTGCTACATTTGAACATAATTCAGTTACAGGTCCAGCTGTGAATTTTTTGTCTGATCTCTGGCATCAAAGCTATTCTAGTTTCTCCGTATTGCAGAGAAATTAAATATATCAGTGTAAAGGAGACAAATGAACACTCCACAACAGTCAGAAATCTTGTTAGAGAAATATTTATATATTTTAGAGTCTTTATGGCAGAATCCATGAAAAACAATAGACTGAAATAAATAAATAAATGCAGGTAGTTTATAAACACCCCAAAGAGAAGGCCAATGATTTCTGTGGAAACAATGGGTTTTCTGTTCCACGTGTAGGTCTAAAATCTGGGCGGACAGGCAAAAAATGACACAGATTGCACAAACCATTACAGTCTTGTAGTTCTCTATCAATATTTGAAATTGATGTACCTGTTGTATTTTCATCTGATAGTCAGAAGAAGTTCGGAAGGGAGACTCCTACCTCCCTGTAGAGAGGCAATGACAAACATATCCAGTGGTATTTCTAGTGTATTTCCACTTCCCTCCTGCCAGTAGGGGTAGAAAAACATCATTAATTATAGCATTTTAGCAGTTCCCATGCCAGACATCTTCTCTCAGAGTTATGAGTGACGAAGGTAATTTAATCTCTTTCAGTCCAGAGATGTGAGAGCCATGATCTTTAGCACTTTTTTTAAAGTTAAACATCACAGACTGGATGCACAAGGAATAATTCCCCAGGAGATAGTTCCTGGTGCCTGTAAATCTAACTGCATTTCTTAACCTAACTGACCTTTCGCCTCTGTGAACACAGGCTGATAGAAAGTGACCAAAAGTTACCACTTCAGAGCAAAGTGTTTTGCAGCAATTCACCTGGAAGTGTTTAGAATCCACAGAAAACCAAGTAGAACATAGGTGATTTTTTTATATCTTCCTTCTCCTAAAGCCCACTGCTGCCTTGCACAGTTGGAAATTCCCATTCAACTCACTTGCATCCAACTTTTGGCTGATATTGCTTTATACTTCTTCCAAACACTCCCTACCAGATGCTCCTGTTAGTCACTCCATTCTGCCCTCTTCTTTTGGGAACTTTCTGAAGCAAGGGTTAGTCCTTTCTTGTCTGAATATACAGTCTTGGCTAAGTAAGTGTGTAAATCTAGCATGCATCTGGAAAATAGCATTTTTGGGAAAATAACAGGACAGTTCTTAGTTTGCTTCAATACTTTGTACCTTGATTTCTTATCTCATTATAATTTCATTTTCTGTTTGTTATCTCTTTAATAGTGTCTTCTGAATTAAATGTCAATAGGAAGTATTAAATGGGTAAACTATTTTCCCTTTAAGAGTAATTTAAAAGAAAATATCCTGATTTTACAATTATTGTCTACATGTTTTGTATCCAGATTTTTTCCCTCTTTGTGTAAGGCTGTTTTGCAATTATGCAAGTATTCCTTGTGAAGATTATTTATTATCGAATAATGTTATGGAATACAATGGTGAGCTAAAACTGCTTTATGTCCAGCAGGTCACACTGTCAACAAGTATGATTCCAATTAAGAACAAGATGTTCTTCACAGGGTGAATCAGTTTTATGGATGTTTCTTGAATTAATCTTTGTTTTATGGTGTCCAGGTTCTGTTTCAGAGCACAAGGAAACATTTTTTCTTGCTAGGTATTTTTTTCCTATGACAGTCCAGTGGGTTATCAGCAAGGCACTCTTCTGTTGATTCTGATTTCTCCACTCAACTGTTGTCATTACTGAATTTCATTTAGTTTCTAATCTTCAGTCCATGTTGAACTACTGCATTTCTAACAGGAAAGAGGACACATGCAGGAAGAAGACAGTTCTTGAAATGCCTAACCTGGAATTAAATGCTCCAGAATATTATGAGTTGGAAGGCCTGTTAGACTGTGAGGGAACTAGGTTTGTGTTTACTGTTCTGGGATGTGCGTTCGGTTTCTGTACGGGTGTTAGATGGTGAGTTGGACTAGATGATCCTTGTGGTTTTCACATCAGGTCCCTAGATTAATTACCTCTCCAATGTATTAATAAGCCACTTATTCATACCTTTACATTAAGAGTCCTGTGAAGATTATCACTCATGATTTAAAATATGAGTATTGTATATTTTATTTTAAAATAAATATATATGTGTTGAACTTCCTCCTTCTTCCTACTGTTGCCTTGTTCAGAATCAGCTCCCCAGCAATTCCCTTCTAACCTCCTGCTCCCCATATTCCCCAGGATCCTGATGTTTGTTGCCAAGGATCAGTGACAGCTTAAGCTGAGCCAAAAGTCTTCTGTGGCCCTTCTTGTGGAAAACAAATGTTTCTGGGAGGAGTATCAGATAGACACTTCTCACAAGGAACACACACAGCCAGAACTCCAGGAGCTGAATAATACAGTGTGTCCAAAAGCCCCCCACAAACTGATCCACAGTAATTTAAAACTTTTGCAAATTTGGAATATCTTATAGGTCACCAGATACAATTGTACTTCATCTTGCATTAAAACCTCAAAAAATTATGCACTTTAAAATGTATTTCTTTGAAAATGTTCTGTATTTTTTAGCAAAACCTTATGTTTAGTAGCAGTTTCTTTGAAATATTTTGTCAGTAAAGATGTATATGAGCAATATTCCTGGATACATATATGTGGTTATAAATTCTTCTGATATCTTTGTCAATAACAACTAACTAAGTTAGCTCTAAATTTTTTCCACACCATAAAATAAACCCGTTCCTTTCCTGCTCTAGCACTTTTGATCATAATAGTCAACTTTTGTTTAACAGACACTACGTATTAGGTCAGGAAGACTAGTCAAAAAAAACCTGAACAAACCAACAAACGACAAAAAATATTTTGTCCAAATCCATAGGCTTTTAAAATGATTATATCCAGAGTGGATTAGTGACTTGTAAATATAATGACTCAGCTGTCATTGCTATTTCTCCACTACCTGGCATTGTTGTCACATTCCACTGTGACTGTCTCATCAGGCACATTGGGTTTAGTAAACAATCTTGTCAAGTAAGATGCAGTCACGCCTAAGGCTCAGAAGCTTGTGGCAGTCAGCATTCCTTTGAGCTGCTCTGTCAGCAGAAACTGGAAGTAAAGCTATAACTTACGTTTTGAATCTGGGGACCTGACTACCTTGAAATACCAACTTAATACTCGAATGCTGCAAACTCAGAAAATGATAGTTTGGCTTTGACCTTACACATACCACTTTTGCTGTGACGTCTCTTCTCAGAGGCACTCAAAAGGAGGAGAACTATCACCAAGATATATGTTATTCCCTGAACTATTGAAGTAAGAAAAGAAAAAGAGTAGAAGTTCAGGATCAAAGGACACAGGATATTCTGAGATGGAAGGGATCCACAAGGATCATCCAGTCAAACTCCCAAGCGAAAGCCCACCTAGGGATCAAACCCACAAACCTGGAGCCATGGGCACCATGCAACATCCAAGCCTCCCTTCGCCTAGACCATGTCACTGAGTTCCTCATCCAGTCTGTTCATAAACACCTCCAGGGATGGTGACTCCACCATCTCCCTGGGCAGACCATTCCACTTAAGGAACACTCTAACTGTGAAAAGCTATTCCTAATATCCAGTCTAAACCTCCCGTGGCTCACTTTAAGGCCATGTCCTCTTGTTCTGGTGCTGGCAGCCTGAGAGAAGAGATTTACTTACACCCACCCGACTGCAACCTTCCTTCAGGTAGTCGCAAACAGCAATGAGGTCACATCTGAGCCTCCCCTTCTCCAGGCTGAACAACCCCGGCTTCCGCAGTAGCTCCCAATAAGGCTTATACCCCAGCCATTTCACCATCCTTGGCACACTTCTCTGGACCCTCTCAAGAAGCTCAACATCTTACTTAAACTGGGGAGCCCAGAACAGGACACAGAACTCAAGATGTGGTCTGACCAGTGCTGAGTATACAGGAAGAATAACTTACCTAGCCCAACTGATCACATTGTTCCTGATACAGGCAGGAGGCCATTGGCTCTCATAGCAACCAGGACACACTGTGGACTCATATTAAGTATTCTGGCAACCATTACTCCTAAATCCATCCTTCTCCCATGGGCTCCAGCTGCCTTCCCCCCAACTCCTGTTTCAACTGGCAGTGTGCACAGGTTTGTCTGAAGAAGCAGCAGAAGATGTGAAGAAAGGCAAGTTAGAAAGCAGGTGAGAAGGATGGCAAGAAAGATAGAAAGGAAAAGAAAGAAATAAAGAGGGAAAGCAAGAAAGAAAGGAGGAGGGAAAGAAAGAAAAAGAAAGAAGTAAATAAAGCAATCAATCAATCAAGCAAGCAAGCAAGAAAGCCAGTTAGAAAGAAAGAAATAAAAAATTAAAGAAAAAAGAATTAAACTTAAAGAAGGAAAGAGAGAAAATAAATGAAAAGAAATGCAAGAAGGAAAGACAGAATAGGAAATGCTGCAATAGGGGTTCCTCTTCTCATTTTCCATGTCCCTAGCCTTCTCCTGCAAAGAGCGAGAAACACAGGAGGGTCCAGGGAGCTCCTTGCTTGTCCCCCTAGACGAAATTCCCACCTCTTTTCTTAGTTGAGATGGCCATGGCCTTTTGGCAAGTGGGACACCTTATGAGCAATTGCTCCTCTAGTGAGCTGGGAGCTGCAAGAAAGGGAATGCCTTGTTCAACCTGCTCCTGGAGTTGCATTGGTTGGGCATCCGCAGTCTGTGGTGTTGGGAGGTTGGCAGAGGGATTCCTTCACTGCAGGAATGTCTGTCCTTCTCCCATGGGCTCCAGCTACCTTCTCCCCAACTCCTGTTTCAGCTGGCAGTGTGCAGAGGTTTGTCTGAAGAAGCAGCAGAAGATGTGAAGAAAGGTAAGTTAGAAAGCAGGCGAGAAGGATGGCAAGAAAGGTAGAAAGGACAAGAAAGAAAGAAAGAAAGAGGGAAATCAAGAAAGAAAAGAGGAGGGAAAGAAAGAAAAAGAAAGGAAGAAAGAAAAAGAAAGAAAAAAA
>WEKX01018110.1:670941-703028 GCA_013390025.1 Pitta sordida | reverse complement strand
TCTAATAACTTTTACAACACTTCATTTCCTTTTTTTAATTCTGATATTTGCCTTACATTTCTCAAGACCTACATCTGTCAAACACCCTTCTTGGATGTTCTTGTTATTTTTTTAAAGTTCACCCTCTCTGAACATTCTCAAGAAGATTGTCAAACACCTGGAAGAGTCAAACCACAAAAATCTGTATGACGGTAGGTCTGTGAGTCCAAAGTCATTGTAAGTACCAATTCATAGGGATCATTTATGCAGCCACACAGTCCTGAATTCATTAAAAGAATTTGCCAATAACTGATACTTTAAGGCCTTCCTTGTCCAAGTTTTAGATGCTAAAAACATTAATTTAATGGAACTAAATGTTTTTACCAGCAAAAATCGTAAAGCACTCAGAGCACAATTTCTGGGCAGTTGTAGGAACAATTTTGATACCATTGAAGCTCCAGGAGATTCACTAGCTGGACTTTTTCCTGACAGTGGAGACTGATCGAAGTGTTCTTAGAGACTGCTAAATAAGCAAGCTTTTAAATCATCACATGTTGATACAACACACAACAGGCAGGGATGTGAAATGCACACAGCCCACCCTACTGCCACATGAATAGCACCAAGCATATGGGAAACTTGGTCTCACATGGGAAACTGGTCTCAAATCCTAATTGTTCTTGAGAGAGAGAAGAGCTTGCTTCTTCCACCTCCCAGGAAAGAATCTCAGTTGCAAACTTCTGGGATCTGGGGAGGGTTCCCTGTTATTTTTCAAAGATGGACCATCTTAGATTATCAGCTGACGTCTGCACCATTCAGTGTCTGATTGTAATTGCCATCTCACAACATGAATTATGCAATAACCTGTTCCAGATGGCTTGAGCCAGAAGCTCAAAAGCATGCTCCTACACATATTTTCCTTTCCTAGCCAAACATAACACAAGCAAGAATCAACAGTGAAAATTAACGCAGGATGTAATTGTAAAAACATCATCAGTGCTAATTAAAATGCACCGGGAATGTGCGGAGTCCCTGAGATGTTGTGGTGTGTTAATCTGCAACTCACGTTACTGTTTTTAAGAGGGAGAAAGTGTAAACAGTTCCTGTTGTGCTGGTGTCTGTTGGAACAAAATTGCCTCAGTGGGGTACAGTTACTACCTGTGTGAGACATCCATGGGAAAAAGAGCCAGGTCAGCATCCCTTCCCTCCTGCAGAGGGAGGAACACACCTGTGTGTCTGAAGCATGTGTTCCTTCGGGATAAGGACACTGCTGAGAGCACTGCTTCCCAAGAGCAGCAAGCCATTGTAGTGTTATAGCAGACAGTCACACAGTGCCCAACCACAACACCTTAAGTCTTTGTTTTACTTCATCTAACTCTACATCTTTATCCTACTTTCAGCTGGGGTTAAACACCAACAATCTTGTAGCTGTTACTCTCTTTACAGGTCTGTGGTCACTCTGATACCAATTAACATCACAATTTCTTGTAGGATGAAAATCACCAGTGGAAAATCGAAGCACCACTGGACCCATTCTGAAATGTAACAATGCTAAACATACACCAGTATCTGACTTCACTTGATTGGAATGATTAATGTATTTTCAAAGCAATAGATGAGGAATAGTAGGATCTAGCAGGTACATACCAAAGCCCAAGCAGTTAAAACTATGCCCAGTGAACTGTATCTGCTCTAAGACAAAAGTATTTCAGGTATATTACCTGTAGTGAGATCGTGTTTGATGTTATGAGCACCTGCAGTGCTTTCTGGAACAGTCTAGAAAGATGGCCGAGGTAAAAAAGAGCAATAATCTTTGAAGAATGTTTCAGCATTGTCTAGGGGATTTTTAACCCAATAAAAGTAAGGTCAGCAAGCAAACTAAAATCTTTTTATAACTTTCTCAGGAAAAATACACAATCTTTCACAGCATTTTTGCTGCAACAACTCTCAGCAGGTCCCTTCCTATTACGTGTTAGTAATTCACAACAGGCTGTAGCATTCTTCTTGAGTTTTCAATCCTTAAATGACTGATACTTTCTGTTTTAAAACTATTTTCCTGTTAAAAGGGTATGGAACATCACTCTCTACACCTAAAGACAAAAGATAAACTTGACAACTCACATCTCCCCCTTGATTGCTGTATCTGAGAACATGGTGCCCCGGCTACTGTTCATGTTTTATTTGTTGTACTGTTGCATTACATCCTTGAACATAGCTCTGGTTACTGCAGTTCACATTTTGCCTGAAAGCAGAGAGATATTTTAGTTTGTTTTTGTTTATTTTACAAGATTGACATGTACATAAACTGGGCTGTGGCCTTTTCTCCTCTGCATTTTTGTCAAGCAGTCTAGACAATGTGGTTGAAAACAATGATCTTTCATCTTGTGACAAAATGTTTACCAGCCCCTTTTAATAGCAAGCATAAACACTTTATAGCCAGTTTCAGCTATGACCTTCCATAAAAGAAGACCTAAAACTCTTAATAGTCCTGAACCAAGACTAAAGTCTGCTTCACTGCTGGAGCAAACCAACGTTCAGTCCTCACAAGTACCTGGGATACATAAACCACGGGTCTCCAATTACTACCAGTCAGTCAGAAGTATGCACTAAAACCTTCCCTAGAACTATTCAGGACTGATTTATTTTATGCTTAAATTCCTTGAGACTGCAGTGTCTTTTGCAGTTTCCCAAGCCCTTTATCAATGCAAGCCCTACACTGGGCACATCTGGCACAGCAGCATCAGGTGGCAGCTTAGAGCAGCTCCCTGAGACAATGGTCCACCTCTCCTGGTTAACCTGGCAGCATTCCCTGTCTGCTGGGGCACAAGTACCAGTAACACACCAGCTTCACCCGTGATTGTGCATCTCCCAACTACTTTAATTCCATCACATGGAATTTATATTTTGGGTGGTTTTCTTTTGGTGTCCTGTCCCCTCCCCGCCCTGCGATTTAATTGAGCATCCGTTCTCCTTTTTAGTCTGCTCTGGCAATTCACTCTGGTTTTATCCAGAGCAAAATATCACCCTCTGTAGCATCGAGCATATTCTGTGTTTTCCGTTAAAACTCTTCAGATTCTGAATAAACCCAAACAAGTCTGTGGAAATGCCATCTCTCAACAGGGATGTTTGAATGTTCACAAGCATGTGGACTATTTTTGTCAGAGCACCTGCCAGAACCCTGCTGATGAATCCAGAGTAGAAAAAATTTGACAACAGCCCTCTCTTCCAAAGGTTCTCTCAAGTGGGGGAAACCATTCCCTTTTTATTCTTGTTTCACTCTTATAGGTGGACATATAAACAAAATCTTCTGGTCTCTTTTTCCAATATGGCACTTGGCAAAGATGCCCACATTTTGGGGTATTTTCCTTATTTTAAGATTTCTGGGATAGACAAATATAGGAGTGTCAGAAGGTTTGTCTATAAGGAAAGGGATAATTTTGACTGTTTTGTACTTACTCAACTGTTTTCCTGCTCCCAGGGGACATTTATAAACTTTTATTGGTGTTAAAAACCCCTACACTCAATTTACTTATTCCCACAGCAGGGATTACACCACATCACAAACTACCTGTTTACTTTTGTAAGATAACTCTGCTGTTTGGAAAGAAATTGGCTATCAAACTAGGGATAAGCATGATGCGTGTCCTCTGTTTTCAGACTCATTATTCACTGCTCTGCAGCTGCAAGGGCTGCTGTAAGGCAGCAATTTAAAGGCAGCAATTCCAATGAGCAGGGATGTCACTCCCATTTGCTCATTTGGCTGTACCTGCTGCAGTGTTTACAAAGTCTTGCAAAAGGATGAAGTTTACAACACAGAGTGTTTCTGTTTGTTTGTTTGTTTGTTTAATCCGCTGGCCTTTGCTTTGACAGGCACGGATTGCCGCAGCAGGAGCTGAGCAGTACCAGGAGTGCAGAGCCTGGCTGTTCCCAGGGCTCCCATCCCTTTGGCTGCCTGGGGGTACCAGAACCTCAAGCAGTCACATGAAAAGTCAGTGGAACTGAACCCTTCTTTCAACACAAGCACTTGTACTGCTAACAGAGCCCAAAGCCAGAGCCTGATAAATCAATCAGTCTCCAGTTTGTCCACTGTTTCAGAGCAGAATTCAAGCAGCTGAAGTTGTGCCAAATAAAGAATATAGAAAGGAACAAAAACTCTGACAGGTTAAATGTGAAAAACAGAAATTCAGAGCAAGAAAGTTTGAGAAACAAATCATAAGAAGCATAAAAGCTAATAATAAATTCCTTTTCAGACACACCAAGAGCAGGAAAACTGCCAAACAGTCTGCAAAGCCAACAGATGAACAAGGTATAAAAACAATGCTTAGAAAAGATAAAATCACTGTAGAAGGTTAAGTGATTCATCTGCATTTTCTAGAGAAGCTTCAAGAGATTCTCGTGCTGGAATTAAAAAAGGAGAGACATAAAAACAAACAAAAAATTCTATTTGGAAGGATATGTCTAAATTGAAGAGCCAGCAGGAGAAGTTGTAGAACAAACCAAGAAAATGAGACAACAATTCATCAGAACTCACTTGACATAAAGCGATTAGGTGTTGCTAACTGAATTGACAGTATGTAACAGCTGAATTATTTATCTGAAGTGCAATCTCTCACAAAATTGCCTTGGTGCTAGAAAAACAGAAGGTACCAAATATAAACCTGTATTTTATAGGTTTTCATATAATGGTTAATAAAATACAAAATACTAAATTCAATATATCAGGAAGTCAGTAGCCCCTCACAGGAGACTTAGTGTTGATGTTTTAGGCACAGATTTTCTTGGAAACTATTCTTTAAGAATTACATATCTCAGAAAACTAGCTCTGCTCCATGGTATATGGATTTAGTTTTACATTTAGAGTTACTCCAGCAACTGAAACTGGCTCCTAACTGGCACCTGTAAAAAGCAAACATGAATTTTTTTCAGCAAAACTTGGGAATTTGTGCATGAGAGTTGCCATTTCTTTCTAAGTCTATAATTTCAGCAATAGCCTTAGTATCCACCAGAAAAGGATCATGGAATGGACCCTGAAGCTGAGTTAGGCGTGGCTAAGACTCCCAGGAGTCCTGGCACTGAACATGGAAGGAATCATTTAGGAGGTTGCTGAGATACCTTTAGAAGAACAAGAGGCCGTACGCTCAAGCTATGGCAGGGGAGGTTTAGCTTGGATGTTAGGAAGAGCTTTTTCACAGAGAGAGTGATCCCTCATAGGAATGGTCTGCCCAGGGAGGTGGTGGAGTCGCCATCCCTGGAGGTGTTTAAGAAAAGACTGGATGACGAGCTCAGTGACACGGTCTAGACAATGGGAGGCTCAGATGGATGAAGTGTGGTGCCCATTGGCTCCAATGTTGGGGGTGCGATCTCTGTGTAGGAGACACTTGGGAGTTGGACTAGATGATCCTTGTGGGTCCATTCCAACTCGGAATAACCTGTGAAGACCAGGTAGCAGGGAAGAAAGAAGGAATGACTCAAGAAGGTAAGTCCAACTGTTTTTTGAAGCAAAACCTTTCAGTGTTAAGCCCCTTGCCTCTCCTCTGCACTCTGTTTTTGGCAACAGTGATATATCCATCAGTACCCTGGGCAAACTCAGTGCCAAGCACAAAGACCACATCAGTGAGACAGAGGACATGTAACCTTCTTCCTGTGAGTGACAGGCTCAATTATGCCTCAGTTTGGCCTCTCAGAAAGTTTCCCTCACACCTTCACGACTGGAAGGTTGTCCCTTCAGGTTTTGATCAGTTGCAATGACTTTTGACATTCCCCTATTCCATTTTAGTTTTAAACGAAAATCTTTTCTTTCATGAGCTCGATTGTTGCCAGGGCAGTGCAGACTTCAGGTTGCCTGCAAAGCTTCTGAGCAGTACCAATACAAGGCAGTCAGAACCACTGTGAGTTCAGGGGAACGTAACAGCCAGAGTGCAGCAGGCTCCTTGAATACCCAGCCCTGCCTACTTGGCAGGTTCTGGGAAGCACACCATGGTCACTGATCTGGCCAGAGACCAGTAAGGACAGAGGTACCACCTGCAAGAACCTTTGCTTGCAGTGACACTCTGCAAATCCTTCATCCCAAGCATGCTGCAGACAATGTGCTATTCCGTCTGCAGTTGAGTCCAGACACATCTGGCAAGCCTAGTTATGACTCATTCATTTTCTTTAGCATTCTGTACTCCTCAAATTTTTGTAGTTTCATAATAAGCCTCCTCTAAGTTAGCTGAAAACTGTTAAACACATCTGTTCCTGCTCCTATTGTCAAAAATAAGGCAGTCTTCTGTTTGCCTTCATTTTTATTGGCACTTGAGCATAGAGCAACATGCAGTCTAAATATTTTCCAGTTCTATTTCCAGAAAAAGTTTCAATTTTGATGACTACTTTTCAGTGTTCCAGTCTACCATTCAAGCCACTTTCTTTACTATATTTTTATTCCTGTTAAGTGTTGGAGCCATGGTAGGGCATGTAAACCAAAACCTATGGATGAACTGGAAATCAACTCAGTGATTTCCTTGTAATTCTGAAACACACTTTTATTACAAACAAAAGCATCAGTCAAGTACTTCAACACCTTATAACAAGAGAAACTGCTGCAGGAGATGAGAAAACATTTTTACATAAAGGTTAATTGTACAACCAACATTTCATATGGTTGGCTTCCCTCATGACAAGCTGAAACCTGAAGCCCTTTTTTCCCTTCCTCTATCCTTTATTCTCCTGAGAAAGTGACCTTACAACTCTCTACAACTGCCTCAAAGGAGGTGGTAGACAGGTGCGGGTCTCTTCTCCCAGGCAACCAGTGACAGGACAACAGGAAATGGCCTCAAGCTACTGACATCAGGGGGAATTTCTTCACATAAGGGGCTGTTAAACATTGAAATGCACTGCCCAGGGAGGTGGTGGACTCAGCATCCCTGGAGGTGTTCAAGAAATGACTGGACATGGCACTGAGTGCCATGGTCTAGTTGACAAGGTCATGTTTGGTCAAAGGCTGGACTTAAATGATCTCAGAAGTGTTTTCCAACCAAACTGATTTTGTGAAATAATGTTTGCACTACATATGTTCCAATTTAGGGGTTAATATTCTTACACAACTCATGTGATTTGCTCAAAACTGCCACTACCTCTAACTGTTGCTCTACTTATACCCAGTTGCCACTTTGTTGTTTATGCTAAATACATTTTTATTGATAATACTACACATACTATTCACGAACCTCATGGATTCAGGTTACCTAAGCTGCATAAATCAGGGTACCTTCATTTAGTTCTATAAATCCAGCTGCCTCTGCCAAACTTCACATGAGCTTCTGTTTCTCTGGGCTGCCTTGAAAGGTCGAATTTCCAAAACCTTAGCATATTCTTAGTTCCCTACTCCCTGATTAACAAGAATTTGAAGCATAATAACTCTTCACTTTCTGTTCTCAGAGGGCTGTGTTTAACAGCCTGTCCCATTCTAAGAAGTCAGGAGCTACCATGGGTCTGCTTTTACTAACTCAAAATCAACTAACTTTGCTCACCTGATGGAACAGGCCTCATAGAAAGCTGCCAAACTACAAAATATGCATCACTTAGAGTGTGGTATATGCTGCTTTTTCCTAACCCCTATTTCATCAACTAATACTAAATACGAAGTGGATATACTACAGTGCTGGCTAATAGTTACTATTTCATAAATGATATGGAAGAAATAGTTCCCAGTAGTAGTGCCTAATAGTTCCTAGGAACAGCAAAAAAATGAGCAAGTCTAAAGAGAAGCACAGAAAATTCTAACTCGCATTTTCCCTCTTTATATCAAGTCTGCAAAATGAATCCCTTACTTCAATTAACTTACCACTGAAGATAACCCACCAGAGCCATACCAAAACTAGGAGAATCAGACACTCTTCTCCCTTGCAAAAGCACCAGGGAAGAGAACAATTGAGTTAAATGGAAGAATAAAAATTTTCAACTACTGAACCTTGCTCATAAATTCCAAAGAATTTTTTCCTCATGCTGGTCTGTGAAAGAACCAGACAATTAACAGGATCAACTACATGAGTCACATATGTGCAAGTGGGAAACTGATAAGGCAAACATATACAGAACAGTTATCAAGCAAAGTAAACATAAAAGAAAAATTAGAGGAAAAAATATATCCACTAATCTTTCAATAAAAACAAAGCTTGAAGGTTTATAATGGTCTGTGAAACACTCTAAGAAAGAGTTGTTCTATACTTTTCCACGCAAAAGTCCTGCCTGGAACACAGAGTCCAGCTGATTTCTAACACAGCAACAAACCCCACCAATGTAACTGAGCCTCAGAACAGAAACTTATCAAGCCTTGGGGATTTTCTCTATAGTTCAACAGACCTCACCTAGGACTTAAGGCTCTTCTATCTCTCCTGTAGAGGATTTTCTTCTCCTTGAAGAAGCTTAATGAGGAACTCTGAAGTTCTTTACTTGGCATTAGATTTCCCTCTTCAAACTCATCGCTTATTGTATAAATGGAACTGATTTACAGCATGCAGAAACAAATGGTCTTACTATGTTTTCTTTATTGGCATTTATAAAGCTTCCTGAAAGAGAAATGTGTATGCATTAAATCTTCTGCAGTTCAAAGAAAAAAAATGGAACAAAAGAAGTTAGGAACTGCTTAGTTAGTATATTCAGAGAAGAGTGAGCAGCATGACTCCACTTCTAATTTATAACATGCAAGTCACATAATTTTTAAAAACTAAGCATTTCCTTCTGCTTTGGCTCACCAAAAGGTGATTTTATTGTGAAGCAGCTACATATCATTAAACAGACATGTCTACAAGAACAAGAGAGATTGCACAGAAGACACCTCATTTCTCTTTTCTTTACAACAGCTATAGAAAAAAGTACCTATGTCAGCCCTGTTTAAATGAAGATGTACATTTCAAGAACCCAATTGCAATGCTCTCAGCTGAGGTAATTTGAAATTCTCATTACGTGTATTACATAATCCACAATTTACTTTGGTAAATGTGTGGTTTCTATCCTTTCAGAAATCAAAGTGCCAAACTGTCCATAATGGAGTAAAAAATCTAAAAATCCAATATGGTCAATCCACTTACCAATGTGCGTAAGTTTTCCATGAAACGACTAGAGAAAAGGGACTCAAACACCTCTTAATATAAATACAGTAATTAAAAAAATCTTTGCTAGGTTTCAAGGCAACAAAAGAAATTCACTATTTGACCTCTATATAAATAAATGCAAAGATTTCTTGCATTATTTTGGTGCATTCTGTACAAATCTCAGTAATTAACTTTATTTAAATATAACTTTTACAACCATTTAATCCAGGATCCTAATGAAAATGAAGAAGTAAAGGTTGACAGTTCTAATATAGAACTTGCACAACACTTATCTTAACACTGACTAACAAGGAATGACATATAAAAAGATTTAGGAATTATACATTTTAAGCTGAAGATGTTTTATGTCAGATTCACTGTGAAGATGACTTTTATCCTTTATATCCAACTTCATTCTTGATCTGGCAAACAAAGTGTACAGTTATCACAGCAAAATTTACAGAATAATTGACTTTGGTCTTGGTCTTACAAAGACCTATTTACACATATGAGATAAGAAGCATCTTCTTCCCTTTTAATGCTATACATGTGTTCAAGCTTTAAGCCTATATTGGGATCTACAAAGTCTTGAAAGATAAAAAGTCTCTCAAATATACACCTTGGATCATTAGAGTACAGTGTCTTTATATAAGTGAACATATCTTTTGCTAAATTCCCCACTCTTCATCACATGGATATCTCCTAAACCCCTCATTTCCATACTTAACTTCTTGGTGCTGATGGGTTTGACTGCTGAAAACAGCTATTAGTCTGGGGGGGGTTTATCAAATCATTATGCAAAGAGACTAATGTGCCTCAAATTGCCCCCAATTGTGATCAAACCTGTAAATAAGAGATAAATGTCCTAAAGTACAGCGAGAAAATACCACAAAATGAGTGTGGGAAGGCAGCAGCTGGTCAATAATCACCATCCACATGCTCACCATCTTATTCTTTGGAGTTTGTGTCATTACTTGAACACCACAAATTGGATCAATTTTGTTTGGAGGGGGTGTTTTACGTATTTTTTTTTAGTTTTGTTTCTTGAAGGCCCACTGCCAGTGGCAGATTGTTTCAATGGAAAACCAGATTTCAACACCAGAGTTAGTGCTGTCTATGCACAACTGAAACAGCTCAATATACCTAATGCTTAAAAACCCTTCTATTTGTCTTGTGATAATCTAGCAACAAGACAGATTTTTCTCAGTTAAATATTAAACCCATGCCCAAAATGAATGCCTGCTATACAGAAGGCAGTTATTCATACCACTATTAAAATTTCCAAAGGACTGATGAATTTGCAATTAAAAGAAAAGCAAGGTACAATTGCAATCAAGTAGATGACTTTTTACAGAAGGCCTCACTGTGGTAAACTATATACAGTATAGTGTTCTCATTTTCCTTAAAGTGCTGCTATCATCATATTAACATGATTGTTTCTATTGTTTTAGGAGGTCCTTTAATACAGCACCAGCACTGGCGTCAGGGGACACTGGCAGTGGTGTAAAAGTAGGCAATGCATCAGAAATAGGTTTCATAAGCAGATGTCCAGAACTACTGGCTGGTGTTATGAGAGGCACTGCTGCAGATCGAGGTGCTAAAAATGGATTCACATCTGGTCTTCTGCCTATTCCCGAGACTGCAGAATCTGGAATGTAAAAAAACCACGATGAGAACACTTTGTTAGAAAGCACCCCTGTATCTATCCAATTTTACAGCATCTGTTCACACAAAGTTCCAAAACTGCCTATCACTTTTGCAACATCAAAGTACTTGAAAATCTCTTTGCCATGGACTGTAAACACTCTCCAAGATTTTCATCCTCCATCTTCTCCCATAGAACCATAGAATCATTTAAGCTGGAAAAGACCCTTAAAATCAAAGTCCAGCCATTTGCCAAGTCCACCACTGAAATTCCATAAAGCTCGGGCTACCCCAAAAAAATCTACACATCTGAGAGTCAACATGAACACCCTTTGCATTTCACTTCACATCTGAAGTGTCAGACATGAAATATCTGCCACACTGACTCCAGCACTATGCAAAGGCACTACAATGCAGTGCACAGGTGGGTTTCCCATCACAGGGTGTAGTGGCACAGCTTCCCCAGGGTCAGCACTAAGAAACCCCCTGTACATAAATGTCACAGTGAGTCACAATTTAGCTGTTCTAGACAATGGATTTTTTTTTTTTAACCCAAGTAAAATATATGCTTTATCTATTATATTGCTGCTAGGCTACAACAAAAAGGAGTCAAAAGAAAATCAAACTTAATTTAGGTTTATTTAAGTAAATACATACTGCTTTCAGAGATAAACTGGTATTTTGCAGTAGATATTTACACTTTGTAACATCCAACTACTTTAGGTGATATGAAAGAGGGTTTTTTAACATCTTTTTCTCTCTATAGACACCTGTAACACATAGGGTTTGGGTGTTGGAGGTTTTCTTCTTTTGAGTTTGCACTTGAAAGTTTCAAACAAAACAAGCTTCTGCAAATCAGCAGGCCTATATTAAGGTGAAGTCTGAAACGCATGTAAAAAAATTAAGTACAACCCCCACTAGTTGAACTCTTTGAATTACACGAAAGTGCATTAACATGCATAATATAAGCCTAAGTTTTCTCTGCCTTAGAAAAATCTAAGTCAGCACTCTTACAGAAATTTTGTATCAGGCCATACACTTAAATGATTTTATTTCAGTCCTCTCTGAGCAACCATGTTCTACATACCACAGAGACACTGCAAGGTTGTATTGCTTGCATTGTTCACTCACTTCAACATAAAGCTGATCAACAGGGATGCTGAAAATCAGGAGTGGGTTCAATAACACACTGCATGAAGTTGCCTGCATAGCATCTGTTTGGCTCTAACAGGTGCTCTTTAAAGGCAATTTGGTCCCTCTCAGCTTCCGTATTGAGATTTTAGAAAGAGGGGTACAGAAGCAGAGGGAAGGAAAGACAGGAGAAGAATTGAAAAAAAAGAGCAAGTAGAAAGTGTTTTTGGGAAAAGAAATCAAATTCACAAGTCAGGAAGCACAGAATTATTAAAATCCCTTTGAAAATTCTACCTTTAAGTTATTTATATTCTGTGTAAAGATTCAAATGTTTCTTCAAATATTACCTTGCATGGGACTGTTCAATGGAGTACTGCTAGTTTTAGCAGTTCCTCCTCCTCCTAAAGGTTTCATATCATGAACAGAGAGCTTGGGTGGCGGAAGGCTTGGGCAAGATTCGGTTTCAAGGAATTTCACAAACAATTCTGAAAAAGACTGCACAAGACAGGAATCAATTTTCAACATTTCTATCTTAACTGAGCAAAAACCTAAAGTTAATCCCCAAATCCCAATCCCTTTGCATTATTTACTGGTCTGCAAAATGTAAAGTTCCACAGACGAACTGTTCCCATGGATCATGCTATGAGATCTGCTGCTTTACAGCATTTGAAAACTTAAATTATCAACTTTATATGCTGTATGTAACAGGTAGTAGCTGCAGCAGCTGAAAAAGCTTTTCAAATTAAATTTAAATGATATATGGGAACACAGTCATCAAAATACCATGTCATGGCCTTCTATAATGTTGAGTATTGCAGAACTCTAGATTCTGGCATGCATTTTGTTTCCAAGATAAAGCTCATACTGTAAGGCAGTGATCGCAGGAACCAGTGGAACAGTAATTGTTTTCTCTAGTAGCCCTGGACTTTGTACTGTCAAATTTTCAATGCCTACATATTTATTTGCTGCAGGAAAAAACATTTTGCCAAAGCACTTGCATAAACCAAACAAATGAAAGATACAGTAGCATCAGTAAATGAAGCTCAGTATCCTGGTGAACCAAACATCAGCATTAATATGCAGCTGCTCCATTCTTCCACTCAAACAAAGAGAATGTTTGACTAATTCTTACACTATTAAAAATGTTCTGATGAGTTGGCCTCAAAGGTGTACTAGGAACACTCTTTGATCCAGCTCCTCCACCAAGCCAGCCAGTCACCCATCTTGTAACTCCCCTTTGCTCTTCACATAGTAACTAGAAAAGTATTGAAAAAAGACAAAGTCAGGAAACAAACAAACAAAAAGAGCAGTAGATTAAAAGTGCACTTCATTGTATTTATTCACTATAACTATGCGTGAATTCTACAGATAAATTAAAATTAAATTACTGTCATTCTCTGTCTCCCAAAGACTGGAAGTATAAAAACTTGGCTCAAAAAATTGTAAAAAATTGTAAGCCCTTACATTCCTCATAGTAACTACCGGTACCGTAAGTAACTGGCTTTCTTTTCTGTAACTGATATATTACAGCTATTACACACATCAGCACAAAGTTAAATCCCTTCCTTTCTGCATTATCATTCTTCAACAAAATGAGATCCATTCTATCAAAGTAATGTTGCATGTCCCGTATAAAAAAACCTGAGATGAGTGAACAAAACCACACATCCTCCCCTAAGAAGTGCAGGGACTGTCACATTTAGTTTAGCAGCAAATAATTCTATTTTCAGGTAAGTGTACTGCAAATAAAAAAGGAAGTCTGGTTTTCTGAAAAGTGTTACCTGATCAAGTTCTTCCCTTTTTATTCCCAAGATACTTCCCATTAACCTTAACACTTCAAGACGTTTATTTTTCGGAGTATGAAAATGTCCAATAAAGAGATTTCTCATCAGGAGCCTGCAGAACAAAGGAAGCTTGTTAAACAACATCCTGTCATAATATACCATAATGTCATGATACCATAATATTGATGCATTTATTCCTCATACTCTTGCTTAATTTGCAGTAATCCAAGTAAACGAACCAAATACAAAGAACTAAAAAGGTACCTCACTCATTTCCTCCTCCCACAATTCACATTTCTCATACAGTGCCAATTTGGCCAGCATTAGCAATTCTGTATGCAGCAATTAAGGTGACACTGAAGAGTTCATGAGAAAAGTTTGATGCATGTACTACACTCAAGGAAAATGCTTATCCTAAGATCCTGATTCAGGAGAGCATTTAAACAGACACTTCTGTGTAGTCCCATGTCAAGACTTAAGAAAGTGGACAGGGAAGCCCTGAGCTCTACTGAGTAAAGAGGATCAAAAAAAGAGGAAAAAAAAGACGTAGGAAGAGAGATTTACATGACATCCAGGAAATGCCACATGAAATGGCTTGCTGTTCATACCCTGGACATTACAATAGATGTTCATTAACAACTCCTATCTCCAGTTGCAGAGCTCATGCTACAGAAGTGCACCTCTACTTAAGAGACACATCAGTGGTCCGAAGTTACACATATCTTGGTTTTACTAATCAAAATGACTATTTACAACCACCAAGCAATTGAAAAATGTCAAAATAATTAAAGTATAATTACAAGATCACATACTATTCTGCACTACTCCTGTTAGTAACAGATCTGAATACTGAGAGGAATAAATCCCCCAACCTTATCTAAATTATACCAAATCTTTAATTGTAAACTTACTTGTCCACTTTTCCTTCTGTGCTGTTCATAAGGTTCATTAGTTTATTTTGCACATCTTCCAACATTTCTCTTCTGATCTCACCTATGTTATGACAGAAAATAAGCAAATACTGAAACTTTAAAATATTGTTGCAAAACTTACCCCTAACACATACTTCCCTAATACAGGTATGCTAATATTGCTATGATGCTTTTAAATAAAAAACAAGACCACAAAATCTACTTGATTTTTTTAATAAAAAAGGGTCCCGTCATTGTTATTTGAAACCATAAACTAAGATTCCAGGAATGATACTCAATACTAAAGTAATAGGAACACACAGAAAATAAATCCATTGCAGAAAGCCTGACAAACTGCTCTGTTCCACCTAAATAATATGGACTGGGAAGAAGCTCTTGAGCAAGGTCTGCAGTTCTGTGGGGGCAATCTTTTTTGTCATCTGATGCCTGTGTATTGGCATCACGTCTTTGATCTCGGCCCTTAACCTCAAATATTACCTAAACCCAGTTCTACTGCATCCTCTACTATAAGGTCCCTAAAGCCTTGAAGCACTGAGTTCTCCAGTCTCCCGGGATAGCAGGGCAACATCAGCACCGTGTTGTGGATCTCTTTTGTTAGGAGCTTTGCCAGTGCTGTCACTGATGCCAGCTCGGGAAATAGCATTCTGGGGCACACTCATGGATCCTTGGACCAGTGCTGTGCTTCACCCTCCAGAGGAGTGGCAAGAAAGGCAGAGTATAATTCAGGATTACCCAAAGGTTTGGGAACAAAACCACTCGGGGAAACATGGCAGAGATAAAACCCCACAGTCACCACGAACCAAAGACAAAACTGAGAAGAAAATGGCGAACACTTGAGTCAGGCACCACAGCCTGCAAACTGAATGAATATTGTAAATTAATGAATGTGAGGTTGTCTAGGGTTGTGCCAGGAATCACTGTGCACATTTTCTGTCTCTTTTTGCACACTGACTCTAAGTTCTGATAACGTTGTGCAGTGGCTGCAATGAAATCTGTTAATTTAGGATAGTATGACACTGATAATGACCTTTCTGGCTTACACAAACACTCTATTTTTCCCCTCCAGAAACATGAAGAATAAGAGAGGAATTTAGATTCTGCATTCACCAGTGCTGTAACGTGACAGCTTTCTGAGATTCCTAACCTTAATCAAGGATCTCTCGACTATCTGCAGACTTCAGCTTTGTGCATTTGAGTCTTTAATAAGGGAGATACAAATATAATAATCCATTTCTTTAAAAGAAGCCTGATATTGTTACATTCACTGTTGCCCAACAATTTCACAGCACCAACCTCTCTACAACAATATATCTTGTAACAACTACATCCATATGCATTGAAATCCATTTCAATAATGTGACTGCTCTTCAGCATTCCTTTCTCAAAATACCGAAGTGAGGCACAGGAAAGTTAATTCATTGTTCCAAGGTTTAAATTTACTTAAAATTATGCTACTTGGTAAATCTGGTTAAATAGGACTCCAATAATTGAGGGAAGACATTGGCAAATGCTAATAGTTATAGAAGCATACACAGAAGCAGAGTTACTTGGATCTCTACAGAGTAAAAGGGAATTAAAACAGTTAAACTGCTAATGCTGTAAATAGATAAACAGCATTTGAAAACAAATTTCAATTAAGTCTTACACTGTTGCTATTTCTCTACAAAGACAATTTTAAGTTGCTTTTTCCATTTTTATTCATGTGATGAATTTTAAAACAAAACTAATAATTTAAATGAAATGTTAGCAGTAGTCTATATTGCCCTGTAAAAAAAAAATTTGTATCAAAGAGAATCAACTTTTAAGCACCACTAGATAGCTATATTCAATCCAGTGACTATGCAATTCTATCATTAAACATATTTTTTAAATGAAACGTTTCCTTCTAAAATAGAATCTTGCAGCTGAAAGACTTAAACACGTATTTCGGGTGTATGAAAAGACTAAGTAACAAAAAAGACCTGAGCCAAAATTCAACATGGACTGCTGTAAACCAGACATTTACAACAGTCTCCAATAATTTGTTAACCATTTATGGCAATCCAGAAAACTGCATCTGGTACATCTTATACTTTTCCATTAAAATAACTACTCCTGCCAAAAGAATCCATAAAGAAATCCTTCAAAAGATTTGGCTAACAAAACTGTGTCTGGGAATGTATTTGGCCAATTTTCAATACGACATTATATGTTTTCTTGTGTAAATAGAGAAAATGAAGTGGTCTCTTTCTTTTTTCCGTAAAAATGATGATTTATTCTACAACAACATTAAAGTGCAGTTTCCTTTACGCAACAATCCCATTTCAAACTGTTTTAGCAAGTAAATTGTTTGCCAATACAACACAGCTTGACAGTTTAGTTTACTCTCCAAACCTCTCCTGCTTTCTTATGCAAGGGTTCGCAATTAAAATTGATTAATAATAAAGAACTTCCCCTGCATGAGTGCTGTGTTTGCCTATCCAAAAGGTAATTTCAATCCAAGGTGTTTGTGAACTTTTGCTGTGAATGTCTGTAGTGAGACATATACATATCAGTCAAGCCAAAATTAATCAGTAGTTGTACATTCATGCAGCAGCTTGAAATTTAATTTATCTTGTAAGATTAATATGTGAACGCAGGGAGCACTCCTGTGACATCCACTTGGATCAAAAATTGCACAACTCAACTGAAGTAAGTACACATTCAAATATATAGCAGAAAAGTAATAACTTTCTTTGCAGAGCTCTTGCTGGAATTGTGAAGACTTGCAAATGGCATTTTACACCAACTATGTGATCACAAGCTTCAAGACAATATCACTTGTTTCAAGAGTAAGATCGATTATAATTTAAAAATGAATAGCAATAATTGGTTGGATATGTTCAGAGCAAGAGTTATGACTGCATGCAGCTGAGGTGACATCTGTGCAAGAGCTGCTCCCATCTTCTCTCTACCTCACTGTATTCCTGTGCCTATAGCAAATACAGTAGCTAGTTATTTTGGAAAATCTGACAACGTTTGGTATTATTCCACAAACTTTTAAAAAATACACACACAAAGCTAAATCAAGAGCTTTACATGAAAAAAAACCACCCACAACCCAAACAACTACTACAGATCCCTAACAGAAGGTAAACATACTTTCTCTTATTTGCTTATAAACAAAGATGTCCTCAAAACATGGCACAGAAGTACTATTTTCCTCATAGCATATGAATTTAAGTTTCCAGGAATACTACATTGTCTCCTCAGCTGCCTGAACTGTTTTAAGCAGAAATTAAAAAAATGTAGTTACCTTCTTTCTTAAGCTCTTCAATCTGCTCCTCTTTGATGTCAAGTTGCTCAGTAAGCCTGGACGCTGAATCCAGGGCAGCATTTGCTTCTTCTAAACTTTCCTAAATAGAGGTTGGAAAAGGATAAAAAGAGGGAGATCACTATCATAATTACATTAATGTAACACACATCAAATGTAACAGAGACTTCAATCCCTTATTCTTTTGAATAACTGAATTGCAAACATCCTCAGAAAACGGATTGTCAGCAGAGGAATGATGCTTTGCTTGCTCAGCTAAGAATTAGAAACACACAATTAACCAGGTTGGAAAAGACCTTTGAGATCATCAAGTCCAACCTATTACCTAACATCATCTCATCAGCTCAACCATGGCACTAAGTGCCACATCCAGTCTCTTCTGAAACACTTCCAGGGATAGTGACTCCACCACCTCCCTGGGCAGCCCATTCCAGTGCCCAATCAGTCTTTAACCAAAGAATCTTTTCCTAACATCCAGCCTAAACCTCCCCTGGTGCAGCTTGAGACTGTGTCCTCTCCTTCTGTCACTGGTTGCCTGGGAGAAGAGACCGACCCCTGTCTGGCTACAACCTCCTTTCAGGGAGTTGTAGAGAGCGATAAGGTCCCCCCTGAGCCTCCAGGCTAAACAACCCCAGCTCCCTCAGCTGCTCTTCACAGGGCTTGTGCTTCAGACCCCTCACCAGCCTTGTTGTACTTCTTTGGATGCCTTCAAGCATTCAGTTTCTGAGTGTTCAGTTTCCTTACTCAGCCCACCTGCAGAGATAAAACTTTTTCTTCTAGGTTTTCTGCCTTTTTCTTCCATTCTGCACTCTGCTTTT
This sequence comes from Pitta sordida, assembly GCA_013390025.1. Classification (NCBI taxonomy): domain Eukaryota; kingdom Metazoa; phylum Chordata; class Aves; order Passeriformes; family Pittidae; genus Pitta; species Pitta sordida. Next base: position 684,377 of record WEKX01018110.1, on the reverse strand, counting down.
GATGTCTCTCCAGCTCTGCTGAATACATAGCTTTTTCTTCTATAGGGTTAGAAATACAAAATTAAACAAAAAAAAAATCTTAATTAACATCATGTAACTCTTTTTGGGATATGCCATTGCAAAACCTCAGCATTATCATATCTGGTCTTCATGAGGTAGAGGTGGAATTCAAATTTCATAAGCGGGACATTGATCATCAGTTTTCACAGAGCCAGAACTGATTTTATGTTTCCTAAAGGACAACAGCTTCTGAAATTCAAACCATCAAAAAGGAAACGGGGTAACTAATATTTCCAAAGCAACAAAATATGGTAACTATCCCAAGTGAAACATGCTTGTTGCAACCTCTGCTATTTCTTGACAAACCTTACCCTGTTGAAACTGCTCTAGTACCATCTGCAGGTTGGCCAGTGACAGTGCATACTGCTTCACTTGGTCCTGGGAGATGGTCAGCTGCAGTACAGTCTCATCCCTCTGCTTGGAAACCAGGTTTAACTGCTCTTGCAAAGACTCAACTTGCAGAGTAGCCTGATGACTTAATGAGAACAAGAGATATTACTTAGGAACACAATAATGGAAGTTATAACAGAAAAAATTAAGTTCCAGTTCAATCAGCTTACCATGATTTTTTTTCAGCACACCTTCTAAAAATGAATTTTTAGAAAAAATCCCTCTTTAACCAAAAACTCACACCACACCCCCACCCCCAGTAAAAGGTTTTATACTCTGAACTAAACACCACATTTAATTTCCCATTATGCAAAAATACTATGAACCTGATTTATTTGTACACTAGTCTTTTCAAATAGTGCATATCAGGTGGAAAATAGGCAGTATTTCTTGAAAGGTATTTGAAAACTTTATGAAGAATTAAGAAACATTTTTATTTCAAAAACCTTCTGCCAACACTTCCACTTTGTCCACAGTTCTTTACAATGAATTCTGCTTAACTTAATCTCTTTACTGAGAAAGTTAAGAGCAGAACCCATCTTTAACACTTAAAGAAAAAAGGGACTACAAACAACTACATTCAGGTCTCCTCTATGATGGACCTGCGGTCTTAACCAGGTTCCGCGAAGCCCTGCTTGCGCGTTGAATGGCAGCTCATTAATAAGCAAATTTGCCCCACACCCTCACACCACCCCCCAGCGCTGTTTCTGCACTGTGTTGCTGTGTTATCAATGTTTGTGTCAGCCCTTCCTGGCGCCTGCAGCCACCCCACGCTGGGAAAAACCCCTCTGCAGCTCGGCCAGGGGTATGGGTGCAGGGAGCTGCCTGTGCCACTGTCCCGGTGTCTCTCGGGGTGGGTAGACCTGGTCTCTCCATACTCGGGGTAGATGAGTATCTCCTGGAGAGTCACTCAAGAAAGTCTCGGACACCTGAGAGTGTGTAAATCTTTCATAACTGCACAGCAGCAACTCCGGGGGAGCAGCCCTGCCACGGCCGCCACCGCGGCAAGGGGGCACCAGCCCTGCCCCACCGTGGCTGTGTGGGTTGATTTGCATATTCATGACTGCCTAACTGAATATTCATGCGTGCCAGGTCGTGCATGCGCAGTTGCAAAAAGTGGTCTCCTTAATCGCTAAAAAATCACGTCGCTAAGATGTGAAGCTGCAATATGGGGGGCGCAAAGTGCAAGAGGGCCGACTGTACATACATATTTTTAAATTAAAATCTTGTTCATTTGGACAACTGTAACAACATGAAAAAATAATTTTGCCTTTTTTTCATTGTTCTGGCTGAAAAACGTGCCTATGGCAAATAAATCAAAGCCTATGATTGGCTCGAGCCTCCTGGATTCTGCCACCTGGGAGAGTTTCTATCTTTTTGTTTTCTCAAATGTTAAGAATGTCATAGAATGGCAATTCAGTAAAACAGAGCCCTCACTTCCAGTCTAGTTAACTCTGATATTTATGACTACCTGGCATTCTCCACTGCAGTAGATGAGGACACGAGTTTTTCTTCCAAAATCAAAACCTTCTTTCTTAGCTTAACCTCTCTGTCTTCTGCAGCTAAAGCTTCTTTTGTGTAGGAATCTTCCATTTCTAGAAGGTGATTCCGTAGCCTCTCCAGTTCCTGATTCAGGCGCTGCTCTTTCTCATGCAAATGCTGCACCTGTGCACAACAGACCTTACGTTGCTTGTATTGTCACTTTTCATTTAAAAAACATGGAAGCAAACATAACACATGTCCATTGTGTACTGCACGTGTACTGACTTTAAATACTTTAAACAAATAATTGCTACTAAAAATAACCCAGAAACTACTATAGATGCAATTTCTTATTTGGTCTTAATTTATTTCTTGCAAGTCTAAGTTATTTCATGGTGTACCTCACTCTGCAGGGCACTGCTCTCCATTTGCTTCTGCTTGAGTGCCACCATGACTTGGTCTCTCTCCTGCTGAAAAGTAACAGCCTTTTCCTGCATTGATTTAACTTCATTTAACAGTTGATTCAATTCTCCTGTTTTGCCCTGTTGAAGAAATGAACAAATGTTTCAAACACAGCCAACAGTTTTAATGAAAGAGACATAGTCTTTGCCCAGAAGAGTATAAAGGCACTACTGATCTAACAAGTAAAAGGGCAGGACACCTATGGCCTTCAAACACAGAAAAACATTCAGGAAAAATATTATTTTCAAATTATTTCACTCACATGTTACAAGCAAAGTAAAAGTTATTGCTAAAAGACACGCTACAGGGCATTGCAGGATACATATGACATACAAAGTGTCTCAGACACCTGTAAGCAGGAAAATTTCACTTTTCCCTCCAGTGTTTGGAATGGTGTCAGGTCAATGGTGGGACTCAATAATCTCAGAGGTCTTTTCCAACCTAGTTGATTCTGTGATACTCAATGTTTTAGGCCATACACAAGTAAAGCATCAGCCTAGGTAAGTCAACTTGTCTAAACTCAGGAAGACTGAACATATGAAGAATTCTTCAAAAACAAATTATAAAGTGACCTCATACCCAAAGACTAGCCTTCAATGAATCACAGCAACGTCCATCGCACTTTCAGCTGTCAAATTCCCACGAATGATAAAATTTCCTACAACTTTACAACCACGTGGATTCTGTATCTGACTGAGTCACACTCCTTTGTATGCTCATGTAATACAAGCATTTTCAATTTTCAATTTGAAACTTTCCAGCCTGCTCCTTCCTTTGGTTTCATATGTTGCTTTGAAAACAGGTTTTTTTTACTGAGTATGTTGGACAGAAGTAAACCATTCTATTTTTTTATCAGTAATACTCAAGAGCTTCAACTGCTAGCTTTTATTAGTCAAACTAAATATGGTAAAATTCTTCTTGTAGTAGAGCCATAAATCCTCAGGCAAATCTTTTCTTTTTGTCATGCTTGTGATACACACAAAACACAAAACTGCTTGAATATTACTTTTCCTAGTTCTCCATGGTGAACACAAAGTGTGTTAACAGGACCTTCTCTGATTTGTGCTATAAAAACGTTCAGACAAAGATTTCATGCTTGTGAAACCAGAAGCCTTTTTCACCAGTGAGTGGAAGTCTGCAGGGCAAGGACATGCAACACAGAGAACGCAGCCAGACATCACACATTTTCATAAATTAGAAGGAAAAAAACCCCAATAGTAACATTGTTAATTTGTAAAATATTAGTGCAGGATATATGGGCAAGACTGATGAACCTAAGAAGTCCCAAAGATAATTCAAAGCTATTTTTCACAACTTAACTGCACTTGGAGATAATAAACCTTCTCTTCACAATCTACAGTATTTCCTTGGGACAAGACAGGGAAACCTCTGCTATGAGCAAACAGAGCTAAACACCTGTCCTAAGTCAAGCTTCAAACAACACCCAAAACCCAAATCCTAATTTTTCACATATATTGTGGCAAAGTGATGAATGCTGAATTTAAAAAGACACATATTGTTAAATGTAATTCATATTTTGCTTTTCCAAATACATTATACTGCAGATACAGTTGGCAGTCTGAAAACGCTTCAAATTGAGGGTGGTGAGACACCACAACACGGACTTTGAGCGACATGGTCTAGGCAAAGTGTCCCTGCCCATGGCAGGGGGGTTGGAATGAGATGATTTTTAAGACCCCTTCCAATCCAACCCATTCTGTGACTCTGTGCACTTTTTATTATACTTGTGGCACAGGAAAAAAAATAATGCTAAGTTACTTAGAAAGAGTTTTTATAAATACCACTCTCTGGCAATGGGTAATGCTCGTAGCCTTGGAAAATGAAAAGACGGCAAAACCAGGGAGAATAAGGACAACACCCACGGGGTCAGACAACTATAAGACAACACTGACCGGATCCACCATGACAAAGAGAATGGGGACCTACACAGTACACAGGAAAGAAAAACATGTGTTTAGGATTAATTATCAGAAAAAACTGCTCACTAGGACATACTTTCAGAGCCTAAAAGCAAATCAAAAATACCTACACTCTGGAGAGTTCCGCTATCAAGTGTTTGTCAAAACTACAGGAAGACTTTTGCACTGTACTTAGCATAAGCTTCTCAAAGAAAAGTGGGAATTCACACAAGACTTCATTAGATGCAGTAGCAATTAATACAGTAATCTCTTGCAGTTAATACAGTCAGTAATCACACAGTACAATACAAAAAATACAAAACATCAATACATCAAATTACATATATTGTAATTAAGAAGCCACTGCAACTTTTCTCTGAACACAGACTTTAAAAAGTACCAACTTTTCCATATGTCAAATTGTAGAGAAGAAACTATTAATTTACTACATCCAACCTTTTTTTTAAATGCAGTTTCTCCAGCCATAAAAGCAAGAGTTATAAACACATCTACCTCAGAGAGATGCTGTGAAGCAACCCCATTGGAATAACAAACACTAGAGTTTCCTTTAGTATATTGTAAAATTAGTCCTGCTGGCCAAATCTGCAGAAGTTCGAGCGCCATAAATTGAGCAAAAATCATATGGGCAACTTAATGAACAACAGGGCCAAAGCAAAATATTAAGCAGCTCTTCAGTAAATGAGCAATTTCCAAATAAATGAAAAATTGAGTTTATGGTTGCACAATTAACAGATAACATTGCAAACTACTCACCTACTGAATTTTAATTTCATAATTTTGCCAAGAGAGTATTTTTGTTGAGTGCAATGCAGCAAGGAGTCACAAGTATATTTCAAGCAAACACTTGATGGTTACATATACACAAGAATACATTGCCATGTGATATTTTAAAAGATAGCCATAAATATGAATGTACATACCTGTTCTTTCTCTTTCAACAGCTTCTCAAAAGCAAGAGCTTTTTCCTTCATTGAGTGAGACTCAAACTCTTTCTCTTTCAGCATCATTGAAAATTGCATATTAGTCTCCTGAAGTGCACGGAACTCTGTTTCTTTTTCCCTACACCTTGCCACTATTTTTTCATTTTCTTCTTTCAGTTTTCGAATGTCCATTTCTAAAATTAAAGTTCTTTCTTTTAAATTAGTCACAGCTTGCTTCAAAAGTTCATTTTCATTTTCTTTGTTGCTAAGATTTTCACTCAGGGAAAGTAACTGATCACTTTTAGATTTAATTAATATATCTTTTTCTCTAAGTGATTTCTGCAAGACATCATGTTTTTCTTTGATCTGTCTCATCTCTGACTCAGTCCCTTCTTGACTCTTTCTTTCTATCTCTGATGCTGTAGCAACAGAATCAGATAATCGTTGATTGTTTTCCTGAAGAGTCCTAATAGTTGAATCTTTTTCTTGCAATTTTTTTTTCAGTTGTTCCAGCTCATTCTGAAGGAGTTTACACTCATCACTGAGTACTCCAGGAGGATTGTATTGAACACCTGAAAGCTGTGAAACGTTGGAAGCTGTTGCCACAGATGGTGTTACCAAATCAAGTTTACTCATGAGAAGATCCTTGGTGTTATAAAGTTGTCCTATGCTGTGCTGAACTTGTGCTAATTCCTGAGTAAAACTTTTCAGCTTTTTCTCATTCTGTTCATAACTCTGAATCAAGCCATTATAATCTACCTGCAGCTTTGAAGTACTATCATTTTCAACTGAAATTTGTGCTTGAAGCTTGTGTAATTCTTCTTGGAGGTGAGCTGACTCATGCTGCATGTTCTGAACCGTGGTTATTACTTGTTGTTTCCACTCTTCCATTTTCTTTACTTGCTGTTTTAGTTTATCACGTTCTTGTAGAAGCTCCTCAAATTGGTTACTGTTCACACCTCCTGACCCATTATCAGCACCTGCACTGGATGTCTGCAAAACAGTCAATAAGGTTTGGCATTTTTGACTTAGAGCATCTATTTCAATATCTTTTTCTCGAATGATACGGGATAAATTCTGAATAGTTTCTCTAGACATGTCTTGACTGCTGTTTTCAGATCTGTTAGACAACTTTTGGTTCTCCTCCTGCAACCTCACCAAAGCTGCTTCTTTAGCAGCAACCATGTCCATGATATTACGATACTCTGTTTTTAACTGACTGTTTTCTCTTGTCTTCTCACTCAGAACTGCCAGCACTTGTTCTCTTTCCCTAACATAAGCTTGCAGCTGCTGCTGAAGACTGAGAACATCCTGCCTATAAGCAGCTGAGGAAACTCTAGCATTGAGAGCTTGTATCTCTAAATCCTTCTCTTGAATGATTCGAGTAAGTTTACCAACTTCATCCTTAGACAACTGGTCAATTTGCTGACTTAGAGAAATGTTCTTTTCATTTAGAAGTTTAATTTCCATCTCCCTTTCTTTTATACCTTTAACCAGTCTTTCAATTTCAGCTTTAGATAAGTCATGTTTTTCATTCCCATTTTCTCCATTAAGAGTTTGAACTTTGGTTTCCCGAAAAAGATCAGATGAATCAGTCTGAATAATCTGTCTCTCTTTGTGCAACTGAGTTTTAATTTGCTCAATTGTTTTCTGCAAGTTTTTAATTTCCTCATCTTTCTCTAAAAAGAGTCTTTCATGCGTGACATTCATTTGCTCACACTGAAATTTGGACTCATCTATTTCCTTTTGCTGCTCCTGCAACGACTGCTGAAGTTTCACTGTTGTTTCATTCTGATCTTCTATTGTTTTTTTGTGAACTTCTATTTCTTCTTCAAGATTATTCTTTATCACTTTTAACTGTGTTACCTCACTTTCAAGTTCAATAATAATATCTAAAGTTTTAGGTTCAACCACAGGTGCAGATCTACTCTGCTGATCCTTAAGGCGTTCAATTTCTTCTTTCAAATGATTATTTTCTTCCTTCATGACTGCAAGACTTCTGTCTTTTTCCTCCAAGTTCTGTTTCAAGACATCCTGCTTTTTTGAAACTTCCATGTATTTCTCATGCTCCTGCTTCATCTGTAAGGCTTGATTTTTGTATTTTTCAATAAATACCTCTTTCTCTTTTAAGAGATCTGTCAACTGCTTTTGTCCTCCTAAGGTAGTAGTCAACATCTCTTTTGTTTCTTGATGGTCCATTTCCATATGCTCAATGCTCCTCCTCAGTTCGGCAATCTGAAAGTCTTTCTCTTGATGGAGCTTTACCAGGCGCTCATGTTCAAGCTGCAGTGCACTGGTGTCCATACTACGGGCATTCGATAATTCCTCAATAGTTTGATTATACTTCTGTGCTTGTTCCAAAAGCCTCTTCTCTGTCTGGTTTAATTCACTCTCTAATTGCTTTTTTTCCATTTTCAAAGCCTCCACAACGGTGTCTTTTTCCAAGTAAACTTTATTTTTCTCAGAAACGGCATCACTTAACTCCAGTTTTAGTTCTTGAATGGCTGCTGTCAGCTTTCCATTTTCTGTTCTGAGATTGGACAGAGATTTCTCCAAGTCTTCATGTAGTTGTTTATTTTCTGAAATGTCTTTCTGTAGTTTTGCAATTTCTATTTCTCTCTCTTTCAGAATCTGATCTTGACAAGTGTATTTAGATTCCTCATTACTTTTTTCTGTTAACTTGCTCAAGGATACATGAAGTTCCTTCTCTCTTTCTTTTAGTCTCTGCTGCAACTCTCCAATTTCTTTTTTACTCTGTGAATTACAGTCCTGGGCTTTCCTTAATTGTTCCTGAAGATTTTTAATATTATCTTGTAGTTCCTGCTTAATTACATGCAAATCATTAAGTGCATATGAGCATTGACTTAGTTTTTCTTTCTGAGTATCTAACTCGTTCATAGTTTTCATCTTCTCCATTTCTAATTCTGATACTTTCTTTCTTTCAAAATCTATGTCAAATTTCAGCTGTTTGATGATACTATCAGTTTCTGTGTGTTGTTTTGACAGCTGCTCTTTCAGGGTAATCATATGCTGAAATAAACCCAAAAAAAGAATTCATTAGGATGGGAAAATGAGCTGAACTGTACATTTCATTCATTTTCACCCTATAAACAATAAAAGAAAAATTGAGAAGAAACGAATTTTTAGTTGCCAGCCTCAGTTGGCAAGTAGCATCAACTAGTCAATAAGGAATTAATTAAAAAAAAAACAACCAACACAATCCCCCCTAGAACCCCAACTACCTAAATAAAGGAACAGAAAAAAAGATCACCTAAAAAAGAAAGAATTGTCGGAATTTGTCAAGGCAGTTGGAATGCAGCAAACACACACTGATTTAAAGAGGGCAGCACTACATACAATACACCAGTATAATGTATTTTCAACTTCTTCTTTGAGTTTATTTTTAAATACACTAGTTTGGATTAATTTCATAGGAAAACACTTTTAAATGTTCAATTCCATAGAGTAAACCAATCTTGAAAACAGATGGCTGCAACTCTTAAGTTTACAGGTCAAACATATTGCAACTGTAACAAAAAGGTGTAATTTAATTCTGATCACCTTTCTTACTCCAGGAATGGTTACAAGTTATTTGAAATTAAGTAATTTAAATGTTCAACATATTGAAAAATCATGAAAGGGAAAATGTTTCAAAAAACTCATTCACGTAATGTGTACTGTCCTCAGACAAATCAGACTATTTGCAGGACAAATACCATCAGAAATCCTGCAACGAAAAATCAGATACTATTTAACTGGATTTTGTGAAGTACATAGTATCCTTCACAGACAGTTGGCACACCATATTATTTCTTCGTCCCTAAGAAGTGGATTTCTTACATTTCAGAATTTCACACTGAGATGACAGATACAGAGAAACATTGGCCTCAATATTCTTTTCAAGCCTCAAAGGATAATATGAATTTCCCTGCCATCTATGTTCAAAGATAACTTTAAACATACACACAAACACACAGAAATTGAAACATTTATTTAGCAGTTCAATAATCAGTTGCAGTATTTGTTACCTGAGTAGCTTCTTGATTCTGCTTGTCTAGTTCTTCCAACTCTGCTATTAATGTGTCTCTTTCAGCAACACTTTCATCTAATTCATGTTCTTTCCTTTCCAAATCTTGCCTTAACTGATTTAATTCTGAACTCTGATCCTCTGTATTCGAAGAAAGAACATTCTCATGTTTATGTTGTGCAATCATCAGCTCCTTCTCAAGTCCCTCAAGGTAAAAAAAATTACAGATATTAGACTTTATCTTGGTGAAATTTATGAACTTTTCCCCCCTCAATTAAACCCAAAGCACATGTTTTTATGTTAGAATCTCTAAGCCTATATGAACACTATCCCAGTTAAAAATTCTTTATTGTGAAGTATTTCTCTCTACCATTCACACACACGCACCTATTTCCTCATCACTTAGTTTAGGAGTGCAGTTTATGAACTCCTGCAGAAAAAGCCATGGTATGCTAAGAAATTATATTGGCCTATGAGGTATGGATTGAGAGGTGAGAGAAACTATTACATCTGCAAGAGACACCCTACATATTGTATGCTGCATGGTGAGACGGGCAGTTTTAACCAAGGGCATCTGAACAACATCATTATGAAAAATGCTATGGGAAGCCCTGAACACATGCAAAACACAGAAGACTTCAGTTGACAAATACCACTAGATATAAACTAAACCAAATCTCTCAAGTCTGAGAGTTTCTAAAGGACCGAGTTAACCGTGCAAAAAACTAAAGGTGTGTTCCAGAGAAACTGTACGTCCCACGGCTTAACTTCACCAGCAACATGCAGTGTATTATTAAACCAGAAATATGCAGAAAAAGAGAAATATTTTACAACTGATTGTCAAGACAAACATGCTAAAGCAGAAGTTAAAAACAATGTATTTTACAGAAAGTACTATTAATACTTAAAAATAGTTATCCCTCACTACCTTGCTACGTCACGTTCACCATTGGCGGCTTCAGTACCGTATTTACTGGCTTTACCGTATTTCCCCTATTTACCGCTACTTGGCGGATTTCGTCATGGCGGCATCTTCCTGGAACCAACTCCCCGTGATATTTGAGGGATTACTGTATTTCACTTTACAATGTTATTTATGTGTTGTGACGTGTGACTGGTTGAAGAAACATAGTCCCAAAACGTGTGTTTTCCATCAGTTTCTATTTTTTAAACAGTTTGTTTTGTTGGCTTAATTTAGAAATTGCTTTACCTGATTTAAACTGGAAAGTCTTGCTATTTCATTTTCTGCTTCTATAAAGGAAAATGAAAAAAAATACATAATTTTACTACTTTTCAAACAATGTTAAAACCAAATCATTCTCTCCCACTTTGCCCTAACAGAACTCTGTCGCTCAGAAGAGAACAGTTTCACAGCATTGTGTGATGACAAGCGTCAGTGCTGTAAAAAATTCAGTCGCCATCACAAAGCAAAACATTACTTTTACAACTGATTCCACATTAGGATGACTTTGGTACTACAGGTTACAAGTTATGCAATACTGAAATATTTTCTAACTACATATAAATTTCTTAAACAGGTATATTACAGTGGTTCCCAATGGGGAATATATTAGCAACCAAGTGCCTTTATACACACACATACAAAAGATGTACTTTTAAAACTGACACAAGCAATTTCTATTTAGGGCTCCTTACTCTGAAAGAAAAAACCTCCCTACCAAACAGCTGGCAGACATGATTAATTACCTAATCAGAAACTCCTATGAGAATCATGCTTGTCCTAATTACATCTTTAAAAGGTACATATTCTCATATTCTCATTCATAATCGTAAAGTAAATTTTGAGTTTTAAAACCGAAGACCTGTGAAAATACACTACAAGTAAAGAATATTTATAAAAAAAATCTTAGTACCTAACAACGCTTGCTGTAGTCTGACAACATCTTGTGGTGATGATGTCTTTGACTGGAGTTTCTTCTGTTCTTTCAGGAGAAGATCTTGCTCTGCCACTGATCTTTGAAGCACACTTAACTCAGATTTAACTTTTTCATAATCTTGTACTATTTGCATTTTTTCTAGTTTTGCCAATTCTTGCTCTTTCAGAAGATTCTCGTTTTCTGCTTTGGCAGAAGACAATTCGTGATTTAATTTTCTTATTTCATCCTCTAAGTCCTTTACAACCTTTTGCATTTCTTCCACTTTTCCTCCTTGTAGACTCTGAGCATTTTTTTTCTGTTCAGTAATTCCAGAGTCATCCACAGCATCAGCGCTCACACCATCTAAAAAGCAAAGAGATTGTTGGCAATATTAACCAAAACTATCACTCTAGATCTTTTTCTTAAGTCTCTTCTTCTGACAGAGGGAGACAGCCTAAAACAGGGATACGATCATCATCAACAGAAAACTTCCTTGAATAAGTTGGACATGTGAAGCTGTGCAATACATTGTTAGTGGTTTGATAAATAGCCAATACTAACACCTGCCTGGCTCAAAATAACTTTAGAAGTGTTGCAAGACACATTTTGTTCAAAATTTAATTAGAATATACTTGATCCCCATCTCTCTTGGCAAGGAGATGACAGAATCTAACTTACCAGGATTTGAAATCCCTTGATTTTCTAAGAAAAATTTATCAAATCCCATCTAATTCAGATTGATACAAAATCTGTTTATAATTTAATTAAGTTTCAAAGATCTGCTAAATGACTGTTATGGAGAACAATTTCTACGAATATGCTACAAACCATTTGCTAAATGATGCATAGGAGTTTTTGAATTGAAGAAAAACATTTTTCAGAACTAATGTTTTCACAGCTCTACTACTGTGAAAACATTACTATTGTGGTATTCATGTTTCTGTACAATTCCATGTAAGTTAAAGAGTACAACAAAGCCACATCAAAAGTGTACAGAAAAAAATATTGAATTAAATCACACTCTCTGAATTCTCTTCAGTGTGAACTCAAGCACCTGCCTCACCCTAGTCCCTATTATGTTGTCAGACAGCATGAACAAAATAAAAATATAAAATACCCTACTTCCTCAAAAGCCAGGAGCCGTATTTATTTTGCAGATAACTGGTAATATAAAAGATAAGGGATTTCTGCCTTTGACTTCAATAAATTAGACCTGCTGGTATATGTATGTTGTGTTGGGTTTGCTGCGGCTATTTTTGTCTCGTAGCAGGGGGGACTACGGGGGAGGCTTTTCTTTGAGAAGTTGCTGGAAGCCTACCTCTGCCAGCTGTGAGGGAATGGCAGACAGCTCCTGGCTGAGCCCGCTGCTGGCCAAGGCCAGGCCAATCAAGAGAGACAGAGACACCTCTGTGATAAGATATTTAAGAAAGGAAAAAAAAAAGTAAAAAGAAGAAGATGGCTGTCAGAGAAGAGCTGTGAGAAGTTGTAACAGCAAATGCAGGCATCAAGGCCAGGGCTGAAGGAGGGGGAGGAGGTGTTCCAGGAGTCTCCCTACAGCTCAGGGTGATGACCATGGTGAAGTAGGCTGTCCCCTGCAGCCCATGGAATGGAGAGAACACAAGGATGCAGAAGATCCACCTGTGGTCCGTGGAGAGGGAGCCCACGCAGGAGCAGGAGGATGCTGGAGGGAGGCTGCAGCCCGTTGGAGCCCACATTGGAGCAGAGTCCCAGGAGAGACGTGTGGCCCGTGGAGAGTCAAGTCCACATTGGGGCAGAACTGTACTTGGTAGGATCTGTGTGCTTTGGAATGGGACCCATGTTGCAGCAGCGCAGCCAGTGCTCAAAGAACTGCACCCTGTGGAGTGACCCCCGGGCAGCAGAGTATGGAAGGGCTGCTGCCCCTGGGATCAGACTCACACTGGGGAGGGTCATGAAAGACTTTCTTCCATGGGAGGGACCCCATGGAATGCAGGGGAATGGCCTCCTCTCTTGAGCAGCGGCAGAAAAACATCAGCTGCCTGGTTTTCCCCTGCTCCTGTCCCCCTGTCTGCTGGAGGAAAGAGGGAATGTGCTATCTGTTGTAAGAGATGGAGGGGTGCGGGAGAATGTTGCCTTTAAGATGATACTTCTCACTTTAAGCTCTGATCTTGTTAGAAATAAATCCTTTATATTCCCACTTTGGAGTTTGCCTGTGACAGTAAAAGATATTCTAATAGTCCTCATTCCTGCTGTAGCAAAACCCTTCAGGGTTTTTTCTTTTCATCTCTCCCCTGTTTGT
>WEKX01018110.1:637868-659465 GCA_013390025.1 Pitta sordida | reverse complement strand
GAAGTGGCGCGTGCGCGCGGGGGGTGCCGGGCCGGCCGCGGGGGCCGCTGGGAAGTTGTGTCCGGGCGGGTCTGAGGGAGCGCCCCTCGCTCCGCTGGGCGTGCGCGGAACGGAGACTCGGCTGCGTCCCAGTTCTCGTTTTGGTCAAATGAGGGGTTTAAAATCACGTGGAACTACAAGGGGTAGTCAGTGGACCGGCTTTCTATCAGTTTTGTAACTGATTGTACCGTATATTGATTTAATGGCATACCACCTTTACAATTACCCATAATAAAAACAACCATACACCACTTCGAGCCCGTTTCTAGCTAAAAAACAAAAANCTCCGCTTGTCCCGGCTCGGCCTGGCTTGTCCCGGCTCGGCTCGGCCTGTCCCGGCTCGGCTCGGCCTGTCCCGGCTCAGCGGCTCCTCCCGGCGGCTCCGGCTGCTGCCACCTCAACGTCCGCCACGACACCAGCGAGAGCGAAGGCTCCGGCCGGAGCGCCCCCNAGGCACAGAACACGCCCCGGAGTTCCCAAACATTCCAGGCGGGTGTGGAAACAGCCGCCGAGCCTCGGGAATCCCGTCACTGACCGCTCTGAGCCTGCGGGCAGGGGCTGTGCTTCAGCAGCTCAGAAAAGTCACAGGGATGTCGCTCAGGTTTGACGGTTCTCTGGGGAAAGATTGCTCTTCCCCTCCGTCAGTGGACCGGCTTTCTATCAGGTTTGTAACTGACTGTACCGTATATTGATTTAATGGCATACCACCTTTACAATTACCCATAATAAAAACAACCATACACCACTTCGAGCCCGTTTCTAGCTAAAAAACAAAAAGGCCCCAGGATTGTAGGAAGTATTAGTGCTGTGATACGGCATGAAATGTAAACATGCAGCTTCAGCAGTTTGATTCATTTACAAAATTTGGTTTAATGAAAAGTTCACAATGGTCAAAAGACCCCCTATCATTGGTTCAACAAAAACTATTCACAGGAGATAAAAGATCACAGAATCACAGAATTAGTAAGGTTGGAAAAGACCATGGAGATCATTGAGTCCAACCCATCACCTGACCTGTTGCCATCCTGCTGCCAACACACCCTCCTACCAATAACACACTACCCTAATATCTAGACGTGTCATATTTTCTAATAGTACTGGACTAATTAACCTTTATGGGCAGCCATCTTTTTCCATTAAAATCAGGGATATCCTTCAGACGCTTAAAATATTTAGGGATGACACGAATGTCTTCTGCTGTGGTTAATTTTATAATGACAAGCAAAGCAGGTAGTCAAGAAAGTAGTACAGAAGGCTTTTCGTCCCACTCTTTAATTACTAGTCTTAAAAACCCAGATATTAACCACACAGCAGCACAACTGTGTTTTTTTAGCTAACTTCATCCACTGTTGGTAAGAATGCACAGGAATCATCCAGGATGCTCAGGGTATTGACTAAGCTCCAAAACCAGTGCCGACAAAAAGAATGTGTATTCTGGCAGTAAGCCAGGAAACAGCTTACTTTTAAACCAGAAAACATACAATTTTTAAAGATCTTAACAGAAATATAATCGGCACCAACTTCTCTAACAGGAGTGTCTTTATGTAAATTTTGGAGTACAAACAGATGGAAAGACATCAGATGTCAGTGAGATGTCAGTTATGAGGGACAGCAAATCACCCCCCTGCTCATGCACAGACACATCTGTGCAAAGCCTGCTGATACCAGAGATGAGATTTCCACGTTCCATGATCCTGTGCCCAATGTGCACATAAGGGAAAGCACATACGCAAATACTTGGGTCAAGAGAGAAACATTAGAAGCTATAATCCTTTATTTAAAAAAGTGATATCAAATACAACCATATATATTCATGCCTATTTGGAGGGCACTTTTAAAATATTGAACAGCGCTGCCATTTTCCAGTCAAAACAGTGACAAAGCATTTCAGCTTTCCCTTTTCATACCTTTGCAGTATTCTATGCTTTATATATACAAAATAGACAAAAATTGTACAGGAATCCAGAGCCAAAGACATGATACTGAAAACAGTCTTGACAAAAAAAAAAAATCTATTACCAAAAATAATTTCTAAAATACACAAATTTTAGTCAACAGATGGAAAAAATTATTCCCTTACTAAATCCTAACTCTACACTGAGTTGTACACAGAAGGTTTCACACAGAAAAAAAAAAAAATTAACAGTGCTCGCATGCTTTAAAGACAATATCAAGGTTTTTCTCTCTCTTTTTTCCCCGCACAGTGGCATTTAAATATTACATTATTAAATCCCTTTCTGTTCAAACTCTTTTACCATTCCCCTCCTGAATCCACACAGTGACTATAAGGAGGTTGGGGGGGAAGGGAATTTAAAGCAAAGTGTAGTTACAATTATTCGCTTTCCTAAGACACAGAAAATGAAGTAAAAATATTCTGATTTGGTCAAAGCAGTTGAAAAGTCCTATGTACTAACTTTCTGAAAAACTGTAATTGGGGAAGGAGGTGATTATCAAAGGTAGGTTAAAGACTACAGCATTCCCTCCACGTCTGAAATGCAAATAAGGCAAAACGTGTCTATGCAGGTTAAACGGTTTATTGCAAAACAGCTCATGCTCTTAAAAGCACAACCTGGGTACAACACAAAGTTACTAATTTGAAACTGAAGAACTGAATATTTGGACCCAGCCTCTTTGAATGGATCAAGTATTATTCTCACATGAACAACAGTGTGTGTGCTGGGAAAGGTATTTATGTATTACCTGGTACACTTTTTTTCCCTTTTTTTTTAAGTAATGATTTGTGAGTAACTATCAGGATTTACTAGGAGTTAAGTTGGTTTTACACAAGACAGTAATGGCTTACCAAGTGAACAAGACTGTTCTATCTAAGCTCTTAAAATAATTTCCACATCAGTTTTTCTTTTCCTTGAATCTTTACTTCAATACCTTTAAAAGCAACATGCTAGTATCATGAATTGCACAACAATATTTTTTGTAAGTCTGAATTCTAGAGTTCTCTGATCCCGTTCCCCTGTACTGGGTTTTTCAGTACAAAGGACATAATTTGTATGCTTTCGTTATTATTTGAAAGAATAATTCCAGGAAATTTCACAGACATTTTAGAACTGTAAAACACCATTTTGAAAAGCCTGTCAGTTTTGTAATAAAACAAAGCAGTGTTCAAATGATAATATTTGTCTGAGATACAGAACTGTTTATTAGACACCTCCAGAAGCCATTTTATCCCCCCCACAATTTAATAGGTTTGTAGTAGAAGCAATTGTCCAACATTAAAGCACAACATAGATATAAATCCGTATAGGTTATTTTTAAGCAGTCTGCAAAACAATAAAGTATGAAAAGTAAGAAGAGCACCTCAACTGAAAATTAAATTTCAACTTGCTGAATTTCACTGAAGGGCACAGGGAGACCAAATGTTGCAGTAAGCCAGAGATCAGATTAGTTTCAATTCTAGAAAAATGTAACCATTTAAACAACTCATTTTTACTTGTTGTGCCTTAAAAACAATTGCATGCAAGCATAGCTGCATTACAACTCTTTTTCCTCCTGCCCTCATTTTAAGATCATGAAAGCAGTTTACAGAATTAGAGAACTGATTCTGGAAGATATTTAATGTAAGTATTTAATGTGATTTTTACTGTCAGAAAACTATAGATTATGTCACATAGACCATTCACTGGAAAACAGTAAAAATCTGTTGGATGAATATAGTCTGGAAGTCCCTCAAATATCATATTGTAATTAAAAAAAAATAAATCATTGTCTACTCCCGTACAATGGGCTTTGGCCTAAAGCTGTGACATGGGACAGCTTGACAGGGTAGGTAATAGTGGGAGTAGACACTAAATTAGCAAACACCTTACAAACATGGTGAAGCCACTGGGAGAACTGTTTATCACTGAGAGAATGCACACCAAAAAATGTCCGTGTTTTATTGACAGCTTCTTGGCAGGTCCACACATTTTGAACTTGAGGTCTGGGTTACAAAATACGTACTGTTGGCAATGAGTCTTTTCCTTGGGTGCAATGGAGAGAGATCTGGGCACTCCACAACTCTGTAAAGGAAGTTGTAGTGAGGTGGGTGTCAGTCTTATCTCCCAGCTATGAAGAGGAGAGGAAATGGCCTCAAGGAAGGTTGGGTATCAGGAAATATTTCTTCCCTTAAAGAGTCATCTGGCATTGGAACAGGCTGCACAGGGAAGTGGCTGAGTCCCCATCCCTGGACCTCTTTAGAAGAGGTGTGGATGTGGTGCTCAGGGACACTGGGGCTGGACTTGGCAGTGGGTTAAAGGCTGGTCTCTTGCAGGTCTTTTCCAGCGACAGGAGTCTCTGAATTAACAGGTGTAGCTTAAATTGCTCCCTCAACTGCTTGTCTAGACAGATATGCCTTCAGCATTCAACATGACATTCCTCTGAAAATCAAACTGGTTCAGTGACAACATTTCTACACAGAAAAGAATGTGACTAGCCCAGGAATGGCCATCTCAGCTGTGCTTTTCAGGCACTGATACTTATTATTCCTTCCAGATTAAAAAACCTGGGTGATAAAGCAGCCTACAATGTGACATGAAAGTTCAAAGGCTAACCTCCATGTTTTTGTCATACAAAACCACATATTTGGCCTGGGTTACAGTTAATGCAATTCAAGGGGCTTCAATATTTTTTCATATAGGGCTGCTAGAGCTATAGAAATAATCTATTTATCATCCTTATTATATTCTTGTAATAGTGGATAAAAGGTCCAAGCTCCCAGTATTGGCATCAGGTTGCCAGTCTATACCGGTTTATAAAATGAGTCTTATTTCAGAATCAGTTTATGGCACAACAAAGAAAGGGAAATTAAAGCCGAGATTAATTTACAGATGAGCAAATAAATAATTCAGTGGTTTAGAGATAACTTTCCTGCTTTCAGTTCATAGAAGTTTTAAACTGAAAGCAGAAAACTACATCCTGAAAAATACAGCATTTCAAAATGGCATAGGCATACATGGACTCTTGAAGCCATTTTTTAGATATATTAATTTGAGACATGACAGTAATAACAATGTGCATGACAATTATTTTAAAAAGACAAAAATCAGTTTTAAAAACTTGTGTCAAAATCCATATTGTCTTACACATACCTGGTGCTCATGACATTGGTGAAAACTCAGCACATATGTAAGGAAAACACAATTTAGCTCTACTATGTATAATATAATAAATCTTCTCCGCTACCAGGAAACCATTGCTGTAAACAAACCTTTACCGAGAGGTGAGAGCCCTTTCATGTACAGTACACTTGAATGTGTATTTCCACCTAGCTACTATTCATTTCATACTGATTTTAATTAAATGTTACTTTTGCAATGATGCAACTTTATTGATAAAGAAATTTGGGGTTATCTTGGAAAGATTCTTAGAATGCCTGTGCTAATGTTAATGCTTTAACTGGACTACAGCTTATATATTCTATCTACAACATATCTCCATATAATTTATATGTAAACAGAATTTGTATTTCAAGCACCATTTAGGAAAATGAAACATCTCTCTTTTGTTGCACTGAAATTCAAAGTCAGGTTTGGTCACCCTGTTACACATTCATCCTGGTTATCAAAACCAATGTCTTACAACCAATAGCACAAGCTATCTCACATACTTTGCTCCTCAATTTTTCTCAGGATCAGAAACAGCATGATAAAAAATTGTAAGGTGCGTGAATAAAGGCCATTCCTGAAAAAACTGCAACATTCTGACAGACACTCATAAAAAGCATTTCAGAAAGAACATCCACGCAGGCATAAATATTCATTCTTAAAAGAGCTACTTGCACAGGGCTCATTTCAGACTGCAGGAATCCATCTCGCGTGTGGCACTAGCTTTATGGCACCTATATCCCCTCCTGCCTTCTCCTAGACTCAGTTACAGCTTTTTTGTACTCAAAGGCCAGAATAAAGGTTTGAGCTTGAAGACGAAAAAAGACTCTGGAAGAGGTAGAAAAGAAAAGCTGTTGAACTCAACTGGTTATATGCTACTTTTGTAGTAAAGACAGGGGCTTAATCACAAAGAACATTAGGAAACAAAAGGGTTTTTAAAATCCCACCAAACCAAGCCAATTATCTGCCAAAAGACAGTACCTTCAACATGGATCTAAAGTTTTACAGTTGGAACTCGAAGTAAAACCCAAAAGTGCGACAAAGCCAGAATCAGTGAAAGATTCAAGAGTAACATCATAATCAACAATACACTGTAGATTTTATCTTGAATTGCAAAGTATGCAATCTATGGATTCTTGTTTATCCTCCAGAATGGGTCATTTCAAAAGTGGACAGAAGGATCAAACAGTTGATGTTAAGTCATTTATAATCACAAAATATTCTGAGTTGGAAGGGACTCACAAAGATCATCAAAAGCCAGGCTGAAGTGAATGGCCCATCTAGGGACTGAACTCATTACCTTGGCATTATTAGCACCCTGTTTTAATCAACTGAGCCAATTTAAGGGCTTATGAAATAAGTTATTTAACATGAACAGAATTATTTTCCTCATTTTATAATAAAGAGCTTAATAACACAACTTATTACTTCTATCTCTTTTTCCATCAGTACTGAAGGAAATCAGGTGATGCCAATTTTGGCACCATTTGTATCTTCCATAGAATTCTTCAGAACAATCTAAACTTGCTTTCTAATGCAAGTTACAGATGTCACACCTGTGTAACTTCATTCATGGGAACAGCTTCAGTAATTTTAACACTACTCTTGTGAGCAGATGTTTTGTAGTAGGAGTGCTACAGTTTTCTAAATTAGTGCAATCTTGTTTGTACTTGCAGATTCTCTCTAAACTCTGACCTCCAGAAGCCCCACCTTCATTCCCGCTTCCAGAAATCTGAAATGAACCCTGCTTGTGCAACATTCACACAGTAGAATTTTAACGGAGATTTAGCGTTTTGACAATAACAGGGGGAAAACCATGTCATTTCTCCTCTTCTGATTTCAAGTGGTTTCTAACAGATTCCAGAGACATATTCATGGCTGCTTGAAGCATGTCTTCTTCACTCATGTCACCTCCTAAAGACAATAAACCCATATAAACTGTAATACATTTAAAGAACTAGTAAAGGGTTTTGTTGTTTCTTTTGTCCACACCCACCTTTTCTCACCCCACCCACAAAATTAATTTTGTTTTTAAAGTCACTGAACATTTTGCACTTAGTTTTCTGCCAACAACAGTCAGTTTGTAACAAATAACACACATCAATTTTGGATCACCAGTACTTAGTACCATAAAATCGATGTTTATATTCTACTGAAAACAGGTTCCATTAATTTTGTCAGATGTTAATCCAATTGTCATACAACTTTAAAAGTCATTTGAAAAACCAATAGTTGGCACAAATGCCATCAATGATTCCAATGCTCAAAACAAACAGAACAACAGAAAAGCAAAGCCAGAACTCAAGCGATCTAAAAGGAATGCTCTTCATTTTGAAACAGGATATTAACACTCAAAGAACAGGTTTTTCAGGAAAGAGATCCTTTCTTTCACTGCCAAAGAAGTCATGGCTGTGACGGATAGTCTGAACAGCTGCTGGAGTGAGGAAGTAGGCAAACAGGGACAGTTGGGAAACAGCACAACACAAAGGTGAAAAAGATGAATTTCAGTGTTGGATATAAGGCTAAAAAAACAATACCTGGGTCAGGTTCTCGAGTGCTTGAGCTGGGAGTTGCCTTATCACGCAGGTTTGGCATCTGATCTTGCTGCTGTAGCTGCTGTTGCTGTCTGAAAGTGTTATAAATTTTTAAGAGACTAAGATTAACATCTGTATGAGACCTGAATCAAGTTCACTTTGTTGTAAGAAGGGCAAGAATCAGAGGTAGAAGCTGTTTGGTACACTGACACCCCTGTACCTAAAATCTTTTCAATCATTTCACACTGCTAAGCTTCAGACACCTATCTTCCCAAAATTACTCCAAGACACATTACTATTTTCCCAGGATTTGGAAGTTGTGCATTCTTATCCTATCATCCAAAGTGTAACTCCTCCCATCCACAGTATTTCTCCCTGGCCTTTATTTCCTCCATCACTAGAAGACAAAGATAAAGAAAAGCTCTAACACTAACCTAATTATAAGAAAGCAAACCAGAACAGCAACATGAGATCTACAATGCTTTTGTGTGATGCGCATGAGAAGCATCACTACCAGAAGCAAAGTCTTTGAGAAGTAATACTTTTTGTCAGGAAGATAATTACAGAAATTTACAGGATTTCACTTAAAATACTTCCATAACATGTATATTTTCTTTCTTCACAAAACTGCTGTTGCATTGCTAACAAACCCCCTCTTTATTTACAGGTTTCTTCATAGTAACCACCTGAGAATAGTAAAATTCAGGTACTGCTAGTGAATCATGTTGAGAGAAGAGTCTTAAGAAACCCATCTACACTCCAAAAGCACTGAAAAGCAGGACATGTACTTCCACAGGCAGTTTCTATCAACTACTTTACTTTTCAAAATAGGCTTGTCTTCTCCTTCGCAGTTCTTCTGAAGAGAGGGAGTCCGTGTGACTGCTGGGGGACGACTGAGGGACATTCTGTGGCAGTGAGCCTGAGAGCTCACTTCGACGACTACCTAAAACCAGAACATGCCATATCCTCGTTACAATAAAATGAAGTTAGTAAATGAAATACAGCTTAAGAAAATGTCTTCAAACTTAAGAGGAAGAACTTGTTGGAGAAATAGGCACTAACTTCACTCAATACTATCTCTTCTCCCCCCTTAGGGCCGTTTCCCTTCCCTCCTGCCACCCTTGGACATTTTGTTCTTCCTTCCTAATGATCAATGCCAACATGAAAGTTACAACTTTTGAAAGAGCAGAAAGGAGACAGGAAATTCTGTGTTGTCCTTCCACCCCTCAAAGCCAATCTTTCCAGAGAGCTTGATTCCTGCTGGCAAAAGTGCCTAACAAACCAATTCCAGCAGCAGACTAAAAGCACAAGCCACACAAACGCTGTGAGAAGAGTTGAGATGAACACTGCACCTTGCATGCTGAGCTGAATGGCTCTGCGAAGATCAGCTTCTTCATCCTCCATATCAATTTCCTGCCTGCTTAGAGCCAGGGCTCTCTGAAAATTCTCTTCATCTTCATCTAACATGCCTGTTCCATCAAAAGGATGGTTAACTTCTATTGCTTGGTCCACATCACTTCTGGGTAGCCTGTGAAATTCATCCGTTTCAAACAAAATTAAGGTAAATCGTATGAGAGATTTTATGGGAATGTTTAAAATTAGTATTTCCTGCGGATTTAACTCCAGAAAAATACTTCTACTTTGAAAGTCTGTTACATAAACATTTTCCTTCCTACATGAAAAAGCACAGAAGGGCTGTAAGCAGCTCTAAAGCACCCTTAACCACCCATTCACAACACACAGCAACTCTGTAGCCATGCGTGTTGGCAAGAAACTGTTCAGAAAATCTTCAGAAAGGATAATCCTACAAAACACCGTAATACACGTTATTCAAACCTACTGCTAATTCAAACAGTTACACCAGCAGAAAACAGTGCTTGTGGTCTCCTCAGGAAGCTTGAGGCCACACTAAAGCAACAGACCCACTGTAAATTGTGCATCCTTTCCACGTTGCTGCAATTATTCCATCAGCTTGCAACAACAGTTTGGCTTTACAAAGGAGAAGAAATAATCATGAAATCCCCTGACAAGCATTAAGCTTTTTTTTCAGTATGCAATTTATTGACTATGAAAATTCAATAAAATTATTGCTGACTTAGTACTTTATATGCTTTCAAGAATGTTTATTAGCAGAATGCAGCACCACCACACTACAATGAAATTATTCCAAAAGGCAATGGTTATGATTTATATGATGTGGAATTCACATATGGGTTTCCCGTTCTTTTATACTTATGACAGAATGCACCAGCCAATCTTACATATAGATTAATTACTATTGATTTGCTAACCCATTTTCATCGCAAAGTTAAAAATCTGTACAATAATATGCTCATGGAAAGACTCAGTCATTATTAAGCCAGTTTTTACTACATACACCTTTTAAAAATACACCATTTGTAGTCCAGCAACTTGCTTTTACTGTGTGCAACAGCAGTTAACTTTGCACTTCCTAAGGGGGATGCCCCCATGTAGGCATTAATGATGGAAACCAGCCACGTTGAACATTATTAAAATGAAGTATCTGTGTCCATTACCTCTGGTCTCTTGACTGTGCTGCCTCTTCTCCAATTAATTTTGGTCTCTGCATCTGCTGTACCCGAATCATCTGTAGTAGCTGATCAGCCTCACAGTCTGGCAGGTCACCTTTTACTACAAATATGGAATAACCTGAGAAAAAGAAATCGTAAGTCTCTGGCATTAAGGTGCAGATATCAACACTACAGAATGCACACTGTATGGAACCAATGGTGTGCAATTTATTACAATGTAAGGTTCTACCTTGCATTATAAAAACTTGGGTTATTTCACTATTTCAATCATAAAACTAAGGGTAGTTAACTGAATATATTAAGTTCTAAGACAGAATGATTATTACCTACTTTTAATTAATGAGATTTAACATCTGCAAGTTACTATTACCTTCCTGTTGTAATTGAGCCAAGAAAAGTGCAAGATATGTATCTGATATTAGTTCTGGACCCATCAACAGAGAGTTCAAGTTAAACCACTGTAATTAAAGAAAAAAAGGGTTGAGAGAACAAATTAGCACAAAGATTACTTGGTAATCCATTTCTGTACATTGTGGTAATTTTCTATGATGGAATAGCCAAATAAATCTAGTAAAGTAACTTATGAAATAGAAGTCTTTTGAAGCACAATGCCTCCACTGCTGAAGGTTACCCTTCAGATACTCTTCAGCTAACAGGAGATCTGAAGTGTGGAAATTACTGCATGCTCTCTCCCATATTGAATACTGGTACCAAGCAAACAGATTAAAGCAGGTCATTCTTCTGCCATATATTTTGATTTATTTCAGGCATCATTCTAAAATTCTGCTTAACCCTAGTTTTAAACCTGAGATTACTGAAGTAAGAAACCCTTCATAAGTTAATGTTGTGTGTATTAATAGATGTTACATTATTTCCATTAAATACTTTCATTAAACATCCTACATTTAATCGCTGGGGTGCTGAAAACTATTGCTTACCCCTTTGAGATTTTTCTTAATTTTTAAATTTAAAAATAACTCAAATTTAATATGCTCAGAGTACAGCACTATATTGTAACAGGGGACACTTGATACAAATATATGCAGATCTTCTAGTTTCCTGAAGAAGATAACTAGTATTTTATAATATTTCTATAGAGAAGCAATATTATGTAAGACTTCTAGACAGTCAATGTGGACAATAAAATATTCTACCCTCATACCCCCACGTATGTTGAAATGAAGCTAGAGAAGCTTTTTCTTTACTATACTCATTCAATATTATCCAACTTTAACCAGGAAGCACCATTTCAGATGGTAGAAGGAGAATTCTATCTTCATTCTCACAGAAAATGCATTCGGAATCTATTCAAACTTCCACATATGCAGCCAGACCCACACTATAATTTAGATGACTATCTACCACTCTCATGCAGTCGCTTCATTTGCCAGAAACAACAGTGTAGGAGACATGGGGAATAAAAAGTTACGTAAAAAATATGATGGACAGACTACAGAAACTTTCAAAAGGGAATATGGAGGAGAAAGTTTTGGTAAACTTCACTTTAACTGTAACAGAAGAGAACCAAATAAATCTAAGTCAACCTGGTTTGTCTATCTTTTCTCATTCCCCTTTAGATAACAGACACCCACTGTTGCCTTCCTGTGTTACAAGTGAAAGACATCCCCTCGCCCACTCGAGATGTTTGGGGTTAGAATGTTCTCTCGTGAAATCCCACCCAACACATTTGTATATGTCAGGAGCATTCCAGTCATTCTAAGAGACCATTCAGCCTTTTTGGTATCACAAACTAAAATTGCCCATAAACATTAGCCATCCTTTTAAACTAAAGCAGAATGGTAGGGTTCAGTTTGCTTGCTTATGGGTGAGTTTTCTCTGTTTTTATCTGGATGACAACAAAAGTAAGCAGCATTTGTATAAATGAGCCACAGGGGCAAAGAGACTCCTGTCCCAATATTACAGAATCTAAAAGCTGTTTTCCATGAAGAATTTCTATGAAAAAAACACCCTGAAAAAACCAAACACCAAACAAGCTCATGTTGTATAAAGGCTCATGAAATACGATCCAGAAGAATGATTGGCTACTAAGACACTGCATTGTTGTTGCAAGGGACATGGGTATGAATTATTTAAATGTATCATACACTTGTATGGCCATCCCTTACTTTTAACAGCTATTTCCTGCCTCAAATACAACTGTTTTATAAAGTTTTCTAAAATGCATAGTACGAAGTGGGGATCCTACAACCTCATTCTAATGAATACTCTGAAATACCAGCAATCATAAATATACATTTGAACTTTTTCTTTGTACCTACTGTCCATGTAAACAAGCAAAATTGTTTTTGCAGTGTCAATGATGTGGTGCATTACAATAAGTTTGCATTCTATCCTAATCCTTGTTTAGGACTCCCTGCTCCTCCTCCATACAATGAAATAGAAAATAGTTTAAGGTATCACACAGATTCTCCCAGAGCTGCAGTTCCCTAAAGGACATGTTTGCAAGGGAATTGATGCTATGGTCTTTCCCCAGGCTCACATTTAGAATGAGCTGCCTGGTATTTTTGTGATAAAACACACATTCACTTTTTTTTTTTTTCTTAATATGGGACACTTTTAAAGCAAACTGCAGCAAAAGCTTGCAAAAAGCCAACACAGGATCTACTCACAAGCACTTTTTCACACCCACT
The DNA here is from genome assembly GCA_013390025.1 of Pitta sordida. Lineage (NCBI taxonomy): Eukaryota > Metazoa > Chordata > Aves > Passeriformes > Pittidae > Pitta > Pitta sordida. The sequence continues at coordinate 646,590 of WEKX01018110.1, read as the reverse complement.
CTGAAGGCAATTTTTAAATAAAAAAAGACAATGTCACCTGTTTTCCTAACTTTCGAACTGTAAACCAGTGTTCCTTATAATTACAAATAAATGATTTTTCATTTCTGTAAGAAGAAAAACAAAAGGCATAAATAAAATTACATAATAATGTTTAAGTTCTTTGCTACCACTAATTTAAATTTATATACGTAATAAAATTACAGCAATACAACTGTTAATGTCACATCACAGAATGCTCATTCTGCTTCTATAACATTTGAGAAGTTGTCAGGATCACTGAAATCTCCACATACTTGTGATGCCAGACACTAAGATAACAAGGAGGCACAGATGCTCATATGCACCTCCAGAAAGAAAAAAAAATCAAAGCCAGAGGATAATACAAACATCAGAATGCAACAGAGCTTGAAATAGTGATTTTAAAGAAAGATTTAAAGCATAGATTTAGAGTATTTGTTTCAGTAAATTGAAAGCAACCGTGCTAAAGAAGTCTTACATCGGGTCGATCCCAAGTCTCTGATACTCTGGGCTGTTGAAGAGGATTAGTTCTAAACCCCACACTTTCAAGGCATTGCTTATAACCTGTCAAAAAACAGCACTTCTCATCAGTCAAACCAGTTAAAGCTAAATTCAAGCAATGCAACCATCTTAGCTACTATAAACAATTACACTGTTGTTGTAAAACTTAAGATTTCCAAACAGTGCCAGGAGACCTGGGAATGACATTATTCAAATGCAGTTGTCATGAATTCACATGCAAACACAACACTTACACTTGATCTTAGGGGAAGTAACAAAACCAGGATTTAACTGAGAGGTGTCAATGAATTTACTCCCCCAAACAAAGCTGTAACTTCACCTCCCACAGACACACCTGTCATCTCTCTGCTCTCAATGCCCTCCCCCTCCACACAAACCCACTCTTTCTCCACAGGATCTCCTGGAAATCCTGTACCACTGCATTGTCATGGGATCACTCAGGTACTGAACTGAGCACAAACTCTTTTACAGTAACTCTTGAAAGCTACATGAAACAAGGATCTAAGAAATTTTAAATGCAACTTGCTTTCAACAAGGCAACTGTGCAGCGCGTGGCTAAAGCAATGACAGGACCAAACAGTAGCAAGAGGAAGCATTTTTTTTCAGCTTCTATATTGAAGCAGCACAATCAGGAATACAAGGAAAGCCAAACTTAATAATTAACTGAATAGAAAAACAGCCCTGTCCTGCCATGACAGGCGCTTGAGGGATTCTGGAACACAGAAAAGCACCAGAAGACAGACAAAGGTGCAAAGCATTGCCCACAGTTCTAGTCCAGTCAAGTGCCAGTTTGGTGTTCAAAACATTTTCTGTTGTTTTTCTGGTTTAGGTATTTGTTAGTGATTCTCTTCCACTATGGCCCTTAAAAAACCTCAACCAAACAAGACAAGTATTAAACCAGCCCTGAAACATCCAGAGTGATTTATAAAAATTGGAATGCAGATACTGCAGCTTTCTGCAGATCGGTGTCATAACCCTGTAATCTCTGCCAAGGGCTGTAGAGTCTATAATTTGAGAAAGCAATCCCAATTCTGCTTTTTCACCTGTAGTCTATGGGAGACAAGGTTTACACTTGAAGTGCCCATAAAAAGCTTAGAAATCAAGCTTACCGCCAGCAGGTGCCATTTCACAGGAGCCTGTGCTTCCACTGTGTGTTTAAGGGCACACAAACTGAAAAACTGCAAGTCACTGCTCTGAATGCAAAACACTTGAGTCCAGCACTTAATCCCATTAAGCCCATAAACTGGAAACGATGAAAAAGCTCAGTGCCATTTAAATTACATGAGAGAACACACTGCATAAACAGAAAATTGTGTAAGAAGTGAGCTGTGCTTACTTGTATTGAGAAGAATCCACTATCATCCATATTTACAGAAGGCTGCTGCTTAACATGAGGTTGGGAGGGAGAAAAGAGAAAATAGTGTAAACATAAAAGGTCAAAAATAATTGAGTTTTGAAAAAATATGTAACTGCACATTCTTAAAGCAATGACTTGTTATGTCCTTGTCTGTAAAGCTGATTACAATGCCCAAACTCAAACTTTTAAATTAGAAATGCTCAGTGCTTAAAGGGCAGTCAGGCACGGGAACTTCTGTTCCTAACTGACGCTGGCTTACAAAAACAAAAGGCAAATCACTGATCCTTGCTATGTCTGACCCTCCTGCTTCTAAGATGAAAGTAGCTTTTTGTAGAATTACTGTAAAGCTGTACTAGTAACATCTGAAAACGACAAACCTAAGATGCATGAATGAAAAGGCCTACAGATTTAAGAACTTTTAGCACTAGAAAATTAACCTTGTCTAGCTATGCAAGAACACAGGTCTGTGCTAGACAATATCATGTTTCAGGCAGATATCAAACAACCTCTAATGAAGATGATTTTACCTGTAAAAATGTTCTATATTCTTCACTAGATACTCCTCCCTCTGCCATTCTCATCCTTTCTTCCTCATCCAACTGCTGTGCAATAGAGGATAACTCAACAGGACTAAAGTATTCCCCTTGTAGCAAATTATTCAGACAATGTTGAGCACACAAGGAGCCTTCTTGCTAATATTGGGAGAGAAAAAATACCAAAGACAACAAAAAAATCAGGTTAACAAACTCTGTAAAGCAGCCCAACCATTCCAATCTGGCAAACTTCCTGCCCGCCCCCTCCCCCAGAATACCAAGTATTCTTTGAATGTGTTGCACTGCAAGTTATACAATGCAGCCAACTTGATGGGACAGCCTCGCCTCTCCTGCAAGTGCATATTACTTTATTTCCTCAGAGAAAATAGATTTAATGTAAAAAGTTCTTGAAAACACCATAAAAATTGCCATGACCCAACCAAATCACATGGGGACTGCAACCATCAGGACACTGGTTTCTGATCTCTTCCAAATCCCCACCACACGACAATGAAACAATTTAGATCTCTACTTCCCACTAACAAGTGTCTTCCCCCTACAGACACTTTCCTGTTTACCTTTTCTTCCCTGACAGGTGTGGCTATTGACAATCTGGTCTCCACTTACTGCCGAAAAAAAAGAGCCGTAAAGCTCATCTTCCCTGTGCTATGTAAATATCATGTCACTAGGTAAAAGAAATTAGTACCACTAGTTCTAGTCCTCTAGATGAGGGGAATTCAGTACATTGAACAATGAAAATATAAATATTTTGTTGAGAGACCATTAAAAAAAATGGTTCAGATACTTTGTTACATATCTAGTGCACTGGACATACTAGAACTATAATGTAACATCTTCAGAATAACCTTGTCAGTTAGAAATGCCAGTCATGATTTTGTAGTGCAAAACAAAAACATCTAATCTGAATGAATGCATGTCAGGCTCCATCGTTTTAAAGTTTAGATAAAATACTGCCATGTTACAAAAATGCAACACAAACAGCCAAATTACTGTTTCCCTTGAAAAGCAACCTTTATCTTTTACAAATAACTAAACTCCAAGTGCAAGACAAGTAACATCAGTTTTAAAATCCCACTTTTCTCTTTTGTTTTCATCAGTCTTCACTGTTATTTACAGTAAGAACTCCATTATGCATGCTCTCTGTAAAACCAAATCCCCTAAGCAAAAACAGAACACCCCTCCCTCACGTCAGAGCCAGAGAAACTAACAATACAAGCGTGTATCTTCGAGGAATATTCTTTAAATGTCTATAAAAGCTTCATACTCATCACATACAGAACTCTCACAAGACTTGAAGTTCCCTTTGCTCCCGATTACAGCGCTTCATCACCCAACTGAGTTATTTAAACTAGACTGGCTCTACAGCCAGTTCAATGGAACCCAGAAACAGCTCCTACCCTTCCTGTGACAAGAAACTCAACACCAAACACCAGCTCCTGTCCCTTCAAGACCGTGTCCCTGCTGCTGCTCATGTGACAAAACTGTAGTAGAACCTGCTCGACAACCACAGCCTTCTCCACTTGAACCATACAAAACTGAATCAGAGATATTAAAATACCTCTGAAAAGTAGTTGTATTACAGGCCTACGTCTTAACTTCACTAAAAAAATACTTTCTCTATTTTTACAGTTTTAAAACTAATAAATGTTAATTTTCAGATGCAAAATTAATACAGATCTCACAGATAACAGATACGAACTTGCATGTCTTGTGCAGAGAACATCACATCCTTCCAGGACCTGAAATCCCCTCACTAAAACCTCTCCCGATGGAAACTGCTGCCCTGCTGTCAGTCTTTTCAATCATTTGTAGCTTACAAAAACCCCGACAAACCATTATGTATTCCAATTTAAAACAGGAATTCAGGTGCAATTTTTAAACTGGGTAACTACCCAGAAAGTAGTTATGTTTCACATGTAAGAGATCTAAGACTGTAAACTCCTCCTTCCACAAAACCTGTAGCAACTAAAACCAACCATCACCTTGTAATTTTGAAGGCGTCATGCTCTGTCACTTCAATTTCAGCAGAGCTTTGTTATTAAGCTGAAAAGCAACTTAAGTATTTTTTTAAAAAGTTATCTTTTCATTATGTGATAGGCAAGGCCAGATACAAGAAAGGTGCACTTCTCTTCAACTATTGTCAAATCTAGGCTGAAACTCAAGGTCCCTACAGCAGAGACCATAAGGGCTGAAATTCAACACTCAACTGAACAGCACAGGATCACAGGTTATTCTGAGTTGGAAGGGACCCACAAGGATCATCTAGTCCAACTCCCAAGCAAATACCTACCCAGGGATCAAACTCACAAGGGTGGAACCACAGGCACCACGCTCCATCCATCCAAGCCTCCCACCAACTAGACCATATCACTGAGCTCCTCATCGAGTCTTCTCTTAAACACCTCCAGGAATGGCGACTCCACCACCTCCCTGGGCAGCCCATTCCAATGAGAGATCACTCTCTCTGTGAAAAAACTCTTCCTAACATCCAGCCTAAACTTCCCCTGGCATAGCTTGAGGTAATGCCCTCTTGTTCTGGTGCTGGCAGCCTGAGATACTTACACCCAGTCGACTACAACCTCCCTTCAGGTAATTGTAAACAGCAATGAGGTCACCTCTGAGCCTCCTCTTCTCCAGGCTGAACAACCCCAGCAGCTTAACACCACAACACTTGCCAGATTTTGCAACCCAAACCTAATCTGAAAGAACACTCCTCAGTTTCTATGTACTTCAGAACAGTAATTTTATTTTTTAAGGAAATTATATCGCCATATTACTTAATTTCACAGAATCACAGAATCACAGAATCAGTAAGGTTGGAAAAGACCATAGAGATCATCAAGTCCAACCTATCACCTATCACCCGTTACCTAATCAAATCTAGTCAAAAATTTCTTAAGCAAAACGATGATTGTATGTGAGAACAATGCAACAAAACTATTACAAGATTAACACAATAAAGCTGAACAGACACTGGCAAGGTACATTAAAGCGTGAAAAACATTTAAACAGAACAAGGTCGTATTTGGGAACCTGGATAAATCACAGCAGCTCATAGAAGCATTTCTCCTCCAGAGCAGAAAATGCTGTTGCTCAGCACACAGAAGCACAGTGTATGAATTAGGGCTTCCTCCACAGCTCTCCCTGCTCATGACACAACACAGCCAGCCCTGCAGGCCGCTCACCCTCACACTCCTCTCTCAGCCCAGCTCTCCCTCGAGGAACACAAGGGGCTGCATCCTGCACCTCCCCACCCCGGAGATCCCTCCCCAAAGGAGAGGCCGAGGCTCCCCCGTGACTCACTCGGATCCGCAGTAACAACATTCCTGCCCCAGGCTCGGGCACCGCTGCGCGGGAGGCCCCGGNTCACGGCACCCTCACACCCTCCTCACAGCCCCCTCACACCTTCACGGCACCCTCACACCCTCCTCACAGCCCCCTCACACCTTCACGGCACCCTCACACCCTCCTACAGCCCCCTCACACCTTCACAGCTCCCTCACACCCTCACCCGGCCCAAACAGCCCACAAATGACATCCATCCAAACAGAAACCTGTCCAAGCACCACCTTCTGGGCCCATGGAAAATATTCCTTTGAGGGCTGGTTAATAAATCAGCTATAAACACATGGATTCCACACTACGCTGACAAATANGGGTGGAGGGGACGAGCCCTTGGCCGCCGGACGGTGCCGGGCCTGGGCAGCGCACCCTGAGCCCAGCGGGAGCAGCCTCCGGGTGGGNTTTATTACATAGTTCTTCCTCTCCCTTTCAGAGTACAGAACAAAATTTTCTCAACACAAACGGGCTAATGGAATTCCTGGACACGCATTAGTCATGTAGGTAAATCAACTCCAAGAAGTAACATTGGAAATTAAACTAGCACTGATGAATTGCAGGCGTCCTTTTTTGTAGTATGCTCTGAGGGTAAAAGCCATAACTCTGTTCAACACATAAGATGAATCAAACAAAAATGCTTCCATTTTATTGTCAGCTTTTATTTCCATGTCACTTCTTCACCAGGCTTTAACTCCCTGTGTAGAAAGTAAAAAAACAAAGGCAAGAAACTAAAATTAGGATTTTTTTTTTTAGAATAATTACTAAAAAATTATTTTTAAATACCTTGATTTTGAGATTTATTTATAAATTTAACTTTCCCTCAACTGTTGCCAGTTACAAATCTTTCAATACTGATAAACTTCCTTATCTCCTTCCAAAGCTTCAACAGATTGAATCCTCTTTATTTCCATTCCTTTAACTGGTCGTACAGTACAGCTGATCTCTAAGGCCTCAGCAGAATTTTAATAGGACCAATAATGAAAACATTCTACTTCTCTTAAATACAATAATTGATTATTTTAGTGGGAAGAGAACCAGCTGTGAAAGCAGAGGGTATTTTTCCAAGATGCTGAAATAGCTGCCCAACTTCACCAGTAACTGCAGTAAGAAAAGTGGATTATGTCATAAGCTTTCTTACTCGAAAATTTAGGTGAGACTAGAGTTGAAAGAAAAATATCACCTGAAAATTGATAGTAACATTCCTGTTACTAATCCATGCTATGCAACATGGTAATTTGATCTTGTTTTGTTAACCCCATGGTCTGATACAGAATTAGAACCGACATGGATGAGACAATGCCTGAAGTTCTCTAAATTCTCCCAGAGAAGTCACAGCCAGTAAACACAAACTCATCAGCGAATATAATCACATTATTCTGTGAAGATACAGGAGTTGCCAACGTACCTTAATTTTCAAAACCTTTATTATTTTTAAATAACACGCCTTTGTAAAAGTAGATTGTTTAAAAATGCTGTGATAATTTTAAGACAGAAAACTTAAATTCAAGTACTGTAGTTTCCCACTGAGGTTTTAGAGAGAGAAAATAATGTTTTACACATACCATGACTAGGAACCTAACAGAAGTTAATGAGCCTTTATGACAAAGTTGGCTCCTAAAGACCCAATTTTCAGAGGGCATTAGTCACCTAAAAACACATTGTGAATGCCTGATATAATTTCTATGCGTTTCTTCCCTTCAATATTTTGACTGTTGGTTTTTTAAAACTTAAGACAATATTATATATTTTAAAAGAACACTTCAAACTCTCGAAAAGAACAGAGAAGCACTTAGCAAAATAGATATACTGCAATATATATAGAAGCAGCATCATAAAGCAGACCTTCTATATAATAAGCTCTTGTTTCTGAAGGCTGACAGTTTCTCATCATTCCATCTGTCCAAATAGCATCCAATCACAAATCCCAAGGGAACAAGGATGTGAACCCAGTGCTCACGCACAGCCTGGGGCAAATTCACCATGACTGCTAGAAAGCAAAGCAAAACAGGAAGAGTTACTAACAAATCTGCACAGGGAACTTGTTGCACACCCAGCACCTTTACCCCCCTTAGCAGGGCTCTACAACCACACAATGAACATGAGGGCCACCAAACACTTCCATGAGACACGTGCTGTTCCCAGACCCATACCTGAGTTTCTTAGAAATACTACATCCTAAATAACTCTTCACCCCAGCAAAGAGGATTTCATCCTAAACTGGGAGAGAAATGGAACACCTTTTTTAAGGTTTTCCTGGTGAAGTATGTAGTTCCATTTTTACCAGGTCTAGAGTAATTTATCCATTAAAGCAACTCTACAGAAGTTTGCTATTCTATAAAACATTACAAACATATTTATAATCTAAACTCCTGCAGATGGACCCTTTATTACCTGTATCAAGACTGAAAGACAAGCTGTACGTTCAGCAGGGAGCTGACAGATAAGAAAGGACAGAATCAGACTTGTTAGGGCTGGAAAGGATCTCTGGAGATCACCCAGTGCAACCCAGGCAGGGTCACACACGAACGTGTCCAGCTGGATCTGGGATGTCTCCAGAGCCGGAGAGTTCTCAAACTCCCCGGGCAGCCTGTTCCAATACTTTGCCACCCTCAATGTACAGAAGCCCTTCCTCACGTTGAGGCGAAGCTTCTTGTGTTTTAGTTCATGGCCATCGCTCCTTGTCCTGTCTCTGGGCACCACTGAGGCGAGTCTGGCACCATCCTCTTGGCATCCGCCTTTGAGACACGTATTTACATGTCCCAGCCTTCTCCTCTCCAGACTAACCAGGCCCAGCAAACCTTTCCTGCCCAACCAAGGCGTCCCGGCTCAGGGAGTTGCCCGGGGCCCCCGGGCGGTGTCACGGACCCGCGCAGAGCCCCACGGCCGGACCCCGACCCCCCTGCGGGAGCGGCCGGAGCCGCGTTCCCCTCCC
>WEKX01018110.1:560872-630415 GCA_013390025.1 Pitta sordida | reverse complement strand
CATAATAAAGTTGTTTGCAATAACAGTTACAGAAAAATCTCAGTAGTAATAGTCAGCATGTTTTTACATTACATAGTGCCTTGGTTTTACTCTCAGACTATTAAAATCCAAATGCCTCATTCTTTAGACCTGAGGATTTTCTAGTTCCAGAACTTCAAGCAACAGAAGAAGAAAAAAGCAAATTAGAGTCTGGTTTGACAAATGGGGAGGAGCCTATGGACCAGGATTTGTCAGATGTTCCCACCAAATGCATTTCTGCCACAGAATCCATGGAAATTAAGTGAGTGACTTTTTTCTTGTCTGTTGTGCTAGAATAGTCGCATGGGTATGCTGTGAATTAGGTAAAAGGGTAGCTTGAATTTAAGAAAGTGGGAAAGGACTTGCTCTTTGTGTATCTTTTTCTTTAAGTTCTTTACCAATATGTCTGTGAGCGCAGGACGGAGTCTTATGGTTCTCCACCGTTAAGAAATTTGGGTTGTTCCCTGATGGGCACAACTGGAAGATGTAGAAGAAATAATAGAGTAGTATGTTAGCATAGAAACTAAAATACATTTTGTTAAAGGGATAACGTATTCAAATATGTTTATCTCATGCTTTGGATAGCAATGTGAACAAATTCTGTGAATTTATAGTGTTAAATACACATACATGTTGCTATTTGACAACTCTGTATTTTACTGATCCAGCTTTTGCTGATGTAGAACAATATAAAAATACCTTCTATTTTTAAGTCAAATATTTTTGGAGTGCTCAAAGTCTTAATCTTTTAAACTAAAAAATAATATTGTTGTGTTTTTAATTCAAACTAGAGCCAGAGTTACATACATTGACTATGAAGGACGCTCAGATGGGGACTCAATTAAAAAAATTATTAACCAAATGAAACCAAGACAACTGGTCATTGTCCATGGACCACCCGAGGCCAGTCAGGACCTTGCAGAATGTTGCAGAGCTTTTGGTGGAAAAGATATTAAAGTTTACATGCCCAAACTTCATGAAACCGTAGATGCCACCAGTGAAACTCACATTTACCAGGTAAGATACTGGAATTGGTTAGTTCTGTGCCTCCTGTGCATTGCAGTGGAGCTGTTTGACTGACTCTAATTTGGCTCTCTGCTCCTTGGGAAAGGAGATGTCATACTACCTGTGTGTTCAATTGGGTTTGTGTGGTCAAGGCAGTGGTAGTGTCCTCTGTCTTCTAGGGAAGCATTTTTCTGATGCTTATTATTGGTAAGTGTTTGAAAGCTCAGACACGGGATCACTGTTTTTACACATAGTGGACAAGGCAAGGGTCGTGTCCATGGGGACATCAGTTTACTTAACTGAAGTGTTAATAAGTTTATAATGCCTGTATTTACAGTACCATTGTGTACTAGTTGATACTCAGGATTCTCCTTGGAATCTGAGAAGGGAGCCTTTGAGCCAAAGAGAAAAAAAGTCCTTCATACATAATGGTTCCCAAGAATAAATATGTAAGATTAGGAGCAAGGTAATGATAAAAATAAGACACCCCTACATCCAAACAGTTCATGTGATGAATCTTGAGGGGTGAGTTTGTGATAATGTGTTGCTCTGTGTTAGCCATGAAAATTAAATGCAATATATTAAGTTCTAATTAAGAAAACTTCTGTGAATTTTCTGAAAATTGTGTATACTCCCAGTTCAGGTTTTGGAATTGTTTAGAGGGAAGTCTCTCACGGGAACTTTTTGCATTAGTCCTTAATTCCTTTGTGCTTGTAAAGTTAATAGAAAAACATTGGTAGAATTGTTGAAAGAGGTACTTCTATTTCTTTCTAGAGAAAAATCTGTTATCTTGTAAGAAGTGGAGAAAATGATCCATTTCTGTCAGACTTGAAACAGTGTTTTCTGCATTTAGCTTGTTAGTTGTTGGGAATTGCTATGGGAATCACTAGTGTGTAAGAAATGACAGTGGAGACATGGAATTTGAAAATAATAAATGCAAGTGAAGCATCAGAATAGCAGTGTCTTTTGAGTGCACTGTGCTGCAGAGGGGTGGTTAGTTGCTCTGTGTGTCGTATGATTGCAGCCTTGATTCTGCCGTGGGAATTATGCACCATTTTATGTGGATAACAATCTCTGAGAGTAGGGTGCACCAGTGGAGGCAGGGTAGGGTCACTTTGCAGACTGGTATTTCCAACATCCTTTTTCACAATGAAATATTAGTTATTCTTTTGGAGGGTTGAAATTTGAGCTGCTCTTCAGTAACCTAGATGTGTATATAGAAACTTGCTCTGAATTTGCTAAGACCAACTCAAGAACTCCATGGCTGCAAAAAAGTTTGGTTTTTTTAAAAGGAAATGATTGCCCTCACTGTAAATTTACCTCAGGTTTGCAGTCATACAGGCTCTTTTTTCATTTTAACCAAGATGAGAAAGATACTGATCTCTGCTGTTTTTGAAGTTAAGTAGCAATGTGAGTGTTAAATTTTGAACGTTTCTTGCCTTGGTGGTATTAGTTCCTTCCTTCCACAGAAGTGTATGAATCAAACCTGTTGGAGAGACAGTGAAAGCAAAACTGCTGAATTTCCAAAGTTTGGAGGAAGAACTCTGTATTTTCCATCAAACTAATAGCACTTTTATTTTTGTCCAACCCAGGTCAGATTAAAAGACTCTCTCGTTAGCTCCCTTCAGTTCTGTAAAGCCAAGGATGCCGAGTTGGCTTGGATAGATGGTGTTCTGGACATGCGGGTTTCAAAAGTGGATACTGGAGTTATTTTGGAAGAGGGAGAGTTGAGGGAAGATGAAGATTCAGAGATGCAAGTGGATGTGCCTTCTTCTGACTCCAGTGTGATTGCACAACAGAAGGCCATGAAGAGCCTCTTTGGTGACGATGACAAGGAGATGTGTGAGGAGAGTGAGATCATTCCTACTTTGGAACCTCTCCCACCTCATGAGGTACAGAAATGATGCTGGTTTGAATTTCCTTTTTGAAGACGGCTGTATTCATTTGTCTTTTTGTGGCGCTTAGAGGCGGATACTATGATCTTAGTCAACTGGAAGCCTAACTGAAACTGGGTTTCATGTTTTCTTTGTTAAACCTGATGCTGTTCTTTGTTCAGATTTGATGATTTTCAGTGAGAATGGTTTTTCGCCTCCGCTAACAGTGCCCAGCATACAGCACCATCTATTTGTGAAGATAAGATTTGAATTAGCATATCAGTTGTTGTTTAGTCACTTTTGGATTTTATTATGCTTTGTTGATGTTATGCAAAATACTTTATATGCTTGAGATACAGATCTTTGAAATTCAGGCATCTGCTTCTACAGTAGTGATTTCAGTAGTGATTTCAGAGAGTTCATTAAATTCAGCTTTTCTATAGATTTATCTTTACTCTTAAAATACTTTGCATGTGAGGAGATACCATTTTATCTTTCTATTGAATGATTCCAATGCCTTTTAATACTAGATTTGCTTTTTAAGATATTGTGTTGCAGTCCTAAATGTAGTCTTTCTACAAGCTAGGTAAGTATGGCAACAACTCTGAAGTCTCTTCAGATTGATGACAGCTGCCATAGAAGTGTGTTTTGGTCAGCAGTACATCTTCCTGCAGCTCTGTCCCTGGCATAGCATGGCTTGGAAGAGGGATATTCATCATCAGCTTTGCATTTGTCTTTAATACATGAGCAAAGAAGGAATCTTCTACTCTGCCTGATGAGTAACTTCTAAGGCCCTTCTACCCTGAAAGTGTCTTGCTGCAGATGAACAGAAACAGAACCAATCTTCTAATTTACAGGCCTGTGGTCTATGCCACACTGCTGCATATGCAGTAATGAGGTCTTTGGAAAAACGGAAGGTATCGAGATATTAAAATTGTGTTTGTTGTTTTAAAGGTTCTTGGTCACCAGTCTGTGTTTATGAATGAGCCAAGACTGTCTGACTTCAAGCAGGTTCTCCTGAGGGAAGGTATTCAGGCTGAGTTTGTGGGAGGAGTGCTGGTGTGCAACAACCTGGTGGCTGTTCGGAGGGTAGGTGTTCTGTCTTAAACTGCTTGATAAATAGTATTCTAAATGTAAATTAAGTTTCTCATTAGCATAAAGATAGTAAACTGAAACCTGTGTTTTGTTGCAGACTGAAACAGGGCGCATCGGATTGGAAGGCTGTCTCTGTCAGGACTTCTATAGGATAAGAGACCTTTTATACGAGCAATACGCCATTGTCTAAGGAAGGTGCTGCAAAGGTGTTTTCACTTGAACTTTTACAGGCAATGGATATTTCTGCCAGTTCTGACTTTTTGTAGTTTTCTAATTTATACAGGGAAACCTAATTCCTAAAGAACAGCTGCCCCAAACATGTAAATAACTGCTGCTGTTGTCCTCCTTAAACCTGTTGGTACATTCCGTGGTGTTGACTTGCAAACCGTTGCGACTTGGCATCTCCCACATAAACCATTCTAGATGAGTTCATGACTGTGAACACTTCTCAGGAAAGGTTCAGTTTGTCAGGACATGTTCTGGCTTCATAGATTCCCTGCCAAAGAGTACAGAATATGTAAAAGATATTCTTTTGTTCTAAAGTAAGATAGGCAACTGTGGGTTTCTTTGGTTTTGTTCATTTTGGTTTCTGTGTGGTTGGTTTTTGTTTGGGTTTTTTTACTAAGTTTCATTTAGGGAACAGTGTCAAATATGTCTTTCTTTTTAATGAAGGTTAGTTAAGTACATTATTAGTAGCCCACTTAAAGCTAGACTACCTAATCTTTCCCCTAGTGTTAATCTGTCTGCATCTTAATGTTGTATCTGCTTCATTTTACTGATTCGTTCCCAAAGTTCATTTTGTATTCCATGTAAAGTATTCATCTGCAGGATAAAAAAATTACTTAAGAAAATAATCTCTAATGAAACTGGATAATATTTTCAGGCAGTTTAAAATCCAGTAACTGTGCTTCAGAGTAACTCCTGTACAAACTTACAGAATTTGTAACTCCTAGATTTTGCAAAATTATGCCAACTGCAAAATTGTTTCTGAGTTCTGATTTTAATACTCTCAGAGTCTAAAGCCTTTATTCATGCACTGCTCTTTGTTTTGAGTGCCATGAACCAAGTTCAGGAAGATTCTTTCTCTTGAAATCTGAGTTCATGTGATGTATTTAATGGTTTGTCGTTGTGTTCCATTCTAGTTGACAGTGAGACTTACTGTAGCTGCTGATGAATTGACCTGACTTTTTAGGTGGAGATGAGCACAGTTTTGAGCGTAGTAGTTCTCAGAAATTAACTTATGCAAAAAATGACCTCTCAAGCGTTTATTTAATCCTTTTTTTTTTCCCCTGTCCATGTGTGAAACACCAGCTTTGGCAGAGGAGGGTTGCTTGCTTTTTACATAAAACAGCAATGTGCTCTCTTTGTGTGTGTTTAAATAAAACCTTTTGGAAAACTGGCAAAAAATAGGCGGGTGAGCTGTCAATGGAAAGATAATTTACTTTGCAATTCATTCTCGACAAAAGTTTTCTATCTGATCTACAGACTACTTAGTCTGTTTAAAATAGTAACTTAAAACTGAAGACCATGTTAAACAAACAAAAATCTGCTAGAACAGTATATTAAAAATGTAAAATACTTGAAAATATAATGCTGAGTGAGACTATATTTTGTTACACAAAGAAAATCTTGACTAGGGATGACTAAATGGCTCAGTGGTGTGGGTTTTTTATTAACGGCTTAGAAAAAGGTTTATTTCCCATGTATTGACAGCCAGAAATTCATAGAAATGCTCTGGTTTTGTAGCAGTGCTGTGTAAATCTATATACAGTGAATCCCCGTTACTCGTGGGCTGTTGGGTCTGGTCAGACTCCCATGAGTTGTGAAATCTGCGAAGATAGCGAACCCACTACATAGTCAAGTACGTCACGCCCGTAGCCACGCCCCCTCCCCATATAACGTCTGGAGAATGGTCCTGAGAGCGGGGCTTGTCTCAGTTGTCTGGCTGTGTTACGCCGAGGCAGGTGCAGGGCAGCACGGTGGCACGGGGCGGCACAGCATGGGCCGAGCCGGGGGCCGGCGGCTCCCCTGGCACACAATGGCACACACAAAATGGCAGACCTGTCACCCCATCTTGTAGCCCGGTGGAGGACAATTCCTGCCGTGTGAAAACACACATTTACACTAAACGCATCCTGGGCGCTCTGTGCCGGCTCCCGGCTGGGACAATTTACATATTCGTGAGCAGATGGGGCCCACTGTGCTCGCCCTGCGAGCGGTGGGGAGGGGAGGGATGGAGAGGGACGGGGCTGGGCCAGCTGTGCTTGCAGCACGAGCAGCGAGACCAACTGGGGTCCCAGTACATTCTGGGCATGCGCCAAGGTCGCAGAGCTCGTGGAAAAATCACCCGCAAATACTGAAGCTCACAAATAGCACACTGCGAACACGCAGGGGCTCACTGTAATGTTGGATACTTGCTGGTAAATACTACTGCATTACTATTTACTGATGCTAATGAGCTTTGATAAAGTGAGTTGCTTTGTACATCATCATATTGGCTTTAGGAGTGTTAACTTCAGGACTTAGGGTGGGAAGACATGCCTGCATGGAATATACTAATAAATTAAAAAACTCTTAGGAAATCAAACTAAAAATAGTGCAGTTTTTAAGAAAAGGATAAAGACAACACAGTCGATCATAAACCTTTCTTTCAGTCTTGCTTGTTTTTCTAACCTATACAAATTCAGCTAAGATCAACAAAATTTTTAGTGTTATTAGTTATTAAATTTGTGTGTGTGCTGATGGAGAAACCCAAATTAATGCCATCACTGAGGAGAAGGCTCAAGAATGAGTAAACTAACTAACTGTTCTTTCTTGAGTCTATTCAGCATAAGTGTGGCTTAAGTGTGAAATCAGACCTAGAAAACTGATATACAAGGTGATTGCTAGTGGTCATCTGAGTGCTGGGACTAGTGGACAGTTGTGGTGGTGAGGAGGATGTTTTTCCATAGGAAATGTATCCCAGGCTGCAGCTGTGCTCCTCAGCCATGCATTCAGTGCTTCTAAGCAGTGTGTAACTGAAGCAAATTCCCATTAATTTTGCTTAGTCTGCTACCAGGTCTCTGATAGTTTATTACGGTCTTTTCTGGGTTTTTTTGTTGTTTTGTTCGTAACTATGAGTTGCTTAAAACAAAAATTAAACTCCTCTGTATAATTTTCGGAGTTACTAGTCTGGTTCCTGAGCTGAAAGATTTGTTTCCCCTTACCTTCACAAAATGTCAGTGCTGCCACAGTCTGTAAGCTGTATTTTCTGACTTCTGCATTTTCTTCATTAGCAGTAAAAATCTGATAAGGAGTTCCATTTCTTACTCTATGCTTTGTTGCTCTCAAAGGCAAGAACATTAACTTCAAATCAAACCTAGTTTTGGTACTCACTATTTAAAGATACATCCTTCCAAGTCTCCTGGGTAGTTCAGATCCATCATCTAAGAAGAGCCAAGGGGGTGTGGAGACCTAGGAAGGTCGGAAACTTGTCCTACCCCACCCCACAGTCTGTAGTATGTGTGTGTAAATCCTAGCTTTTGTAGTCTCCTCTTCCAGTACCCGTGTAGCAGAATATGAAGACACATTCCAAAAGATAAAGAGAATGGAGAGCTGTTTAATCATAGAAAAATAATTCTAGTGTTAATAATTAACCTGTTCCTATTGTTGAAACATAGCTTTACCCTGAATAAATAAATACCCTAAATAAATTACCCTAAATAAATAACTTGGCTGGTGACAGTCTCATTTTTAATCATTTTACTTTGGTGATACATATTGGAGGTGAAATGAAGCTGAAAAATCTTTCTTCTCCTTCCCTCAACAATATTTAGAGTTAACCTGATCCACTTCTCAAAATATGATGTTAATGTAAAGGTAGTAGGATGCCCTGCATTCAGTCAGATAAACATTCTTGTGAGAGCATTTGCTGGTAGAACATGTGTGGAAGGATAGGGATTTTCCTGTATGTCTACTAGCTTTTACTTGGGATCAAACACTATTCATTTGGAATAGAGAGACACCCTTCCCCCCAGTCTAAAACAGTGTTATAGATGGTTGTACCCTAAAACAGTTAATTTGTTCAGAGTCGAGATTTCTTTGGTAAGACATGACATGTAATAATACTTCAGGAGCAGGGACCTTCTGGGTCCCATAGTGAGGTTGTGTATCCTTGGGAGTTGTGCATGATGTAGTGGTGAGCACTCAGTGTGTACACTTTTGTTACTAATATTGTTGCTGTTACTGTTTGTTTTCTTATCTCATTGCGCTTTCTAGTAAATTGTTCTTTTCTCAACCTGTGATCTTTACCTTTTGTGCTTCCAATTCTCCAGCCCACCTGGGGAGTGAGTGAGTGGCTTTGGAGTATTTCAGTTGGAGCACTGAATTGGGGAATACCATTCCTAAACCACAACAATCTCTGACATTTTTTGAGTCTTTGTCAAAAGTAATCTTAGTGTAAGAATCTGAATGTTGCATGATACTCGGTTTCATGGCTTTTACATATGTTTTCATAGTTTTAAAAACAGAGTACTGGGGAAGATGATATCACAGTCAAGTCTGATAATCAGAAGTGTCCAGTAAACAGGATTTTAGGTCTTGACCTGAAGACTATGTGAGAAACTAGTAGCAGTTTAAAATGGGATAATGGTACTAGATCAAAGGAATCTATAAATAGATTTTGAAATTTATTTGAAAAAATACTTTGTCTTAAGAGAAGGTAAGGTTTAAGACTTAAGAAATATTACACAAAGATGAAAATTTCATAGAATTGTGGAATAGCTTGGGTTGTAAGGGACCATGAAGATTTTCTTCCAGCCCTCCTGCCATGGGCAGAGACACCTTCCACTAGACTGGTTTGCTCAAAGCCTCATCCAGCCTGGCCTTGAACACTTCCAGAGATGAGGCATCCACAGCTTCTCTGGGAAACCTGTTCCACTGCAGCTAACCACACTCGTAGTGAAGAATTTCTTCCTAATCTAAACCTACTCTTTCAGTTTGAAGCCATTCCCCCTTGTCCTGTCACTAGCAGCCCTTGTATAAAGTCCCTCTCCAGCTCTCCTGTAGCCCCCTTGGGTACTGGAAGGTCCTATAAGGTTTTCTCAGAGCCTTCTCTTCTCCAGGCCGAGCCACCCCAGCTCCCTCAGCCTGTCTTCATAGGAGAGGTGCTCCAGCCCCTGATAATCTTCTGAACTCACTCCAACAGGTCCATGTCGTTAGTGTGCTTGGCATCACGGAGCTGGATGCATCACTCCAGGTTAGGGTCTCTCCAGGGCACAGCAGAGGGACAAAATCAGTCGCTGGCCATGCTGCTTTTGGCCTTCTGGGCTGCAGGAGCACATTGCCAGCTCATGTCCTTCCTGCATCGCTGGCGTTTATTTTGGGAGTCTGTTGCATTACTTGTTTCCTGCAAGTACAGAACAAGGTCATTAGCCAAAGCTGAAGTGAGCAGTATTCATCTTTTGAAGAGTACTTTTATTCTTTCCTGTGAAACTGAAAGCTTCCGTTAAACAACACAAGTGTTTGTAGAAACTCATTTCCATGGAGTTTTCCAGAAGGCAGATATTCCATGGAATGGTTTGGATGGTCTAAAATGGCATCTTCCCAGCATGGTAACCAGTGTATGTGGGGAACTGTTAGTGTACATCACACTGCTTGACCAGGATTAACCAAGGACTGAAAGAGCACATTGCTTTAGATCAACTGCATTAGTTACAGTAGTAAAATTCTTAATTCTATGTTGTAAAGGATGTCTGTATGTTTTCTGGCAGAGGAATTCTGGGGAGTGGTTGCAGTTGGATGGTGAGCTGATCTTTCCTTTCAGCTTGGTAGCTCTTCCTCTCAGGAGCAGAAGAGAAAAAGAGATAGAATGTTATGGGAGAACTAGATTGTTCCATCAGTGCACTTCAATAAAACCCAAACTTCACTCCTGCATTTTTCAGTAGAACTTCCAATATTACTTGCAACTGTTTTCCTGGAAGAAAAGTATCTCTAGAAGCTCTAAACATTAGGAAGAAGCAAGTTTGCTCTGTGTGATCTAAGTGGGAATAACCTGCCTATTGTTATATAATCCTTTTAGGTGATTCAAGCTGGATCTGTGGTTCAACAGCTGAATGATAATGAGCTAAGCATCTGCCAAAAACTATAGTTTGTAACTGCAATCTGGCAGTCACCAATTTTGATAATGAACAAATACATTGTTTTGGTTGTGCAGGCTTTTCTTAAATATTTCTCATTTTCAGTGCATTTTTTTAGAAGTGATAAAACGTTTTGTAAAAGCTACTTTTGAAAAACAGCTCTAAAGAAATTTGCAGTGGTGGTCATTTCAGTTAAAAAATATGTAATGCAGCCCAAACCACAAGCTTTCAGTCAACTTTGGCCCAAGGCTGCCAACAATTTTTGTAAAAGTGAGGGAACCTATGTTCATCATGTTGTGTAGTAGTGGCTATCATGCCCTTGCTGGTATTCAAGATAAGCATCATATTTAATAATACCTGATGTTGATAATGATGGCAGAACTTTTGCAAGTAAATAACAATTTAAAAAACGTTGAGGGTTTTTAGTTGTAGATATATACAAGCAAAATTATTTTTTCCTTTGTGGCTAATTAGTTTATAGGAATATTTAGGTGTCAGTTGTGAGGAACAAACTTTACCAACATGGTTGTTAAGCAACAACTCTTGGAGTGATCAATTTCTTAAGGTTGTGGTTTCATCAATACCTTCTTAAAGTTGTCACTTAACTCAGCTGGTAGAAGTTTCATTGAGGTCACCAGTTCTGAACTGGAACGTTGTGACACAGATCACAGTCATTTCCCTGACTGCTTTACTGCGTGGAAATCAGAACAAAACCTCCAGTTTGGAGCCAGGCAGTTTAAATCACCTAGAACGAGCTCTAGCAAAGAAAAAATGATTAATAGCTTGAAGTTTGAAAGGTAGCCTTTTACTGGGGTTTAAAGTTATAGTTTTAAATAAAACCATTGCTGTTAATCTAATCTGGAGAAACTTCTGCTTCCTTTCCTGGTGTTTATACTTTTGTATAAAGAGCAGAAAAATGACTGGCCAGGTATCAGTGATGATACTTGCCTTAAGGTGTATCTTACCTTGGTAAAATAGTGGCTTCCAAGTGTGGGGTTTTTTCCTCTTAAGTCCATCTGGGTAAGTTCTATAGTATGCTATAGTTACTCAGTATTCTCAGGATAATATTACTTTGTCTTATGTTGTTTTCAGAGAACTTTTTTATCTTCCATTGGGAAAACCCCCTGAGCATGATGTAATCATTCTTTCATAAATTATTGGCAGGTGCTCTGCAAGACATAATGTCCTTAAAAATCATCAGGGAATTATTTTTGTCTATCGTTTTGCAGCTCCTGAAGGAGTTGCACAGCTGGCAGAGCATATTGCCCATCACCATGCCAGACCTGGCATTTGAAAGCCTGCCAGATTGCTTTGTGCTGCTGTGCAAGCCATGGATCAGCAGTTTGCAGCAGTATGAAGACAGTGTTTTATTTTTTGCCCTCTGTGGAATCACAGGATTTAATACTGCATTTGTGAAGAGACCAACCTATTTCCTGAACCCAACCAGGTACTTGGATTGCATTACCTGGTTAGATTAACCTCCATGCTGCTGGAATCTGTGGAGAAATTGGTTTTGACATGTTCTGATAAAATTTCTGGTAAAATTCTGTCAATGTTTAGAGTCAGTCTGTATAGCCTGCTTTTCATGTTTTATGTAATTTTATTATGCTTCAGTATTTCTTTCATAATCTCCCTGATTTTACTAATGCACAATATTGCAAAAGCACTATAAAACTAGTCAACAGACTTTAAATCATTTGTGTATCTCTAAACCTCTTATGCTGATTAAAAGTGTTAAGGCTATTAGTATTTTTTATATAACTGGGTCTAAATTTAGTTTCTGTTGCAGTCAAAAAACACTCTGGTATTGCAAACCATGATCCTCATCTGCTTCCTCTTGAAGTTGATGGCAACAGTTCTTCTGCACAGCTTTTGTGTGTCTGTGTGTTGATGACTTGAATAGTTAACGTCTTGTTTTATCACAGAAATTCAGCAGTGACTTTTCATAGTTCTGATTTCTCTTCCAGAAGTGTCAAAATACTACTTTGATTCTTGTGTGAAATAGGATTTTAATTATTTCTGGGCATTGTTTTCATTAATGCGTGACTTTTTAAAATGTGTTTTGCGTAGCTGGTGGGCTACTGCTCCATTGGTTGGGAGGACAGGACTGTTATTTTTCCTTATGTCAAATTCTTCTGGTTCGTGCATGGAAAGGCAAAAGTAAAAAGAATTGTTAGACTGGGAAAGGTAGGAAAGAGGTCTGTAGTCTGTCTATCCCTTCCAAACTGAATAGATGTAAAATACCTGCATGATAGCCTCATTCTGCAAAACTGTACCTTACACTCTGAGCAACTTAATGATGAAAAAATGATGAAGCCATGCCTTCCCACATTAATGATTTATCTTCTGCAATATTGTGCATTGCCTTTGATTAGTGACAGTGTGGGGTCTTAATTTCACATATCCATGAGTTTTACGTCATAGCTGACAGCCTGCTGCAAAAATCCTGATTAAGAAACAGAAGACAACTGCTGGTGATTGAGGCATTAGAATATATAGTGGAGGAAATCATCAGTTTTGTGCTCAAGGAGCCTGTTGGAAAGACTGAACATTGGACTAGTAGTCTTGCTGCTATTACATTACTTTATATATAAAATATATGTATTACATGTATGTAGTAAGTATTATAGCATATTGTATTATATAATATTATGTTACATTATGAATGCCTTTAAGCTCATGCATGGAATGGGCAATTTACTTCTTTTTTTTTTTAAATACTAAATTTAAGATTATGGTTCTAATGTATGTGTCCATGGTCTCAAAAGCAGCTGGAGACTGCACTGTGTGAGCCATATGCATATGGCAGAGTCAATAGTTAGGTACCTGAGTACAGCACTTGAGTGTTTCACACTTCTGGGACTTTTACTGCTACATTTCCAGGACTATTCAGCTGATTAATTTCAAAGAGGCAAAGACCTTACAAGTTGTACAGTTTTTCTTTTGATCTGTGAATGGAATTTTCTTTGGCTTGTCAGAACACAGGCTCTAACAGTGTTGAAATGGTTCTAAAATACCTCCTCTAGCTATGAGACAGTACCTTTTCTTTCAAGTGGAGTATTTCTTTGAGACTGAGGAGGGATATCTGACTTGATATTCTTGGTTTGAAAATAAGGTACACATGGAGTTAAGAAAGAGATTTAGGTAACATGGAAGGAGAAATAACCTTCCATGACATAACCTGTGATGACATTTCTAGAGAGGTGATGTTCTGCTTTGCTTGTGAGGGTTATAGATGTCAACTATTCCCCATAAAATTAGGCATGAGTTTCAGATTTGGAAAGTCTTAGTGGCTGATTTTCCAGTGTCTGCAAGCCCGTCATGTCACAAGAAAGTAATGATTTGTTTTTCTCCAGAATGAGATTAGGAGAGGATTATGATCAGCATCAGAAAGATTTAACTTCATTTTTCACACAGGAGAGTCTCCAGGTCCAGATTTGGCTGCAGGTCACTTAGGAGTGGTCTGTTGGTTCTGGCTAAGGAAAGGATGAGGGACACCAGGGTTACAGGTCTAAATTTTGTACAGAGTCTCGTGGTGAAAGAAGCAAAAATGAGGTTTGGTATTGATAATTCAGATGGAATAGAGTACTGAGGGCAAATTGTGGGTATTCTTGGCAACTTATGCCTTACCGATGTTGACAAGAATTTACAAGACTTAATTCTTGTCTATTCATGAACTTTGAATATATGCATCACTGCACTGGTCAAAGTGTTAGTCTGTAGGATTTTGAACATCACAGCTTTATGATCTTGTTGGACTAAATTATATTTATTTCTGCTTTTTATTTCATTATATTGATTATACTTTTCTGTCACTTAATAATTGATTAGATGTTTTGATCATATGCAATGTATTTCTGTGAAATCCAGAATTAGAGGGAGTCTTTGTAGTTAGGCTGCTGATTACTACAAAATCTTCCTGGTATTAAGTGGCTTTTCATTATGATATTGTCTTTTTAAAAATTCCTTGACCTTTCTGAAATTGCATTTAGAACAGTGCTAATTTCCTAAATGAATACTTCTGTAGGCCTTGATTTCTGATTGCAAGTGCTCTGCCACATAATCTGTGTATTGTGGCTCTAAAAGGGCAGATGCAGGGAAGTGTCTGAACAGGTTATTTCACTTAGAATTCTGTCTGCTGCCTTCTGGTGTGTGTGCAAGTGTAAAATCTCCCTCCTATCAGCATTGCAGCACACTGCTTACTGCACAGAGCTTTGACTTCTTTTGTGTGACGGATTAGAACTGCTGAAGTACAGCATTATTTACATTACTCTGAACTCAAGTCAGCTGCTCAGCTTTGACTCTGAGGTTTCTTTTCTCATGGTCTAGCAAATTTGTAGCCCTGGAGTTGGTAAGTAGCTTATGACTCCATGCAGGGAGCTACACTTTAGCCAGCAAAACACCTTTAATATCTGGAGTGACTTGGCATCTGTCTCTGCTGACAGAGTGGTATGCTCCAGGGAAGACAGGCAGATTCCTGCCGGGCTGTCTGTTACTTTGTTACATGTATGTACCTTAGAGTTGCCTTCTGGATTGTCAGCTTCACCCTGTTCCTGTGGTATGTTTATAATCCTCTGCCTTCTCAAGCGCTGGGCTTTTTTCTCTTCACTTCGTTGGATGTGCACAAGTCTTCTCTCTCTGATTTGCTGTGGTGTGTGGATAGAAGAACAGTTACTCTTTTACTAACAGTGGGTAAAAGGAGCCTCATGTTCCCTTGCTGCCTATGGAAACGAGGATGTTATTCAGAACACAAGAACTTCAGATCTTCCCTTGATATCAACTGTGTTTCTGCACTAGGTCTCCTGAGTCCTCTGTATTTCCTTCCCTTAGGAGTCTCTGTTTATTCATGGATACAGTGAATAGATGGTTGTCTTAAACGCCTTTTTTTCCCCATAGGGAGACTAATCTCAAGAGAAGGGTAAATTAAAGCAGCATACTTGAATTTTTTACTCCGGTTTACAGTTACCTTTTGGCTTTTTCAGACACCTCAAACCCACTTCACTTGGGACACTCAGCAGTTCTGCTTTTTGTATTTTCTATGAACTCTTTCACTCAATGCTTTGTTGTTTCCACTTTTCTAGGCTTCTCAGGTTATGAAAGTGGCAATTCTGTAATCAAGCCTAAATTATGATGTCGAGTCTCAGTAGTTCAGAAAGCTTGGGGGTTATCTTGTGACACTTGTGATGTACTGACTTATTAAGAGAGGAGTTGCTGTTCTTTGGGGATGTATGGTTATCTGTGTGGGGCAAGAATGTTCTTGAATTGCATTTTGCGGTCAAGAAATGGGATTCAGGCTAATAGAAATTGTCTGCCTCTGCATTGCTGATTGTTCTTTAACCTTAATGTCTTAAACTAGTGCAATTCATGGAATAAATATCCCAATAATATAGTCACAAAATTTGTGGAAGTTACCAAACTTTTTCAGTGTTTGAGCCACGAAATCTTTCCCTTGGTTATATTTTTCTGGTGAAGTTTGGTGTGCAGAACTGTTTAAACCAACACTGAACCTTGCACTCCTAATGAGAACATTGCTGCCTTGAATGATAAAATGTCAAGGAGGTTCTAGATTTTTTAAAGTGCTTTTCATCATGTCCAGAAGTTGTAGAAATAATTTATTTCAGAATTCTCTTGGCTGGTTACTACTAACCACATCATTGAAAGAATGTAGTAGAAGACATTATGGTTCAGAGATGAAAAATACATTCTCTTGCTACAGTTAGATGGAAGTAAGTGAAGAACTTCAGTGCAAACACCTCCTCTGTGCTTTTCATGTGTTTGAAAAGGATTCCCAATACAAATGTCTTCAAGTGCAAGTCATCTTTATTAAAAAAACAAAAGTGGAGTTTGTGATACAAGTTGACCAAAACCAAAAACTGGTGTGGCTAATGTTAGTGAAGACCAATCCTTTGTCATGTACGCCCACCTTGTGTCCATATGCCATGTCTGGGTGTGATGTCTTGCCTGCCACATTCACCTCCCCAGTTTTGGGTTCTGCAGTGCAGAACATAGAGCACCGTCGCAGAAAACCTGTGCTTGTGGCCATGGGCACATTTTGTCAGTGTGATCTGATGCTGGAGCTTTGAACCATTGATGATGCATTTCAGTGTGGGCATTAAGGAAGCTGGTTTGGAAAAGAAGGATGTATGTGTCTCTGTGCCCAAAATAAAGTCTCTTTTCAGGAAAGTACATAGCTGGAACCAAGGATACTTTCGTGTCTGAAATGGCATTCTCTCTTTGAATAAACTCTTCCATATAACCTTCACGTTACATAAAAGGTCTTGCTTCTGATATGCCACTTAAAAGGATGATTGATTTTTTTCCTTTTTAGCTCCCCTTTCTACAGGTATTTGAAACCTTCTGCAAAAAATGTTCATTTGTTTTCAGTATATTTTTAAAGCATGAATTCCTTAGCAAGTTATGCAAGCCTTTGATACAAAAGCAACTATAAAAAGACATCTGAGTGAAACAATTTGCATAGCAATAGCAGTCGGGGTTTGTATATGTTAAAACAAAAGGAAATCTGCACGGGGAAAAATTACTCCAAATCTAGAACAGATAAATCTAAAGTAAGTCACAAGAGGATTTTCCACAATTTCATGTCAAAGAACTGCTAAAGTATTAGTGCTGTTCTACTTTAATATTATTTCAATATTTTGACTCTGCTAGTGGTGTAAGAGCAATGGTAGACTGTTGCTTTTTTTTTTTAATACTTCTAAGCTGTGCGATGCAGAGCGGCTGGTGGTGTGTGAGCAGTGCGTGCTGCGGGCTGCCCTGGCCAGGGGATGTTTATGCTGGACATTAGGAAAATATTCTTCACAGAAAGAGTGATTGGCCATTGGAATGGGCTGCCCAGGGATGGAGTCACCTACCTGGAAGTGTTTAAAGAAGACTGGATGATGCACTTAGTGCCATGGTTGAGTTGATGAGATGGTGTTAGGTAATAGGCTGGACTTGATGATCTCAAAGGTCCTTTCCAACCTTTCTGTGATTCTGTGATCCCTGCCCTAGGCTTTTGCCCAAGGTATGGGCAGCCTCTAGCATCAGCACTGATGCCTTTGAGTGAGAGCAGCAGCTGTGAGGGGCCAGAGGCACCACACTGAGAGGACAGCTGCCCTTGGAAGAAGGTGAGCCATGCCAAAGGGTCCTTTGAGGGATGGTGTCAGCGAGCAGCCCAAGCCAGGGTGCAGATCCATCTGAGGAACAGTGGCTGTGAGTGCTGCACTGAGTTGGAGACGTAAAGACATGGAGTGGTAATGGAAAAACGGGATGAAGGAAAGAACAACAGGTGAGAGTGTTACCATGCAACCTCAACTGCCTGCCTCATCCATTGCCTCCACAGGGCTGTGGGATGGACTGGCCATGACTGGCCCTTGACCCATGAGAGGTTGAGCCTAGAAAGGGGGTGGAGAGCTGATCACACAGGTGTTTATGCTCCTTCACCCTCAGCACTCAGATGAGTGATCGGAAGTGGGTGTTAACTGGCACTAAATTACTCTAGGAAGAAAAATCCAAGTTCCCAGGGTGTTCTACCTGTGAGAAGTCTATGACTGCCCACCCTGAGAGTGTTCCTTTGGGCCCACTGACCTGATGAGAGGGAGGGTGACTTACAGGGTTCTGTAAATATCCAGTGTTGTCAGCCATTAGTGATTGATTAGCACCATTACAGACCTCATCAGATATCCCATCTGCTATGAACGCCTTTGAAAGGGTTACACCAGGGTGTGATTTTTCACCAGATAAGCAAATTCCATGGAATGTGGAATTTCTTGGAACCCAAGTGCTGTTGGGTTAGTCGTGTTGCTTGCAATATGGTTAGGCAGGCTCGAGCCAGCTAGTGTCAAAAGCAGCAGAGAAACATGTCGTTTAGGAACAGGCACTAATGAGGTGTGAGCTCCAACCATATGTGGAACAAACATCTTTAGGTGTCAGTCGTGACTCTCTTTGCTCTTGTTGAGCTGAGCACTGTGATGCACTGTGTGCTCTGGAGGAGGAACACGGAGAGGTCCTGGCTGAGGTAAGCTGTTAAAACAAAGCACGGGAAGCTGGGGGTTAGTGCTGAAGTTTTGGGATTTCTGATAGAGTTGCAAGAGAAAGATCTTATTTGTTTCAGCTGGTAATTACAGCCTCAGGCATAAGGAGTCTATTTGCATTTCTCTGTCCCTAAATTTATATTGCAATGTGTCTTACTGACTTTTTGGAATTGCATTGCCTACTATGTTGTTAAATTTGGGAACACATTCATCTATCCATTTCTTGTATCTTTCACAATCCTGATGATTCTCTTTGGTATTGTTGTACCCTTTGCAGTTGTGCTACTATTAAACCTGTTGGATAAAGGCCTAATGGTTTCCTGGAGTGGTGGATAGGGGAGTAGGTTAATGTGAGGTGGAAGGTGTTCATCTGGCTGCTGGAATGCCAGAGCCAACCCCAGGGAGACTGCAAGCTGAGGTGGTGAGAATCTATAAATTATTTTCTCTGTTGCTGCAGCTGATGTTTTAAACCAGCTAGTCTGGGAGGCTGGATCCCTTTTTTACCCAGCTTTTTGGATGCATTTTTCCTACATCTGCTGAGAGTTGTGTTCTCTATTAAAATTCTGACTTGGGTACAAGGTAATTACTTCTAAAAATAGTTGGCTGCAATTATAGAAGTAAAAACTAGTGATGATCCACACTGCTGTGATTACTGATGTGGTCAGCTGCCAGTCACTGGGTATGTCCCATCATGAGGAGGTGAGATCAACCTGTGGGTGAATGTCAGCTTTAATGTAAATAACCTGGACAGGAACTGCAAGCACGTGGTGGAGTAGTGACAAAATAAATGGGTTCTGTTGGCAGAAACGACCTGCTTACATTGGCAGGACAGGGATGAAGTACATGTCTAATGGTTTAATCTGGAGCTGTTCATTTCATCTAGAGATAGTCTCATTCACGTCGCCTTGGCTTGGTGGAAGTGGAAAGGTGGCTGTAAGTGCCAGGTGGGCCAAGAAACATGGCTTGAACTGAGAAAATAGCAGCATTTCCTATGTGTTGTGAGTTCTGTCTACTTGGGTTTTCTTGTCATTTTGTTAAAAGTACACAGACATGCTTGCAGATCCAGAGTTCCATTTAGAATATATACTAAATTCAGGATGAAAATGGGGGGAAATAAGAGTTAGTAGTAGAGTTGTACATGCACTTTACTTCCTTGACTGACTTTCACGTAAATAAAACATGAATAAGAGATGCTGTAATACAAGATATGCTTTCTAGCTATGCATTAAATTTTCCCAGCATGTCAGGAGTTCAGGAATCTTCTGACACAGGCCATCCTAATAGTCACCTGACCTTGACTGAAGTGGTAAGTGAGTTACAGGCACTCAAGCGTTAGTGTAGGGCATGTGGAGAAAGTGGGAGCATGAGACCTTTATCTTCTGAATAGTTGTGGCTCACACTGTATTAGTGATATCATTTCAGTTACACATTGATGTGCAACGTGTAACTTTTTTTTTCAGATGAACCTGAATTTTCTCCTAAAGTAGCAGGAGATGCTTGTGGAGAGCAAAAGAAGTCACTTTGCTCGGCTTTGCACTCAGAAGTGTTAGAACTATGGTGGCCATAGAGGGACATTGAAGTCACAGCATTTCCTTAGCTGAAAGCAAACACTTGTCCTTTTACCCCTAAGGGGATGAGGGAAACTATTGAGGAAAAAGAAATCATGAAAAATTGAAAAACAAGGTCCCGCTGTGTGCAAGGAGTGGGCCTAATTGGTTGCATTGGGAAATCATCAAGTCCCTTCTTCTGATTTGACTCACTCCAGACTGTTTTTCTCAAGTTGTCACTTGCCTGTGTGTGTGGTGCATTAAGTGGCATCTGTTTCATGTTGCTGTAGAAGTATGCCTGAACATAGGAAATGAAGTGTTTGGTTGATCACGTTTTTTACCCAGTGCAAGGTCTCCAGGGGATCATCCAATAAAAACTGGGAAGTGCTGCTATTAGAAATAAAAGCAGAGCCCTTGGAATCAAGTGAAGCTCACGTGTAATTAAAAAACTGACGCAGAGATGAAAAACCAAAGCCAACTAGCAAATGGTATCATTCATCTCTTTGGGATTTTAGTTTACAGTCTCCACTCTTTAATACCAAATGTGAATGTAGATTTCATTGCCAGTAGTGCTATACAATTTGGCCTCAAGGAATAAGATGCTGCATTTTCTGTGTGCCCATTGCAGAGACAGAAGCTCTGCAAACCCTGGTGGGATGACCCTGGCCAGCAGTTAAGCACCCACACAGCTGCTGGCTCACTGCCTCCCCCAGTGCTCTGGGGGAGACATTAGGAAGAACAAAAGCAAGAAAATTTCTGGGCCAAGGTAAAGACAGTGAAGCGTTGAAAAGTGAAGGAAAGAGGGTAGAGGCAAAGGTGCCCTCACTATCTTTCATGATCAGACTGATTTCCAGCCAGTCTCTGAGCAATGGCTACACTGGAAGATTTTTGATCCTCTATCCCACAGTTTTTGTCTTTGAGCCTGAAAACATATGGTATGTAATATTCCTTTGGCGAGCTTGTGTCAGCTGTCCTACCTGTGTTCCTTCCCACATCCTTGTCCATCCCTAGTGACAAGCAAGGAAGCACTGTTCAGGAATAGCCAAAACCACTGGTATGGCAGCAACACTACTCAAAACCTCAAAACCTATCTGGGTATGGTCCCCCTCCAGCCATAGCTGGTGCACCCTGTTTGAATACAGGCTTTTGAAACGAAGCAGTCCTTCCTTAGAGAATGAATGCTGCAGGTTTGCTGTCTGCTGAGGATATTTCTGGCTATCTGAAGAAAGGTAAAATAAGGTTAAGTCTGAAAATGGGTGAAGTATGAAAATAAGAATGGAAGTTATGTAAACCTTTACTTAAACTTAGGTTAAAATTTCCACTGATCTTGTTTTTCTTCCTCAAATGCTTAACAATTTTGTGGAAATATCTTACAAATTTGCCTTAATCAAGTATCATGACAAGTATCAAGATGAGGTATCATACAAGCACTGACAAGAGGGAAAGACTCTATTGCTTAAAAATTAAAGCTGAATGGGAGGAAAAAGATAAAAGGGAGGTGAGAGAGAGAAGGAAAAAAATGTTTTTCTGATTAAACCTTACTAAACTTCCTGAAAGCATGACAAATTATCTAATCAAAAAGCAGAACAGAAAATCAGATTGACTGAGGGATCTAATATGCGTTTTCATCCAAAGGTGGCACTAGTCTTTTGCTGTTCAGGTTTGTTCAGAGCTAGGGAGTGCAAGAAGCCCTCAACTAATCCAACGCTTACCATTAATCCCAAACAAACCATCATTAGTATCTGGATTTATCCTGCTTAGTCCTTGCTGGAGAGTGAATTATGTAACCTTTGTTTTATTAACATTTAATAGCAGCTTATTATCAGGTAGGTTACCTCTGGAAAAAAAAAAGGAGGCCAAAAAAATGTATGTGTGCTGCTTTCTGTTGTAGGTGCAGAAATAGCTGCTTTAAAGTCTTTTGAATTGATGCCTGTTCTTGTGTCTTTTTACACTGTTGCAGACTGATTCCAGTAGGTGTGGTATGAATAGACTGACAACATTTCTACAGTCACTAGGTATGGCTCTTTGTGCTCAAGATCTTGCCGTATTTGGGGGGAGAAGTTGATGCTGGAGTTGTAAACAGAAGTCACTAGGTGAGCATTGCAGGGAGGGGAAAGGATTTTCATCTTAAAAATGCAGAGGCATCCAGTGCCACAGGATGTTGTGATTTTTAGATGCATTTGATGCAGTATTGCAGTGGCTGGTAAGCAAGCCATTTTGGAGCACCTATCAGAGTTGCATCAGAATAAATGCTGATATAAAAGGAGAAAAAAGTTTTGTAATCCATGATGTAAATATGTATGTTGAGCAGCAGACCCACAGCAGATACTTTGTGATTTGAGTACATGTAATGTTTGATAAGACAATATGTTCAATTCTATTTACCAGATGTTTGTTTTCAATTTCTCTCTTATTTTTCCCAAATGATGATGGTCCATTACCAATTTGTCAACATTTTCTCAGTACTGATAAGACTCCAGAGATGGGAGAAGTCCCAGTAGTCAGTGTACAGCATTATTTCATTCCCACACTGAGACAAATGCAGAAACAGACTCCACTATGGCGAGTGTTGGTACAGTGCTCTCACTGAAACCACGGGCTGGGCAGCCCTGACTTGATGTGAAACCTGAGGAAGCTCGTTGAAGACCTGAAGTGCATTTTCAGCTGAGCCGTTGTGTTCTAAGCTTATTCACACAGCAGTTCAGCTCCTGCAAAAGGCTGAAGATTTTAATTGTTGGAGCAGACTGCAGAAAGCTGTTTGCTCTGTGTGTGAGGTGTTGCATCAAAGTTGTGCCTGCTATTGATTGCTACATCTGAGATGATCACTTGACACATTTTGATAATGATTAAATGCTTTTCCAGGAGTGACAGACTAATCAAAAGGAAATTTGTTTTTTAAAGCTCTTCTTGGAAGATTTTTTTTAATAACAAAAAGCTAGTTGTTACACTCACACAGTAAATGGATGACATCTTGAGTGTTGATGAAAGAGCACTATAACTGTAGAAACTCATTTCTAACATTGAGACGGATTTACAGCCTCTGTCT
Organism: Pitta sordida; assembly: GCA_013390025.1. Taxonomy (NCBI): domain Eukaryota; kingdom Metazoa; phylum Chordata; class Aves; order Passeriformes; family Pittidae; genus Pitta; species Pitta sordida. The sequence continues at coordinate 607,684 of WEKX01018110.1, read as the reverse complement.
TCTCGGCAAAAATACACTGAGAATACTATAACATTAGAGGAACTTCCATATAATTTTGAAGGCGAGGTTTGATGTAAATAGAGGTAAAAATATTCTGAAGAATATATTTCCAACTCCCTGTTTGTTTTTTTACTCTGAAGAAATTCTGTGATAGTCAACCCCCCATATTCCAACGCCCCCCATATTGCGGCTTCACATCTTGGTGACGTGATTTTTCAACGATTAAGGAGACCCGTTTCACAACTGCGCATGTGCGACATGACACGCATGAATATTCAAAGTAGGCAGTCATGAATATGCAAATTCCTCTCTCCCCACAGCCGCCCGTGCCACAGCAGCGCAGTGGAGCCAAGCTGGGCATGCGCCACTCCCCCACCAGCTTCAAGTGAGGAGGCTTCATGAAGTTACGAAAAATTTACACACGCTCAGGTTAGATGTGGCATCCAAGACTTTCTCAGGATAGATTCGGTGTCCAAGACCAGACACCACATCTACCCTGAGTATGGAGAGACCAGGTCTACCCACCTGGAGAGTTGGGCTCCCCCGCACCATTGTCCCAGCCGAGCGGAAAAGCATTTTTTCCCGGCACAGGGTGGCCGCAGGTACTGGGGGGCACCGGGGGGCACCGGGAAGCACCAAAATGAACACCAACACACAGCAAGGCAGTGCCGAAACAGCACTGGGGCGTGGTGTGAGGGTGCAGGGCAAATTGGCATATTAATGAGCTGCCATTCTCTGTGGATGGAGGGCTCCGCGGAGGGGGGTCAAGACCCGCGGTACCGTGGTATAGGCGACCTGACTGTATCTGAATAATCCAGAACTGGCTCAAGATACTTTGAAACTTTGGTAGAAAGAGAGCAGCTCTTTCATTAGATTAGGTGATATATTTTGAAAATACAAATATTTTCATAAGTACATTTATGTTTTTTTCTGATAGCAGATTCTGCTTTTGCCAACAAATTTTATCTCTAATGTTATTAGACATAACTACTGCAGTGATATGTAGCCATGAGAAAAGCTTTGAATTATACAGAATGCTAGTGAAGGTGTTTTGATATCTCTTCAGAAAGTATGTTTAATCTGTCTATTGCAAAAAAATTCTACTAGGCTAATAAAACCACTGAATTGTTGGGAAAAATGCCATCAATATAATGAACTAAGTACCACAGCATTACATGAACCTTTCTGTGAGCATGGAGTGCTCATCTAGGGTTTTTTTTAAAAGCTTAGAATAAAAAATGAAATTAGATACTTTCCAGGCACTTCCAAGAATTGAATGTGTTTGATTTCAGCAAATGTGTAGGAAACCAAGAAAACATGGGTTCAGAAGAAAGTGATTTTTAAAAATTCTTGTGTTACTGCTGATTCTCAGATTGAATGAATCAGACAAAAAATAATTGATTTTGATCTGACCATAACAGTCACTAAAACTCATAATGACTGTTTCTTGTCCTTTGAGTCACAGAATTTGTATTAGTTCATCTGAGAGAACAGATCTCTAACTGTTTGAAATTCTGGTTTTGTAATGCATGTTTTCTACCACCTTGCAATCTCTGTGCTTGGAATGTCCACCACATACCAGCTTGCTGTGTTGCTGTTAAGTAGTATTAGGAGAGAAGCAGAAATGTAATTTGTAGCATCAGAGATGAAGGCTTGAATATCAAGGTCCTGCAAGGTGTGCTTGACTCTGCTATTGCCTTGTTAAATTTCAATTATATCCCTCTTTCCTCGTTATCAATTGGAAAATACAAATGCAAGAGTAATGAAAATACTACCACTAAATTATGGGAAAGGTTAAGTAATAATTTCTTTATTTGATAAATATCCACATTATGACACTTCTACTAATAGAGTGTGCTTTGCTTGAAAGGGATAATAAAAGCTCATCATCTCTTGGAAATGAAATTACACTGGATGAAAGAAGCAGAATGTTGGATGTGAAGGTACTCAACAACTAAGTACAAGAGCAGTTGACAGGAGCGTTTCCCCACCGGGTAGGATTTCAAATTGAAGGTGAAAGTCTTATGAAGGCTTGCTTCAGCTCAAAGTGCTGAGCCTTATAAATAGTGGATTCAGAACTGGACCAACCTTGTGCTGAGCAATCCTCTGTGCTGAGGACTCATACATAAGGTGATGGTAATATGGGTATCTGATCATCCCATAGTAGGGATCTGTGATCATGAAATCTGGTCCCTGCTTGTAATGTAACATTTCATTACATATAATGCATCTCTTGGCTGAGAGACACAAGTAATTATTTATTGTAATTATTTCATTCATAGCAAACTACATCCCCTAAGCCAGTTTGAATTTATTGCCTTTACCTAAAAACTGAGAGTGTTACAAGAACTTTCTGTTTCTTATGTATATTTTTCTGATATACATGGATAAATAAAGATGTAAATTACAAAGATCATGGACAGAGATCAAGACTCGTATTAGAATGAGGATTGACTTCTGATCTGTTAATTTAGAAAGATGTGAAATATTGCAGCACCAGACACTCAGTTCTAGGCGTTAATATTGAGAAATCACCAATGATGTTCCGGCTGAGATGTGAGACTCTTTCCAGCAGGTGGAGTTGGTTCCAGCAGCATGCAGAGATGGTGGTGTGTTTGGAGTGGCTGGCAGTATGAACTACTCCTGTGTCATCTTACACCAAATCTCACAAAGGTCTCTGTGTGACAATGTTCTGGCATCCCCCCTGAAATGTGGGGATTCCTTTGGTTTTAAACAAGTCAACAAGTTGCCAGCTGAAGTGCTAAAATACAGGGTTTATTCCTGCTCTCCCCACCTCCCTTCTTGACTATAGGAATTGCAGCAGTGGAGAGAGACATCCCATAGAATTCAGAATCCTCCTGGGGTGGTTTTGACTCCTGAGTGAAACACCACCAGTGAACAGTCTCCTATCTGGACTTTCAGACAGAGGTTCAGAATAGAAACCTCTTCTCTTGTAAATCATATATGTATATTGGGCACTTTTTACAGCTGTTGTTACATTTCCATAAGTGTCGTCTCTCTGATGTTTTCAGGCAATTGTGGCATGCTCTATTGCTTTCCTAAACATCATGTACTCTCTGCCCCACCTTTGATATGTTGGCAAAATGCTGCAATTGAAGAGATTCCCAAGGTAAAATATTTGAGCAGAGTGGAGAGCAGTGGCTTCTTCCTTAGCACCAGTTGTATGCACAGACGGTGCCAGGTAGTGGGAAAAGGTGCAGGTGTCAGCAGGAGGGGTGGCTCTATTAAGAGATCTGTACTGAGCAACAAATGCACGTGAAGTAGCAGGTGGTTATCTGAGCTAAGTTAAGAAAGATGTGCCTAGGCACATTAAATCCAGCTCAAATAATCTTCATCAGTGAGGACAGCAGATTTATGTTCCTATGAACAGGCTGTGTCTGAAATAGCGGACACAGCTCCCAGAAGGGATTTTCACAGGCTTTGGCAGGCAGTCTCTGGAGGGATTTTCACTGGGCGGGTGTTCCCAGAACAGATCGTGCGCATTATTTTAAGGGAAAGTTAAGAAATGAAAGCATTTCCCCTCTACTTGAACACTTGGCCAAGTCTGAAATCCTTCCTAGTCAGGTTCCTGCTCTGCTGACCTGCCTGCAAGATGCTTTAGAAGTGTAAATGAGTCTGGGAAAACTTCTTGAAGTCTAATGCTGGCTGTCCTTGTGTTGAGTGCCCAGGGACTGCACTGTATCCATATGCCTGTGAATAGGCTTTGTAAAGCTGAACCAAAACCATGCACCTCCCAGTTATGTCCATGAGAGCATTGAGCAGTGACTTTTCTAAGCCCACCAGCGCAAGGAGTCCTGTGGTTGAGCAGAGGGAAAGCAGTCTACCAGCAGCACCAAGCACAGAAGCAGGACAGAGGGAGGGCACCTCACCAAAGGCCACAGCCTCCCTTCTCTGCCCTGAACACGTGGGGGAATTTCTCCTGCCAGTAGTTGCTTTCCATGGCTCTGTCCATAGTTGCAAACCATTTACCATGCTGACTAACAAGAAAACAGTTCCTGGGGAGTTTCACTGCATGTTCTTCTTGCCAGAGTCTGTGTTTCCATTCTGTCTTTTTGCCTTCAGGCCAGCTGAATTCTTCATCTTTGCTTTGCAAAATTGGATCTTGCCCTGGCAAGTTAATGCGATTGATCTGGCAGGTGATTTTCAGGATCAGTTCTGATAATGCCAGGTAGGTAAGGTAGTGCAGGCTGTGAGAAGCCAGTAATGTTTGGGAATTGAAGGGCTTTTTTTTCTCCAGGACCTGGGGAATATTGGGGTAAACTCCTTCAGCCTATACCTAGCTGCTTCTTAATCCAGTCCTTCTTATCTATGTCCTAATCACAAACAATCCCTAAAACAAGTGATCCCCATGTGTGCTGGTGTCCTACAAGTGCAACAGCTGGCACATGCAGCATGCACTGCCCCGAGGCACAACATCCAGGAAGGATGTCTCAGTACACAGTGGTACAATGCTCGGTTGTGTTACAGTTTCAGAAAACCTTATTACATAGTTTAAGGAAAAGAGTAATTTAGCTTTTTGTTTTGTAACGACTTGCTATGTCATCTGCTGCTTTTTACTCTTCAACCTGGCGGGTGGCACACAGCTCAGCAGCAGCTCAGGTGCCTGTTTTCTCGGTAGCAGTGACTAAATACCAGTGGTCCTGTGCCCTGCAGCAGCACTAGCAGGACCCCCTGCTTCCTGGGAGAGGTGACCAGATTTCTCTGTGCTACACGACTTGTGTCTGTGTCATTCTACATACATGTACTTTGATGGTCTGGCACATAAATTTGTGCTTAAAAATATAGTGAACAGCACCTGGCTTGAGTAAACCGGCTTGAGTTCCTTGGCGTTCGAGAAAGTTTCTTTACTCTGACTGGCAAAAGGGTGCATAGAGTTTAAGACATTGATAGCCACAGACATTTTAGATTCTCACTGATCAGTGGAAGTAAGATGAGAGAGCTTGTCCCACTATGGTGCTCACTTTACCTAAATTCTCTGCCACTAGTTGTGGGAGGACTACCCTAGATTTGTAAGTGTGTGTGAGCAAACATGGGGGCTTCCATTCTGCCCCACAGCAATCAGTGACATTTGTACCTTATTAGCCATTTAAATCCAGGTGAGAAACCGGGAAAGCAATGGCAGACTAAATCACCACACTGCCCACTAGTGTGGTACCTCACTGTAGTATTGTGCAGGGCATTTCAGGGCTTAGGTAGCTGCTAGTATTTAAGTGAGATTAGTTGTGAATGCACTGTTGCTTGGAGAACATCTCTGAATAACCCGGTAAAAAAAATCCAAACACTTCTGAGAACTGAAAGAAAGTGTCTTATAACAATGTCTTTCCAGTTTAGCTGACCAGAAATATTAGACAGCCTCTGCACACCTACAGAAATGATTCTCAGGTTTTGAATGAGTTTAGTTTTTAACATTGCTTTCACCACATTCATTTTAGTTATTTTGATCTAATTTTTATTGACTTGAGTCTCCTAATAATTGTGTTGCCTAAGGAAAGTCCATGGACAGTGACACTGTAATGCAGAAAATTTACCTTATGATCTATCATCTATCCTAGAAAAATCTTGAAGGTATCCATGCCAGGTATTTGTGTTAGAAATGTTAAATCAGGCCTTGAGAATATGGGATTTAGGGGTTTTTATACCTACATATTAACTTCTGAACACACTGCTCAGGGAGGTTGTGCAGTCTTCGAATTTGTCTCAGCTAGACAAAGCCATGATTGACCTGTTCCAGTGCTGGAAATGATCTTCCTTCAAGTGAGAGATTAGACAAGATCTGTCCAGGGGTTCCTTTCAGTAGGCATGGTTATTTTGAATACGATTTACATTTATCAGCTTTTTCCATAGTCACGAAAACTTACTTAAAATTAACTTCTAACTTTTCATGACATGAAGTCATGACAGCATAAGGAAAATCTTCTAAGCCTGAGACTTGAAATAACAAGGATGGCAGTGCTAAAGGACAGCAGAAGTCACTTCATAACAAACTTGAACACAGTCTCAGCAAGTTTTCAATGTGACCTTGAGAGCTAGCCTGAAAATGATACTTTGGGACCTTATTTTAGGAACATTGAACTAGACAAAGTGACTGTCTGGCTTGAACATATCCAATACAATAGTAAAGATCTGTCCCAGCTGTATAACTTTAGGACTGTGTCCAGTGGGGATTCAGCGAGAATAATTCCCTGAGTAACAGGAATATAAACACCTTCTTCTTCATAGAAGTATATAGGAAAGCAAGGCTGTCAGCTATATAATGTGCTCTGGAATCACCGTCATAACAATTCTGATCAAAGCTGACACCTCCCATCTGTTTCTATATGCAGTCTGTTCAGCATAAATCATAAACAGATGGTGTCACGGTGTCAGTGTCTCACAAGTCATGCTGCAGTCACTGGGTGTTAGCTAGGACTCAGTCAATGCCTAACTTTGCCACATTACCCTTAATTGTCGAGTGTGTTTCATCCATAGAAATAACCTTTTATCCATCTGAAGCCAACTGCTTGCTGGTTTCCATGGCGTGGGTGGCCAGAGAACAGGTTTTTCCACCAGCCAAGCTGTTCATCTTCCAAAGCTGCCTGGCTGTAGCACCATTGTCAACAAGTTTTGCAGAGGATCAGGGGCTGGTAATGCATACTGACTTCCTCCAACCCATTTCCCATCTCTTTGCCACCCACATAGTTAGCCTGATTCTCAGAGCAGCACATGCTTTCACTGTCTCATCCTACTAATTTGTTGGCTGGGATAGCCAGTCCTCTTGCTTTACTCCACTTGACCTTGTAAGCTAGGCAGTGCTGGAAGAATAGCCTACCTTCACTTAAAAAGCCTCCCATCAGTGAAGGATTTTGAAGAATTGGATAATGGTGATGTAGGGCTTAACCCTTATTATTTGTGACTACTCTTGAACATCTGGCACTTTAATAGGAGTTGTTTCTGGTTCAAAATCCAATCAGCTAAATTCTTCCTCTGATTTCTCCCTGAAGTTGCAGCTGAGCATATTCAACTACATTTGAATGACTAAAATTAATTTTTCTCTTTTGTGGTTTCCTCTGGCCATATCAAGGATTGAGTTTGAAATTCATCTCTGTAGTTCTCTAATTTAGAGCCCAATCAGCAAAGCTGCAGGAAAGTCCAAAGTTTCTTAATTTTCCTTGACATAGTTGAGATCCAGAGTCTCAGTTTTGTCCTGTTCAGCAAGAGCTTGCTGCTTCAGAGTGTGGATCTAAGCTGGACCTGATGAGTTCAAAAAGCTGGGAATCATCTCTGCCTCAGTTTAACTAATGCCTCTATCAGACTACTGGGTAACTGCTTTTAGCAGTGCAGCTGGCACCTCTGTGATATGACAGAGCCATTGTTGGGAGTCCCAGAACCCACAGCACAGGGCTTTGACCAAAGTGGAATTAGTCTTAGTTTTCAGAGGCAAAGCTCCAAGATACTAATTTCTCATCTCGGCAGCAGCTTTAGTTCTTCATGGATTTCTCCAAAACCTATGTAAGAAAGTAATGTAACATTTGTCAACAGCACCTAAATTTACAAGACCTAAATGTCTTGTAAATCAGAACAGCCAAAGCTGATCTGCTGTCCTCTTGCTTTGAAATGTGTGTCTGTGCTCAGAAGTGAGGCACTGCATCAGTGATTTATTTCAAATAAAGAAACAACAGACAAAACTCCAAAGCAATTTTCAGCCTGAGTAATCACTGCAAATTTGCTCCAAATGTTGAACAGATGGAATCTGTATATGAATTCTCTGAGTACAAACACAAGCACCCTGTCATATTTCAATTGCTGATGTAACAGCACAATGTGGCTCTTGCTAAAGGCAAAGTACATGAATTTGGGGGTCTGATTATTTGTTTGCTCAGTGCAGTAAAAGAACTGGTATATTCACTTACAAATAACACATGACACTGGCCAATTTGTTCCACTCCATTCAAATATTTGCTCACCAAAGCAGTAGTATGACTTCTCTCCAAAAGGTGTATCATTGGTATCAAAACTACTTTATGCTTAATTTGGCTTGCTATTGCCACAGTTGGTCACTTCTGATATGCAAACCATCCTGAAAACAGTAGAGGAAGAGAGAGGGCTCTTTTCTTGAGTTGTGGCCTCCTCTCTGGTTGAAGAGCCTGGCAGTTCCCACACAGAGATCTTCTACAATCTCCTGCCTTCCTCTCTGGCTTTAGTAAAGTCTCCTATCAACTCACGGTTGTATCTGTGAACTGAGAATAGGTGGTTTGAGATCTGTTGATGAAAAGCACACAAGTTAATATTCTGACTGTTATGATTTAAGACGGGGATTTCAGTTGGAGAGTGAGGCTTTGTTCACTGTTGTAGCAAAGGAGAAATATGGATAAAACCCTCCTATTTCTCAAAGAAATAACTAGAGAGTCCACAGGCTTCTGGTGGCTTGTCTGGAGCAGGTTGTCCTGATCCTTCATAGGTGTTCCCCAGAAGGGACCTGTGCCCTCCTCCCCAGTGCTTTCAGAAGTGACTGGGATCAGTTTTCCTATGAATATGTGGAAACTCCATTGCAGCTCTCTGTTGATGCCTGGCTTTAACCTGGCTGCTCCAAGGAATGAGCTGGAATATTCCTCTCCCTTTCTTCGCTTTTACTGCAGTGGGTCTTCTAGTGTTCTTCTCACTTTCTCAGAACCCTTTTACTTCTCCCCCCTCTGTCAAGTCCAGACCTGTGAGTGATGGGAGGTGTCCTAACAACAACCCGCTTGCTGCACCACCAGTGCAGCAGGACTTTTCCTTCAGAAAGTTTAAGCTGGTGCAGACAAGTTCCTTGAGCATTTCCTGCCACCTTTTTCCCAATCACATAAATTTGTTATGTCCAAAGCATATCCTGAATGGAAGAGGGGCCAAGCAGCCAGATGATTGCTGTAGCTGATTGCAGCATCTGCTGGAGCCTCATTAGTGTTTTAGCTTTCGGACGTAGTTGTGGGATAGATTTGCTGGCTTCATTTGCTTCCAGCAAAAGCTGCTTTCGGCTTACACATGTGAGGCCAAGTTCCCCAAAGGAGGATTTAACATGGCAAGCCTATGTGTTAATGTTTTACATAATGTTTAATAAGAAAACCAGCTGTCATTTGCTCTTAGTCAGTTGAGTAGATCTTCAGCAGTTTCCAATGCTTACAGCAAATTTCTTTCCTGCTGGAGATGCTAAAGATGTCAAAATCTTGCACATAGTATAATGTTTGGGAACATGCAATATTCTGAAATGGGTGCAGGAATTTCCAGCTTCCCTTCTTTCCTTTTAGATCTTGCTAATATCGTCTATATAAATACAGAGACATGCAGATTTTCACACCTCCAACTTCTTTTAACTTCTCTGTTACCCTCCTCCTCTTCTGCTTAATAGATGTCTTAAAACTCTTCACTGTTGGCAGGTTCTCATCACCAGCCTCCACTCTGGATCCAGTTATATCTGTGTGACATTTTTGGTGGTGGTTTTTTGTTGTTTTTTTTTTTTTACTCTTTCACTTCTGTTTTTCTCCACTAAAAAAAGAGAGAAGGTGAAGGAAAGTTAGAGCACTGTACTCAGTACATATCTCCCAAGAGACCTCTCATCTTGTGCCTGTGGAAATCAATTGCTGGGATCTCTCAGCACTGCCATTGCTGTCATGAAGTGCAGAAGTTGGCCCATGAGCTTCCTATAGTATCACTTGCTAACTCTGCTGCCTTGATTGTGAGCTCTGGCTGATCTGATATTTATGACAGGGGCTTGCTATGTCCCCTTTGAAATCTATCCTACTGAAGAGCTGTCAAAATATTTAAAAATAATATTTGTAACTGAGAAGCTGTAGTCTAGGGCGTAAACAGCAGTTTGAAATTTTATTTTTTCACCTTTGCTATTCCAAGTCTGTCCTCTGTGTGTGTGTCCCCCCGACATGTGAGCAATTACTTTCAAACATACAGATTCAGATTTTTGTTGCCTTCAATTATTTTTTGCTGTTTTTCAATGATAGGTGGTGTGTCATGGCTCACAAGTCACAGGATGGTCTCTGGATTCTCACATGATCAAGTAAAGGAAATTTATTTTAGTGCCCCAAAGCTCCTGCAAGTCCCTGTGTGCTGTGTACCTTTTTCAGTTACGTTCTGAGTGGCTGCATAAATCTTTTTGAGCCATATCATTGCTGAGCCTTAACATCTTTTAACTGGAACCTCATCACCCTAAATGGACTTTCATCTTTGCTGGCTGGTTTCCATTTGATGTTCTGCTGCTGTGAATTGGGAAATGCTGCATTTCATCCTACTGTTGCTGTTGGGTAGATTAAATAACACTTTGCAATCTGAGACCTTCCCAATACTGAGCTAGGTAATTCTTCTAGTAGTGCTGCATATGAGAGTTAAATGAAAGCACATTCAGAGATACAGTTATCTGTATGTGTGATGGGAAAGGATAGTCTTGCTTTTCACTCCATTCTGTGATAAAGAAAGACACAATTAAAAAAAATGCAGACTTTGGAAAATCAGGATGATAAAATCTTATTGAAAAAACGATCATTAATCTATTTAAGGCTGAGCTTTGTCTTGGACCTCGTGTGATGAATTTTGTGGGGAGGGTAGTACCAAATGCTACTGCTCTCATGCTATGCTTTAAAGCTTTATCCCTTCCCAATATTGCTCTAGGGGTAATCTCCAATACCATGGGTCTAATCCATGCTTGCAGCAGAAACAGCCTTTAACCCTACATATGTTTTACTCTGCTTCTGAGGGAGAGGACTTGTAAGATTGATCTGGTTTAATTTTTCAAGACCCAGGCCATGAAGAAGTATTTTTCCTTTTCAGTGAGTGCCACTGGGAAAGTTTTCACTTTCTTTTAACATTTAGTATCAGAAGGAAGATGCTTTCTTGAAGAAGGAGCAAGGAGGGGCGTGACCCTGGGGACCTGACCTCAGCCAGGACGTGATACTGCAGATTCTCCTGAAAGAGAGACTGACCACTTGAAAGATCATGAGATTTGTGTAGTTTCATAAGCTATCGACTTGTTCAGCCACGTGAAACATAGGAAAAGAGGTCATGCTGTATTTTATCCTTGTTCTTACAAAATCAGAGTATTTTTTCAAACTATGTAAGTTGCTTTGTAAGTGTTTTGTCATCTGAACATTATTTAGCCCCATTGGCACTTCTGAAGTTTTTGCATATTTTCAACTGCTGCAGATTTTCAAATTCTTTCTGTTTGATGTAGCTTTCACTGTTTGAATCCTCAAAAAAACCCCAGCTTGAAGTGTTCCCTGTACTTGCAGTTTTGGGAGCTGAAGCTGTGCCAGAATGCCTTCACAGATCCTGAGAATGGTGATTACAGAAATGGAAGTTAGATGTAGGCATCAGGAACCTGGGAAGCTTCAATGCTTCTATTTGCAAATAGATTCAAGGTCTAGGAAAGTTTAGCCTGGTGACTGTTGTCAGCAGAGTGGTATGTCAGAAATGAGGACCAAAGCAGGGTCTTTTCTTTCTTTTCCCATTATTCTTGCTATTTTCAGTATTACTTTTGGTCATACATGGCTTCTCAGGGGAAAAGCCCCACTTAAGTCTCTTACTGGGCTCTACTCTCTACAAGTTGATGTGACAATCTGAGCAGTGGAAAATGTAGAGAAAGAGGGGCTCTACTGGGGAGAACAGGACAAGAATGCTGCTGGATAAAATGAATGCCAACTTAGACATGGTGGGAATTTCTTTTCTCTACGTGGAAAATGCTAATTAAAAATAAAATCATAGAAATCTGTGGGGTTTTTTCTTCATTCTCAGCAGCTAGACTGCAGGAAACTTAGTTTTTCACCTAGAGAAATTTATGTTTTTGCTTTCCAAAGGGAACAAATATTTTTTTAAAGAACTTGACTTAAGGAAGTATTTGGCTAAAACATGCTCTAGTTTCTCTTCAGATCATATAAGTCCTTCACTGTTGAAAACAGGTTTTGAAAGAAAATTTCTGGCCAGCCTCAGTCTTTGTACTCATGTCTGAGGCCTCAAATCACACAGAATGTACATTGTAGTCATGCTGCAAATTACTTTCCTCCAGTGTTTCTTAAAGCTGCTGCTTTTTCACTGAATGTTTTTGTCTTGGTAGTTCCTGGTGTGTGGCAGCTTTGCATGCTACCAAAGCACTTCTCCTGAGCTGTATAGAGCTGCCTCTGCAAGTGCTGCCTCTCCAAAGCCAAGAGATCAGGCTGCCTGGGAGGATGAAACCCCAAAGCCCGGGTGTCAGGCTGAGCTGTACTCGATAGAGGAATCCAATATGCATAAAGAAAAGCCAGCACACTGTTGTGATTCAGGGCACTGATGTTCTCCTGGCAAGTGCTAAAGCAGCCCCCGACTTGGCCTGGCAGTACATTTACCCTGGTTAGCGCTCCCCAGGGCCCTTCTGCAAGCATTTGCTCCCTGCAGGATTGGTACCATGGGCATTAGCAGCACACACAGTTTTTCTTGTCTTCCCAACACTACCTGAAGATTTCTCCATGCAAAGACAATGTGTACCTGCTCCTTGGAACAGGTTTGCAGCTTCTTTGTGTTCCTGGAGCTGTGCATGGGTACTGTTTTGACAGCCTGAATCTAACCTAGAGAAATTCAGTAAGAGAGCTGTGAGGTCAGCTTCTCACTTTAGTGAGCTATTTCATGTTTGTGTCTTCATCAAATATACGACTTAGAGTGAAAGGACACATATAGCTTATGGCATCTAGACAAACAATCCTGACTTTGTTGAGTTGTGATGTCACTGGTGATAAAGGTCTTGCATTGCTGATCACAAATGAGGGCGTTTTCTGCAGCTGATCTTTGAATAGATGAACAGGGTGTTTGTAGATCCTCTAACAAACACCCTGAAGACATTTAGAAACAAATTTAGTAGGTGGATATTTTTCCTAAAAAATTATGATATTTTATGATGATTAAATTAATTGTTTTATTCTTATTCCCACATCATCTTGTGGTAAATCGTTTCTTTAATCCATCACAAATCTATTGAGAGCATTTGGAAAGAGAGAAAACTGTAAAAAGCCTTCACACCCAAAAACGCTGCTCTGCCTCACTGATTGTTCTCACAGCCTTCAGCTCCTCAGTGCGCCACTTCAGTGGAGATGGCATCTGAAAAGATTTCTCTTGTTTTCTAAAAACCTTTTTGTAAGAATAGGGTCAAAAAAGATGACAGGGAACATCCACATATATTATTCACTGTTAATATCAGTGCCCTCTTTTGTTCTTTTTATAAGCGACACCGGGTGAAGGAATCTGTGCCAACCTGCAATGGAGCAACCTACTTAGCTCTGCTTTGAGGTGGACTTTTCTTAAGTAAAGGGCAGCTCAAAACTTTTAGCAAAAGCTACTCAGTTGTCTTTTTTTCTTTTTTTTTTTTTTTAATCACAGAGACAGTGTTGAGTTTTGTAAACGCCAATGCCTTTCTTGCCTTCAATTGCGAATACATATTTTTTCTGGTTACAAAAATTTGGATTGTGTAAGGAACTTTCACTTCTTTTTCTCTGATCACCTTTTGAATTTTGCCTGGAAAAAACCTAATCAATTGGTCTAATTTTTTTTAAATGTCCTCTCTGGATTTCTTTGTAGAGTCACATACACTGACACATTCATTTACAGCATGGCTTTGCATAATTCAGCTATGACCCTTCTCAGGAAAACATCCTGAAGAGATAATTTCCACTGCAAAATCAACTTGTACATTCATATTTCTCCACTGTAGATAACTAACATAATTGAGGTTTTAGGTGGATCTTACAAAACTGTACTTCAGTTCTCTCCATTAGCAGTAAAATACAGGAGTGAATGAGCTCCTAACTTGTTTGACTCAAGTTACATGTGGTGGGATGAATTCAGATTACTGCCTCATGTCCTTTGCACATCTGTAGTGGGGCTAAAAACAACATCTCGGAGCACAGGACCCAGTCTTGTGTTGGAGGCTGCTCTTGTTCACTGTAGGGTTTGCCGCATGATTTCCTGTGTGCTCTTTGAATCCCCTCCAAGAGCAGAACTGGTCTTTTCTGGACAGCCTTTTTCCTGGTCTTATTGCCCTCTCCATGCTCTATGGACTGCAGTGGATTGATTGCTCAGTCCTGGATTTGCTATTATGTATTTGCCTTTTGCTGATAGAAAGTAGAGGGAGGGAGGGCAAAACTACCCGTAAGATTTGGGTTCTTGGTGTTGAAAAGTTATCTGCACTTTTAGGGCCAGTCCTTCTCTTGTTGACATACAGTCTTTTTCTGGGAAAATGTTTGGGTACAAGATTCTGTGTCCATATAGGTAAATAAAACAACATCTGCTAATGAGCTTAAGCAGGACAGTAATTATCGTTATTACTTAGTTGGCAGGTTACTGCCTGCTGTGGCTGGGCTATGCCAGTTGGCAGTCAGCATGGCTAAGGGAAGATGATGCTCCAGAGATCATCCTTCACAGGCAGGACAGCAAACAATGACATGCTCCAGCAAACCTTGCTTCCTCCAACATTCCTGTCTGCCCTTATGCCATCTTACATGGCACAAATATTTCACCTGCGTTTTCTATAATTCTACAATTCTATAATTTCTATGATTTTCTATAACATTATCACTCTGCTGAAGTCACATAAAGTGTTTAAGTTCCATGATTGAAAGCATTTTGAACTAAACACAATCCCCTGTCCCAATTCTTAAGGCCACAAAATATTACAAAGGCCACTGAGTCTATGCAGTGTGGCTGTGAGGATTGTCAGGAGACTGGAGCACCTCTCCTATGGAGACAGGTTCAGAGAGTTGGGGTTACTTGGGTTGAGGGAGAAAAGGCTCTGAGGAGACCTTAGAGCACCTATCAGTACCTAAAGAGATCCAAGAAAGCTGTAGAGGGATTTTTTCACAAGGGCATGTAGGGATGAGACAAGGAGTAATGGCTTTAAACTAAAGGAAGGCAGGGTTAGATTAGATATTAGGAAGAAATTTGTTATTGTGAGGGTCATGAGCACTTTGACAAGTTGCCCAGAGAACCTGTGAATGCTTCATCTCCGGAAGTGTTCATGGCCAGGCTGAATGGGGCTTTCAGCAACCTGCTCTAGTGGAAGGTGGCAGGAGAGATGGACTGAGATGATCTTTAAGGTCCCCTCCAACCCAAACCAGTCTATGATTCTATGACCCACTGTGGTTTGCGTGGCCTCAGCCTCAGTCCTGCTGTTATTTAGCAGTGCAGATATAGGCAAGGCAGGAGACCTGGAGCCAGGTATCTGTGTGGAGAAAGGGCGGAGGACAGGAGTGCTGACTAAGACCTGGAGGTGAGGGAGCTCCTGGTGTTTAGGTTGAAGAGCCATCTGCAACACAGAGGCACTGGCAGAAGGCTCTTTTTTCCCCTACAATAATGTCATTTGAGGATTTATGCAAGCTGATGGTGCAGCCAAAATTGTCCTGAAAGGAATGTCGAAACAGCCTCAGCCTGTTGTGATCTATCTGTGCTCTTTGTCCAGATCTCCAGCCTATAGTCTAGGGCAAAAGTCACATGACTTATATGTCCCATTTTAGGTACCTAAAAGCTCTTTAGATCTTAGTAAAGTGAAACAATATGTACCCTGAAATCAGATAGACAGCTACACATGGATGAATGGCTGTCCCCTTTGTGCTTGGACTTCTGGGGAAAGTTGACAGACTGAGCCAGTTTTGGGCAGGGACATTCCCCTTTTCCCCCCGATGTTACTTGGTACCAGAGTTCAATGCAGCAGAAGTTGTGCCCAGTGGGAACTTCTGCACATTTGACGCTTCTCTGAGCCCTGGCACTGACAGCTAGAACAAAACTAGGGGGAGTGAACTTGATAATAAATGTGAATTTAGCTATCAGACATCAGGCTCTACCAGAATATCACACATGAACACACAAAAAGCAGTTATTTCTGATAATTTTCCCGCATGCAAATCTGCAAGACTTTTCCCTCTCGGAAATAGAAAATGGGAAGTACTTTTTGGTCAGACATGTCTTCTAAATTCTGTGGTATGTGCTCCTTATAACTGTAGTAGCAACAAGTGTTGCTGTTTTCTATTGTTATTTTTAGAACCTAGAAAAATAGTGTAGTACTTCAGATTTGCAATGCTTAGAAAACAGCTACTGAAGTCAGGCTCGTGCACTAAACTCTGGTGTACCTGGTAATACTGTTAAGGGTTGGGTGTATGTGTCTACAATGTGGGGAGTTAGCAGCAAATCTCAGGTGACAGATTTTAAAAATAAGCCAGACAGGACATCTGTAGATCACAGCCTGTACCAAAATCCAGTGGCTAGATTTCGTAAGGCTCACTTGGAGTCATGAGACTGAAACCTTCCGTTGTAAGCCACTAGCCTTAGGCTCTAACAACTGGAAGTTATGGAGATTGTTGTCAACAAATGAATGCAGAGTTAGGCCCTGTCAGCATCCCACTGAGTGCTAATGCTTCACTCATGGTTTGCCCTTGCACCACTGGGCAGTGATGAAGGTCCTTCTGTAGCCAATTTCACTTTTTAAAGTCCATTTCCTTGTCTCCAAAATAGGACAGGGAGTGATCATGTTTGCAGAAAAGATTCACTGATGAGAAGAACCAGATGACAACTTGGGGATGTGATTGTTCGCCCACGTGCTGAGCAAGCGTTTTCTTTGTTCTTGTTTTGCAGTGGCCTGCTCGTCTTTCCCTTCTCTCGTCTGTGGCATTCCTCTAAAGGGAACCAAGGAGGGAGGGCTGGAGGAGACAGCCTCAATCACACCTGTATTCCTGTGCTGAGTATCCTGTTAGCTGACTCTGGAAGGGTTTCCAGTCAGTCCAGTGATAGGCTCAGCGAATCACTCTCTCATGTGCTTTGCTCACTTCATTGTCTAGATAACAGCAGCAGTTCGTTCCCATGGTCCATAATGTCCAAGCACAAGCCAATACCCTTCCTCTGCTTGTTTAGTGAAGCTGAGTGAGACTAATGTTTATGTGACTTTCATTTAGAATCTGAACCTGACTAGGTTCACTCACTAGGTTTAATCAGCATTGCTCAAATGTTTTAGCAGTTTCCTACAGAACATCAGGACTATAATAAAACCTGAAACTGAGCAATTTATTTGCAAGCCTTTAAGACAATGTAGATATTTTCAGAAATTAATTCTCCAGGAGCACAGAAAGTATGTAATAGCTTTCCATTTCACCCACAAAGAAGCATTAAATTTCATTTTTAGTTGGGCTTTTGCACAGCCACAACCTTCCTCTCTAGGGAACTTGTTTTACTAATAGCCACAACACTTTACAAGCTCCCAGAAAGAATATAGAAAGGACTGTAACAAGCAGACATTTCCATAGGACATTAGGGTTATTCATGGAATGTAGACATGGTTGCTCTTGTAGCTCAGACACTGTACCGAAACCTCCTGCTCCATCAGTGCAGCCTGTCAGTGCAGAGGCTCTGGGGACAACCAGTGGGTTTAGATGAGTGCTCTGGTTCCCTTCCACCAGTAGCATCATGTACCACATGAGGCCAGGCAAAACTCACCTAGTCTTACCTGCACAGTTCCGCCACCATTTTTGAGCTTCACCTGCAAGAACCCCTGTCGACTTGGCTCAGGCAGCCCCTTCCTGATGTGAAGCCATCTCCCATTTCTACTGCCCTGTGACATTACCTAGATATCCCCAAACACCCTTCCCAGATCTGTGATGTCTCTCAGGTTCTGACAAGTTCAGATCCCCTTTGGATTTAGCCTTCAGGTCAAAATTTTGAATTTCTTTTCCTTGTGATTGATCCTAGTTCTAAAAACAGGTCTCTAGAAAGATGAAACATTAGTGTGTTGTGTCCTCTAATTTTGTACGTTGCACAGAGGCAAGTAGGAGGCTGCAGCCTCTCAGCTAAACAAATCTGAGACAAACTTTTTCAAAGATCTAACAGCATTCTTGGAGTTCCTCCTGAATCCTCTCTTCCTGTGCTAATCCAAACAGTCTTTTGAAAACAGGAGGCTTGTGCTCTTAATGCCAGCAAGCCCTTGCTAACCATGAGATATTTCAATACTCCAGGCACTATCTGATCAATTGTTTTCTCTGGCAGATTTTTCTTATGTATTTCCATCACTCTTGGTAATGGAAATTAAAGCACAGAGTAGAATAATTTCAGTTGGAAAGGAACTACAATGACTATCTAGTCCAATTGTCTGACTACTACATGACATGTTAATAAAGGCACTGTTTGAATACTTCTTAAACACTGACAGACTGGAGGCATTAACCACCTCTCCAGGAAATCTGTTTTCAGCCTTTGACCACACTTCTGGTAAAGAAATGATTCCAAATGCCCAGTCTGAACTGCCCCTGGAGACAAGATATGCAAATAAACTCCTTTTGCCATGGCTATAATGGTGAGGATGTGGTCATGTGATACCTGAAGCCTTGTTTGGAGTTTTTGAGTGATTTTGAAACTTCTTCATGTCTTGGCTCCATGTTTCTAAGTCTAGTTTAGTTGTTGAATGTAGACCATTAGTTGAAGTACTAAGTGTTTATTTTCTTTGGGTTTCATCCAAGTTATGAATAGTTGGACAGGAAAGTACCTAGTAATGGAAGAAATAATCAGAGTCCCAGGTGCTACTTACAGCTTCTTCAGATTAATTTTTCAAATTGTCTTTTTAGAAATTATCAATTATTCAGATACTAACAGATGTCATAAAATATAATATTTGAAAGTTTTGAGTTCTCTTTTCTTTCAGCAGCAATGGTTCTCTGTACCAACAAACAAACAGACTGGGTAAAAGCAGTGCACACATTACCTGGCAGTCACTGGTGACTAGGCAGATGAGCCCAAGCAATTGGTTCACCTCTGCTGACATTCTTTCTCAGCAGAACAACATCATATGAAAAACTTTTTTCTCAGGTTTTGAGTATGGCTTGTGTCCCTCTCGCTGGAAATATGCAGTGTTTAACAACATAGCTGATTTTTTTCCAGTGAATCCAGTCGTATTTCACAGACTCACAGAATCACAGAATATTCTGAATTGGAAGGGGCCCACAAGGATCATTAAGCCCAACTCTTAAACGGCACCACTGCCTCCCTGGTGGGAATTGAACCCCCTGTCTCCTGCATGAGAGACGGGGACACTCACCACTGTACTAAAGTGGATTTTTTTTTTTTTTTTAATTTCCTACATCTTTAAGTGTCCTTTTGGCCTACATACCTGTTCTGAGGTCATCATGCCCTTTTGCTTCACTGTGACCAGGCATATGTACTGCTACATGAGGATCAGCAAAGGCAACCCTTCTCAAAGCTGTTTTCTCTTCTAACTTGAGAGAAGACAAAACCTCTGTAACATTAACTTGGTAAACATCAGTAATTATACATCAAAAGGCAGAATGAAGCCTCTATAGACTGGAATTTCCTCTAAAAAATAAAGCCTGTGACAATGATGTTCACCTTCTAATCATGTACTCCTTACATATGTGTAACATAAACCTCTTTCTAATTTTATTTATAGCTTTAAAAGACTGTTTGTATTAAATCTTGTTCTGATTTAAGCATGAGTTCTTAAATGCTATTTTTGGATGTCAGAGATTTACTTCTCACCACACAAGGAAATGCTTTTATCTAAAAGAACCGATGGGAAACCTCCAGCAGAGGACTCCTGTGTGGCTGCCATTGGGAGGACATGGTGATTAAGAGACAGAGAAAGGCCATATGGGTGTACATCTGTGCCCTGTCTACTCATCCGTGCCCTATCTACTTGAGCAGAGCTAATGGGTTTGGAATTTAGACAGGACTGTTGGTTCTCGTACTTCTTACAACAGAAAACCAGGAGCCCTCACTGCTCTTCAGTTCCACTTTGTAAACACAGTTTGAGGACCTGGATAGTGCAGAGCTTTGATGATTTAAATTCATTATTTAAATAGATACAGTGACCATCTTATTGACACTCAATGAACTCTTAATGTGCAAACCTCCATTGGAAACACTACCCTGATCAAATAGCCAGTAGAAAGAAGCTTTTACATTTTCACTGAGACTCAATTTTTCTTCTCATAATAACAATTTCCCTGTTTTGTTTCCTTTGTATTGAATTAACAAAGCAATAACTTTGTTAAAAAGTAATCAATTCCAATCAGTTTAATAGACAGCAAAGGAATTGCTTTGGCAAACGAAGCATTTGTAGCCAGATCTCTGTGTCTATCAGCCTGTGCCTGCTCACACTGCTCAGTGCTGTGTCTCAGCCTTCCTTGGTCCCCACCCCATTCAGTCCCCAGGCAGTGCAGGTCCTATCTCTTTGTGCTGCAGGTATCTACCTGCTTTTCCCACTCTGGGAGTGTGAGCAGCTTTAGTCTGTTCAGCTTATGCAAGAAAGACCTGAATAATTACACCTTGGAGACTTTCCTAGCGCTGAAGGTTAACAGCAGGGAAGTGGAATTTTGTTCACTTCTAATCTAAGTAGGACTTATCCAGCTCTTGGTATCCAGCGTGGAACGTTTTAGTTTATCAGTTTTTTCACTTGCCACTGCTCAGTCCAAAATGAAGCAGTAAGTTGGTCCATGTGCTCAGACCATTTACTTCCTGGGGCTTTCACATACCAGCGCCACATTTCTTGAATTCCTCCTATTCTTTAAAACATAAAGCTCCAGTTATCTCCAAGCTTCTGGTGTTAACTATTTTCTGGACACCAACCTTTGCCTTTTCCAGACCACTTAGGACAAGATATTTCTTCTTCAAAAGAGGCTGTTGTGAGCAAGGTAGACCACAGTTCAACAACTTCATTTACTTTTCAATTTGTGGCGCTGATGTGACATACCAGGCAAGAAGGCAATGGGAAGAAGCCCTTACTGACTGGTTCTGCCTGTTCTCTCCCAAAGGCTATTTCTGATATGCACAAGCCTGTAAAGAGGAACAGGGTAGAAAAAGAGGGAAGAGCAAAATAAAAAACAGAAGATGAAGGCTGAAGCATCAGAACACCATCATCTGCTATAATCACAACTCAGATTACCCAGTCATTCAGGAGACTGGCAGTGCTGCAGAGATGCACTCTTTGCTGTAGTCAATGCAAATCATGCTGTCATCGAGAGAGACCTTGACCAGCTGGAGAAATTGGCTGACAGCAACATCATCAAGTTCAACATGGAGAAGAGCAAAGTCCTGCACCTGGGTGGGAACAACCCCAGGCACCCATATATGCTGTGAGTGTCCCAGCTGGAAAACTACCTGGAAGGAAAGGACCTGGAGTCCTGGTGGACACTAAGTTGAACAGGAGCTGGCAACGTGCCCTTGCTGAAAAGAAGGGCTAATAGTATCCTGGGATCCATTACAGAGAGCATTGTCAGCACATTGAGGGAGGTGATTCTGCTTCTCTGCTCAGCTCTGGTGAGGCCATACCTGGAGCACTGTGTCCAGTCCACCAGAGGCAGTGGGCACAAACTGAAGTACAGGAGGTTCCCTCTGAACATCAGAAAACTCTTTTTGCTATGCAGATGACTGAGCACTGGCACAGGTTGCCCAGTGTGACTGTGGAATTTCCATCTTCGGGCTTAGTCAAGAGTTGTGTGGACATGGTTCTCAGCAACCGGCTCCAGGTGACCCTGCTTGAGCAGAAGGTTGGACCAGAGGACCTCCAGAGGTCCTTTCCAAACTCAATCCATCTGTGATTCTGTGACCTTTCCCTGTTACAGACTGTGAAGACAGAGGATGACCTTATCATACAAATTTAATAGTAAGCAACTTTAGTTAATATATGAGGAAAATTTCTTGGTGTAATTCTTCTCCAAGGTCAAATAGCTAGAACTGGAGTGTATTATAGGAATCCTTTATGTGAGACCTTTGTGGTTAAAGAAAGCACCCACAGGAACAAATTCTAAAAATCGATGTGGAAGATAAACTTGAGCATTTCTGGGTGCCAGATTACACATCGTATATTCATGTTCCTCCTTTGCCACCCACAACTTCCTCTGGACACGCCCTTTGGCTTGGGCAACATGAAAACAGCGCTGGGGATATTGTATCTTTCTTCAAAAGTGCAAGGTGTGAAGCAGTTCAGGAGAAGGTGGGACTCTCAGGCAGCTCATGGGCAGGCCCAGGTACAACGGGGTGCTGTGAGTCAGAGCAGAGCTGCACACAGACACTAAGTAGTTCTTTGTACTGTGAAAGGTCTTATGACTCAGTACTTGACCTATGCTTTTAAAGTACGCTCTGTATAGTTGTGTTTTTCATTGAGAAGCTCTATAGAGCTTAAATACAAGAATGCAATCAATCATCACTGTGTTTTCTGATGTTTGCTGATGATCAGCTGGAATGTCCTATTTAATATGAAAATGTCTGTAATAATTTCTACTACAGATTGGCATTGAATAACCTCACAAATATATTAAACTGTTAATTTGACTTCAGTTTGTCTAAATGCTTCCATCTAGACTGTAAATTCTTTTACTTGGAGAGTATTCATCCCTTTTAAAATAGAGCATCCCACTTGCCTTCTCTTTTAAATATTTCTGCGATGAAACAGTTGCAAACACTAAAGTCAAACCAACAAAATATTGTGGGAATCATCAGGTGAATACTATTATTTTAAATTTACTTTCAGATAGTTTTTCTAACAATATCAGGGATATATTTCTTGTATTTGATGTTGCACATCTTGCTGATAAGCCAGGTACTAATTAACATACCATGCACTTAGGATTCCCTAGTGAGAATCAAAGAACAAAGGTCTTGGTAATGATTAACAATCAAAGCTAAAGATAACAGCTGACTTCAGATCAATCTGATCTTTACCAGAATGCATTTGGCTACAAAGACATGAAGTAACCCCTGTAATCCTTTAAGTGAGGTTACTCCAATCATAAAGAGGCCATAAAAATAGCACTTGAAATTTAAGAGGTTTATGATGGCCAGCACCCTAGATGAAGAAACATCAGAAGAAAATATTCATTATATGTAAAATCTGCTTAGGTTTGGGAAGCCATTTCACACCTATAGCACAACTTTCAAGCTGGGGAAAATGACTTCTTTTTCCTATCCTGTACACAGTCAGTTAACTCCCTTCTGCATCTCCCTCTGCCCCCTCATCTTCACTAAATCCAAGTGATCTTCTCTTATACAACATTTAGGTGACTTACTTTCTTCAGAGTGTGCTGTTACACTCCACTCTAAATATGATCAACTCTTCGCTTTTTCACCTTAATGTTCTGCTTCAACTCTGCCAAATCCTAAAGGATATTCTATTTTGGGAGCATCCTAGCTTTTGGCATGTTTATAAATCAAGTCCTCAGCAACCTGAAAGTAGAGTGATGGTTAGTGTCCAAGGCTGCAAATCAGCTTAGCTTGTTTGCGGGTAGATATGAGAGAAACACGTGTCTGCAACTAGTAATTTTCTCTTGCTAGGACATTTTTAGGGGAAAAAAGAAGATTTTAACACATCCAGTTGAACATCTCTCTCAGACATGTTATTTACATCTTCTGAACATACTGTTCTGGGGCTGATAGTGTAGAAAGAGCAGGAAGAACAATTTAAACCTAACTGAAATTGAGCAAATTGGATTGTAGCGGCTAAGTTCAAGTGAAAGCTTCTTGTAAATGAGGAGCTTACAACTATTTAGCTGGCAGAAAGCCATGTGATCTTACTCATCTAATTCGCAGGAGGCTTCTAGACGGTGACAAATCCTCCTGCTCCACTGGCTGCACGTGTGCAGGTGCAGAATCACAGAGGTACTGAAACAAATAGTGCAGGATGAACAGCAAGAAGGGAAGACAGGATGCAGCTGCTGTGTTGTTAGCGCTGCCACTTGCTCTCCCCATGACAATTCTGTGACTGTAATTTCCACCCTTCTTTATCACCTTAATGTCAAAGACTCAGGAATGATGGACTCAGTGCCCAATGTGGTAGGTACTCTGCAAACACAGAACAAAAGCGCAAATTCTGCCTCTAACCCCAAGCTTGCCACCTAAGAATGATACAACCCAGGAGGATGCAGACAGCTAAATAGAAACTTGTGGGATCCAGTGGGGACATTATGCTGCACATTAGAGGCAGGTTGCTCCAGCTAGCAGCAGCCTGGCTAGCTGGGAACATTTTGGTGGCATCATGGCTGAACAGAATTTAAGAAATATTTGAGGGTACACATAAGGATATCTATGGAACTTCATAGAATGCCTGTTTGGTGTGAGAGCACAATAAAAAGAGAGGATGCATGTTAGGGCTCCCAATAAATGCGTCTGATTAGACCCATGTTAGCATGGTCTGATTAGAAGCATGTTTTGAACTCTCTGAGAATGGTGAGAAGACAAGAGCTCGGATGGGGTAGAAGATTGAAGAGCTGCAAGTGAAAAGATGAGAAAGAAAAGACATTAATGCAATTCAAGAGGATGAGGAAGTTGAGGGTCCATATAACAGCACAGGAAAATTATTTTCTAGAAGGATTTTTAATGAGACAAATAGATAGTAGGGACACTGCTTAAAACAACCTGCCAGGCTGAGGTGTCACCTGGACATAAAGACAGAAAATGAGATGCAGAATGGCAGAGATGGGAGCATGGCAGTGTTTCCCAAGTGAGCTACAGAAAAGGAAGGAGACATGGTGAGACCAACCATAGCCCTGTTGACCCTGTGTTAGAGGTCACATGCGTACAAGGAGGTATTAAAAGGACAGACATTTGCATGCAAATGAAAGGCAGGCTCAGATGAGGGAGGACAGGATTTTTATAGACAGAGGGCCACAAGAAGAAGTTGGAGTCTCTTGGTTTTAGTCTGAGTCCAGTTCATGGTGTGAGTTTGAGTGAATGTCTTACCCTTCCTGTTCTTCAGCTACCTGTAAAAGGTAAGGGTAGTGTTAATGGGGTAATATGAGGTTTAACTGCTATATGTAGGTGTGGTTAGACAATGGAACAGGTTGTCCAGGGAGGGTGTGGGTGCCCCAATCCTGTCAGTGTTCAAGGCCAGGTGTGATAAGGCCTTGAATAGCCTGGTTTAGTGGGAGATGTTCCTGCATGGCAGGCAGGATTGGGACTAGATAATCTTTAAGGTCCATTCCAACCCCTTACCATTCTATGATTCTATGATTCTGTGTACAGTGCTTAGAAACCTCTGCATGATTCTGTTATCAAAGTTCAAAATATTATGTGCTCCGATCTTGCAAAAAACATTGTCTCATAAGTTACTTTGGTAACTAGAAATTCTTCTACGTCCAGACACCTGCTAGTGCTTCACTGCAAGTAGAAACGCCGCCCAGCCAACAAACCAAAACTAGCTCCATGAGTTGCAAGAAACTTTGCTATTCTAAAAGAATAACCTGATGACCAAGACACTGTGGGTGCTGAAGATCCCTTCACTTTCCATTCTGAAATAGCTACACCTTAATCTAGCCAAACATCTCACATACAGCCAACAGAGTTTCAGTGGTTTCCCAGGTTACAGTTCATTAGTGTCTGTATCACAGAGGACAGGAAGCACACTAAAGTAAGGACACTGCAGGCTTCATTGTGGCATGGTGCTGACAGAGAACTTGGTTCTCATAAAGAAAATTAGACAGGCCATGGTACTTAAGTATTTTTAACTTGTGAACTGATGAGAGTTTTTGAAATTGGAGAGCTGGCATAAAGGATTGCATGTAAATCCACAGTTCACAGTATATGATCGTGCTCGTTCAAGCTTATGGCATCTAACAGCCACTGTAATATATCCCCACTGGTGGGGAAGATTGATTTGCTAAACACTCTGCTGGACTCCTCTTTCTCTAACAAGCATGCTGGCAGGTTTCCCAACTACAAGAGGGCCTACGTGAGGCCTGAGGGACTGCTGGGAAACTGGCACTGTGGGCTAAGACACCTACTTAAGTGTGCAGTCAAAGAAAATAAGCACCCTTAGCACTCTTTCCGCCGTACTCCAAGGAAATTCAGCTACATGATGATGTGCTACTTAAAGGGAGACTGGGGAGATTTTCTGCATTTTTATGCATTCAGAGGACTTGATCTTGAAAAGTACTCCCTGTGGGAGCATCTGCACAGAGTTCCAGCAGTTTCAGTGGCAACCT
The DNA here is from genome assembly GCA_013390025.1 of Pitta sordida. Lineage (NCBI taxonomy): Eukaryota > Metazoa > Chordata > Aves > Passeriformes > Pittidae > Pitta > Pitta sordida. Next base: position 581,717 of record WEKX01018110.1, on the reverse strand, counting down.
CATAAGTGCAGTTTTACAGAAATAAAGAGCATCTTACAAGGACCAGGGCCATCAGTAATCAGTCTAGGAGTTGGGAGTGCTCATCTGCTAGAATCAGTGCCTGTCATACTAACTCGTCCTGCTTCCGTGGCCCCTCTACTCTTTTAACTCTGCCCTTGGTATGTCTCACCAGCTGTCTTGTTCTAGCTCCTAGGGGCATGCACCTTCAATGATCAGTGTTTAACAGTGCCCAGCACCACAGGCCCCAGCACAGTATATTACCATTGATTAACAGGAGTATCAGAAACAGGCAGGAGAGAACAGTGCACCTTTTGTGTTCGGTGCTGTTTCAAAAGAGCTGCATATCAATACACACCAAATAGCTGCAGTTTGACTTCAGAGACATTAATAACTAAGCTTTGTAGTGATTACAACGTAGTGAAGGGAAAGATGAGCCTAGAAAATTAAAACAGGCTTCTTCAATCCATTTCCCAACTGTCCCAGAAGGAGGAAAAGAGATCTTGGTAAAAACTCTCTGAGAGTATATTCCTTCCCCAGTTACTTTCTTGGATTTGCTGACGGACGGGACAGCTCTCTGAAGAGGTTATTGGTACATTCAAACATCAGTTTCATAAGCCTATCATTACTAGAATCTGCAGGATAATTAATGCTTGCATGAGAAGTTAATGAAGGACAAAGATTTTTTACTGCCCATGGTCTCAGTGAAATAACTGTCTGGAACATATGAAAAAGCTATTTGTTAGTAACAAATTACCATTCCAGAGAACCACATGAATATAAATCTTTCAGAAAAGGTGACATGCTCTTTATTTTGTGGCTCTTATTCTAATAGTGACCCTACAGTCCACGTAGGGTCTGTATCTCTATATCTCTCAGTGCTGTATCTCTCTGATGGACTCATTTGGCTTCTTGGTGGGCGTCTGTGCAGTTCAATGTGAGTCCTGACAGAGTCCCATTTACCTGAGAGCTGTTCTTCTGTATAAAAACTCCTCATCTCTTGTCAGTACAATTTAACTGTGTCATATGATCCTGAGCCAATGACCCAGACGTAATGCCAGCATTTTAAGCAATATTGGTGTCATTATGGGTCACTGAGCAAACAAATGTCATGTACCCTTCACCTGTGCAATGTGTTTCTCTACAGTGTTGCTAACTTCAGCTTTCATTTGAGTGGAGCTTTATCTCTCTAATGGCTACGGGCCAGCAAATCTTTGGATATAGCCTTGGAGGTAATGTAACTCCTATCTAGTAAATCAGACTGGATAAGAGTGTTCATCAGAGGACAAATCCTGCTTGAATTCCAGGCAATCTAAGAGTAACAGGATAGAGAAATGGCTAACACTGTTAACATCATCTTCAGAGGAGATTGTGTTTGCTACTCAGTTTAGAATGAAATGTGACATACAAGCAAGATGTCATCAAACCCTACACTTTCAGTGCCTTTCATCTTCTCTTGCATATTTAAGAAAATGTTATATAAAACAGAATTGCTTTTCCTTCTGAGAAAAAAAAAATAATTTCTGCTGAATTGGCTGGTTGATGAAATTACTTTCTATGTGGGTCATGATTATCTGGCCGGCTGAGTGTAAGTTGATCCTCATCCCATCAGGCTGATTCTTCTGAGATTACTACAAGCCCCATGAAAGTCCCTAAACTCTCAGTTTTACCATTAGATTTAAGTTAGATTAGGCATGTAAAGCCACCAGGGGAAGAGAGCTCCTTGTTCATTTGGTTGCTTCAAAAGTTTTGTACCTTGTTTATCCCTTCTGGTACTTGAAAAGACTTGCAAGGACAAATTGGTGCATGGTTTTGCTCAAGATGTCTGTGCAGTGCTTAGCCCCAGAAAATGCACACAGGCTAGGGAAAATGCCTTGAGTGCAGTCAGTCAAGCTCTTTCATAACCAAGCCTACAATAGAGTAAAATGGCTCATCCCACAAAAACTGACCTGGTATTTGAAGCTGTAGGTGACCCAATGATTATCCTCCTCGTTCTGTTTGGGATGGCAGTTCATGCATAGACCTGCATTCTGGATCAAGCCCTTACAGTGTCCCCTCTCTTAGTAGCGATCTCTCCATTGATCTTGCCAAGACAAGGAGCCCATAACTTGTGTGCCCATTTTCATGTCATTACTTCGCAGTGATTGCCGTTCAAGGAGGAAATGTTTTTACTGAAGAGAAAGGGAGGAGCTGCCATGCTTCTGATAGCATTCTTATATACATCCACACAGGGACTGCACTCAAGCATAGTTTCATTAAAAGATTATTTTGAAAATACCCTTAACACAATAGAAAACAAAACTGGCTTGATCTTTGTGTAGCCTTGAGGAGGAAGAAGGGAAAAAAATGGGAAGACTTTTTTCTGCCCTGTAATATCTGTCCTATAAAAATGCAGGGCATAAGCAATGAAGAGACTTATATAATTAGTTGCTCATGAAAAACAAGGAAAATACACCAATACTTGTGCAAATGCAAGAGGCAGAGGCAACAGACTGAGTATAAAAAGGCCCATGAAGATATGATGGAGAGTGGAAAATGCTGATGGAAAATATTCTATATATTGGGTCATGTGTAATAATTTTTTCAGAGTTTACAAGCAAATAAAATGAAAAATAAAAAGGCACCATACTAAAACAAAAAGCAGCAACTTCAAACGTGAGATTTGATACGTATATGATGTGGTAGAATGTAAATGGCTTTCAAACATCTGATTGGCCTTAAATGCAGAGGTCAGACAGTGATACAGAAGCAAAAGCAGCACAACATTAAAAGAGAGTGCACATTTCTTGAAGATCAAGAGGAGAAACCTAACTGTCACCTAGTAAAAATGAGTCAACTAACGTAGAGAATAGAGTGAGATAGATTTTAAGTGACAGTAAAGATGGACAGCTTTCAGAAACGTGAACTCAGCAGAGCGATGTAGACATCAGGTTCTGTATTGCCAACAGAATAAAAATACGCTTGACACAATTGAGAGTATCCTGCAATAATATTTCCATGTATGACTTCGACTCGCAAATCTGAGGACAGAGAGGAATTCAAAGCCCTTCAGTGTTGCCGTGGGGAACCTAAAATATTTTTGGTAAACTGCAACTCTGCTCCATATTGCTAGAAAGAGAATGACAGGGGGACAGACAGACAACTGTTGTCTTACCTAGAGCAGTCTTCTAGTATAAAAACACAGCAACAAAACATAAACTATGCAAATTATAAAGATGCCACTTTCTTGTGAAACATCAATAAACCAGCGAGGCAAACACAGTGAGACAAACCCAACTGACTCTTCATACCTGGGTCATTTTTTCAAATACACCTCCATATCACTCAAACATTGATACTTGGAAAATGAACTATTAATTTTCAAGGTACATTGGTACAATGATACCAGGAAAAAGAGGAGAGTTCTTTACTGAAGCCAGATAAGCAAAGATAGCAGAGATCTAACAGACTAGTTATGGATATCTGCCACAATATTAAGCCCTTTTTTATTACAAAAGATCAACTAGCAAAGAATTCTTAAGCGATTATGTTGACTCAAGAATGGGCAAAGCTGAACAGAGAGATAAAATTGGTAAAATTTTTAAAGAGTCCTGCAAAAAGCAAAGAAAATGGGCAATAAAGTGTTCCCAGATAAAAGTAATCTGTCGCGATGTCTGATACTGGAGCTGGGACTACAGTGCTAGCACTACTCCAGCTCATAAAGATAGAAGAGAGACACTTGCCAGTAAGCAAACTCTGAGAACTGTGGGGTCATGTAGGGATCTAACTGTTTTTTGGGGAAAGGACAGACTTACATTCCATGGGGGCATGAGAAAAATCATGATGGTGAAAGATGGTGAAATATTCATTGTCTTGAGATTTGAGCATTAGCTCTTAGAAAAGACATAGACCAAACAATAGCTGTTGGAAGGAGCACTCAAATCAGAACTGCCATGTCAGGAGCAACTACCAGGGATTTCCTGCAGCTCCTGGAGACACACACTCTTGCCACAAGTAACTTCTTTGGAAAACTACATGGTAATAGAACACGAAAGGGCTACTGTTCTAAACTGAGATGAAAATACTCTCAGTTGCTAAGGGAAGTCAAAGCTTAGTTAACTCATCACTTTTTTCATAACGGATACACATACAGTGTATGAATACAGAAAATGCCTTGTGATGCACATTCATGGAATGATTGCTATATGAATTGATTAACTCCTTTCATAGACACGATCTTCATATTTAGTTTTGCTATTTTTATTCTAGTAACTGCTGTTCTTGTATGTGTGGGGAGACGTTCCTTCTCTACCTTTGGGCAAAGACTGGGTCTTAGCAACACAGTATATGGTTTGGTGACAGTTGATCTGGATTATTTTCTGGCTTCTTATGCAGGTGACATTTAGCCACTGGGCTGTTCTTACTGAAGTCCCTTCTTTATCTCAGCGTTCATAGATACAGACAAGAGTTCTGCATTTTACAAATACATAGTATGCCAGCTTTAGGTAACAATTTACCTCTTTCTGGGATAATGAAGTATCATCTGGTACAGTGAAAAGTCCAATGCACTGGTACTGTGATAACTCTCCTAACATTTTCGGTTGATAGTCTTAGATTTTCACTCCCAGGCAAAATGCGCAGACATCATAAATATAACTACAATGTAATGGCAACACTTTTCTTCTGCCTCCCTGGTACTGAGGAGTTTGAGGCTTAAAATAGTGCTGTGCCTGTCGCATGGATAGTATTAGATGGACAGATGGTACTCTGTTCTCACTGTGTAATCATACAACCCATACTTCCAGAGACGTACAGAGACAAACATGCATCACCTACTGCCTGGTAGTCAGCATGTGAATACAAAAGGTCAACTTCTTAGGCATGCCCTGGTAATTGGAGAATTGCCGTGTTTTCTGCACTGCTGAGCACATTGGTGCATGCTGATTATTTTCTAGGGTTTTAAAATATATCTTTCTCCTACTCTTAATAACTCCCCCTGGAATGGAGAAATATATCAGAAACTGATGTGCATTCCAAAGAGACTTCTCTCTTGCAGTTTATATATACTCAGCTTGGAAAGTCGTGTTCCCCTCATGCATTGTAGTTGCTGACTTGGTGACATCCTAGAAGTGAGGCCCAATTTTCAGGGGAATTGCTACGTTTCCTTTGAGGCTCCTTCTAACACACAGACTCATGTTATAAGTGTCCTACTTTGTTCTTTGTCACTCTTTATTTTTGTTTTTCATTAAGAAGTTCAATTCATTTTGTAAGTCATTCTCAACAGTGGCTGTGGTGATATCACTCTTTGGTTTAAGCACCTTTTCCGATTTAACTTCACCAGGATTATATGCCTTTCTATCCCAAAAGCATAAGCTCTGTAGTTGTTTTGATGCCTTTGTAGCTAAGCTTATCTCAATGTGATTTCCATATCTTTATTTCTGAAATATTACCTTTATTAAACTTTTACTTTCTTAGATAAAACATGAAACAAGCATCGCAGAGGAGTGTAGGGAAACCCATTTTATAAACAGGCGGTATCTTATGCAGATATAAAACCCCTTCTTGTCAGGGAATTCCTCAGATATACAAAGAGAACAAAACTCTGCAGTTTTTCTCCACACACACTTGGTTGTTTTTTCTGGGGTTTCTCCAAATAAAAAATAAAATTTTAATACTGGGATGTTACCTATAAATATGTTCCCACTGCTCTACATAAAGGTTTTCCTCAATTCCCACTTCTCTGAAATAGTCTTGTTATACAAGCCTCAAAAATGTTCAAACAGAGCACTGCAAAGACTTGGTGAGGCATATTATCTTTTATTTCTTATGTTGCCTTGTGTACAAGTTTATCTAATAGATGGTGATTTCAGAAGCCTGGACCCATCACAGTTGTTAACATCAATAGAGGTTTGCAGAATCTTCCCTTTCATCTCTGTCAGCTTGTCCTTAGACAGCAGTTTCCAAATTGATCCAAAGCAGCTATTCCTGGAATGACTATAAGGAATGGTTGAATAATGATGATTGGGCAGAATTATTCTTATTCTTATTCTATTCTTATTGTTTTCTGCATGGTCATCTTTTTTCTATGGTTCACTATGATTTAAGGAAAAGATCTGATTCCTAGTAAAAAACAAAAAAAGTTATATTGATTTTTCTAGGATTTTTCAGGTTTTGTTCTCCATTTTACTCATAACCTTGTCAGGGTCTTGATCACAACAATAAGTACATTGAACAATATAAAAAAAGTTTGAGTGCTGAGAGCTGTAACAGTTGATTAACTGACAAATCAATCCTCAGTTTTTGTGTTCTTCAAAAATTTCATACTATGGGTTTGGGAGCCATTCAAAGTTTCAATAATTTGCTGGTTAATTAGAGGTTTAGGTTTTTATGGTTATATGGTTGTGGGTATGTGATGATATGGATCAAAGAAAATTATCAGCCTTGTTAGTGACTCTGAGTCACATCTGTATTCTGCAGCACATGGCTCTCACTCTTTATTTGTCTTTTGTAGAAAAATGTTTTAATTCCTACTGGAATTCCTACTATGAAATCACTTCTGGAGAAGCAGAGAAGCTCTTGCTGATGCAGATACTAATGCATCTGCCTTGAGGTTGTTCTTTGTTTTTGTTGTTTTTTTTAGCACAGCCAGCCGTGCCTAACAAAAGCAAATAGGATGTTAGAAAAGGTAGATGGTTTCTTCATACATTTGTTTTAATAAATAAACCAAGAAATAGCTACTGAAGAATCAAATTCCTCCAAGTATCAGCATTTATACTAGTCACCAGCTATCTGCCTCTACAACCAAGCCTTTTTGTCGAGACTCGATTCCTTCAACCTTCTTTTGCAACCTCCAGTATTAATTGGTGCTCAAGATACATGCCGAACAAACTAGATTTTATGTTTGTTTCCATGAGCAAAACCTCTCTCTATCTCCAATAAATTATGTACTCCTTTATATGAATGGATGATCTTTAATACCAATTCTTACTAAGCTTCTACATACACACACAGACACACACACAGAGATATTTACCATGTACAATTACTTTTTCTTGATGGGGTATAGGGTGATCTATTGAGACATGACAGTGTGTGCATGTTGTAAATAATTCAAGAGTGAAAGAAGCTGCATAAGCCTTCAGAATAAATATTGCACATCACCTAAAGTCAGATAGATATGTGACTTACTTCCTTAAAATTCCTCAGGTGGCAGAAGAGATATGGCTGAGAAGTTTGAAAGTACGTACAATTGAGCTAGAGCTGGAATGTTTTCCCTTCCTTCTTCCTTCCCTCCTTCTCTCCCCGTTTGCTTCTCAGTAAAGTCTGAGTCTATACTTGCTAAATAGCACTAGATTTTTAAGTGTGATGATGCCTTAGTACCTTTGAGTTCAACAGAGAAATCACAAGCATTCATACTCGTCAGATATTTTATCAAGGCAAAGAAAAGATTTTCAGCATTTTGGATTCTGCAGTAATGATTTCTGGTTGTGGGTTTTTTAACAGCCTAAAAGTGAGAAAAGCAGCAGTTAGGATACTTACCTGTTGTAAGTTAGCATTTGAAAATCACAATCACATTGGTGAGCAAACCAATGCTCAGTGTCTTCTGCTCACAAGTAACTCAATGTAATCCCCTCCACAAATCTCTGAGCCAGTGGCACTGTCTCAGGGACAGCAAAATGCAGTCTGAAATTCATGTAACTCTAGTCACATTAATTGTTCCATCTACCTGTTCCAATGTAGGAAAAAGTATCAGGCCCTGGACATGATTATTGTTCTGTGAGTGACTTTTAAGAGAGGTTTTTTCTGGATGACTGGCTTGCTCAGAGACTTGATGATGAGCTGAAAGATTTTTCTTATCTTAGCACTTGGTCTAGGGTCCATCAGTCAGTGAACAGCAACTCAGAAACACTGAAAAAAGCAGAAAAGTAAAAATATTTTTTAAACGGGTGATGAAGTGGGTCTCCATCCAGGGAGAGTACTTGATGAAAACTTTGAGGAAAGAGTAGTGGTGTATATGCTTAGTAGTTCCCTAACCACGACAAACTGTGTAGCCATGCAAATCCCAAATCTATGTTGGTGCGTTCCCACCTCAACCAAGTGGCCTAACAGGATGCCAGCCATGGCAGCTAACACAGCCACGGCACATGGCAGAGTAGGCTGTGCCAGGCACAGAGTAAAAGGAAAGTAAGAGGCAGCCTCATTCTGGAAGCTTCTGATTTATTCTAGGGGGACAAAACCAAATAAAACAAAGCTGTGCCCTCTCATTTGGTTTTCTTGGCCAAGTCAGAGCTAAGCCACTGGAGATTTTGTGGTTTTGTTTTGCGTACAATTAAAAAATCATTAATTAGGGATAATTTAAAAACTGAAAACAAATTTTAAAGCTAGTTAAACTTTCCAGAATCCTTGCCTATTTTTTCCTTTTAATTAATTTGTTAGAGTTTGGAAGGTTAAGATAGAAAATAGAGTTCAGTTACACAATAGCTTGCTATGAAACGTTCACCTCAGTGATCTGATTTATTTGCAGCCTATCAAGTACCTTGATAGTTTGGGCAGGAAAATCATGATAGATTTCCAACAAGGAGAAAAACAAATTGCATAAAACACAGCCCACCTCTCTTTTTTTCCTTTGCACAGTTATGTCAACAGCATAACCAATTCTGTGAGACTCCATCAGTCACAAGGCTAAATGCAACTTTTAAAAATGTTTGTGAAATGGACAGCAGATCAGTTTTCTCCAGATAAACATCTATTTAGCTCTACTGTTATGCTATTATTTTGTGTGTCTGTGCATAAAAAGAATTGCATAAATTATCTTTTCTCAAAAGCTGTGGAGTGAATATATTTTATGACCATCACAACCCATCTGATGCCCTGATGCACTGCCAACCAGTTGTGAATTGGCCTGCTTGTTTGGCTCCATGTGGTCCCAAGCCAGCGGGGTATGGGCAGGATCTGCTCCTCGGGGTTTGATGGTAGCAAGGTCTTGCCAGTGCTGCAAGCCTCAATAGACCAGTTCCTTCATGCTCCCCTCAGCTGACTTAGGTTGTGTGGGTATCTCATTTAACACCTGACTCTCTCTGCAGCCCTCCAGGAGGAAGGTGTGCTCAGTGCACAGATAAATCAGTGTTTCAGGCTCAAAGGATCTGGCCTGCCCTCCTTCACCCTAAGGCTTTCCTAAAGAACAGTGGCAGCTGTTTACCTGCACAGAGTGGACTGCCAAGTCTCCAAGCAAGATGCTCCACCAGTAATGCTTCCATCTCCTTGGGGATCCCTGCAAAGAAGAAAACCATTGTTCCAAGGAGAAAGACTTTGGAGGAACTGGAAGTCAGTAAAGCTCTCAGCTGGTCCCAAGGGTGACATTTTGAGCAGGTTCTGGGCAGCCTTCCAGGGGAGGGCAGCTGTGGAGGTGGATACTGTAGGCCAGCCTGAACACCAATGGACAGGTGCTCAGTCTACAAGGCAAACCAGAGCTGTTGGTTTGCTAGAGGTGTATCCCATTCTTCAGTCTACAATTATAAATTTTTTCTAGTGGCCACTGATAATAGGGTTGAATCTTCTTTTAATCATCCAGACAATTGCCAGTGCTCAGGAGAAGTTTTGGGCATCTTCCAGGACAGTTCCTTTGCCCTCAAGTGAAAGTATGATGGTTTCAAACATGATCTAAAGTCTTAACAATGAGCAAATAAAGCCCAAATCTCTAATGCTCTGTTTCTGAATCTGTTCTGAACAGAACATTTTATGCGGCATTTTTACATGTTTTAAGTATTTCTGTGGCAAATTTGCTGATGTCTGAAGCAAGTATGATATTCATTACAGAGGTTTATTTGAGCCTTTCTTGCCCAGAACACAGTAGAAACATTGGATTTTCCTTTACCTTCACTACAGACGACATATAGTTCAGTAAACCTAAGGCTGAACAAAGTTGCAGGAACATGTTTTGNTTTTACATGTTTTAAGTATTTCTGTGGCCAATTTGCTGATGTGAGCACAGGCAAAAGCCATGAGTTGTTCCTTCCTATGCCTGAGAGAGGTAATTATGGTATTTCAGGATATATAGTGACAGATGGACAAAGGTATGATTTTATATTTCTCCACAAGTATAATTTAATACCCACTTCTGAGCAGAATGGCTCTGTGTATTCATTTGCATAACTGCAAAGGGCTTGCCATATCTAGCGCCATTTTTACTTCCAGTAACGCTAATCTTTTTTTTTTCATAGTCTGACTAAACTTCGCAAGTATCTTGGATCACAACTCTCCAATGCTCGTGCTCACTGCTATCAGTATGGATTGATTTGTTTGAGGAAGATGGTGTTGCTGACCCTTAACAATATCATTTCAGTTGCCTGACCTTGCTGATGAGTATCTCTGGTGGTCATTTCCCAAGGGTGCTGTTATCTCTTGTGTCAGAAAGGACTTTAGCTACTGAAAAGTTTGCACAGGGAAGTTTTATTTTCATATCACAGACAAAAAGGTGGCCTCTTGTCACTTATTAGCAATAAGTACAAACAATTGCCCAGCAACAGCTCAATCAATTATCCATTTTTTAATTTAAAGGTACCCCAAAGCATGTCTCTGGATTTACTGATAGATGACTTACTTTTATGTTTAGCAGCCTCCTCACTCCATGGTTTCCATGGTAACACCTCTGAAACATTGCTTCTTTCTGAGGAGATGAAATGTAAAGTGGCTGGATATTTGAGTGTTTAAATATTTAAATGAAAACAGCAGAAAATTGGTGGAGTGAGTCAGATGTGACAGGTAGGTGACACCCACAATAGCTGCTATTAAATTGGACTATGGGGTAGTGCTACCTTTGCTGTTCACCTACCACAAGCTGAAAAGAACAGCCAGCTGAGAGGCCCTCTAATGAACCTGGGCTACCCTGCTGCTGAGAGACAGCTGAGCACACATGATCAAGGTTAGACACAAGAACCTGCTTCTACCTTCTGCAAGGAGTTAGTACGTAATAGCAAAAAAGTTAATTTGCAGGAGTGCTGTATTTGTTATTTTCTAGTGATAAACATTTCTTCTTAAAACTGGCAGTTAACTACAAATTTTCCTGGTGTTTTACTGTGAAGTCTGTTAGGAAGTTAAAATGGAAACACTGTAAAAAGCGTTCCTGCCAATGCTTGAAAATACGCCAATGAGCATGTCTTTTCATTAATGGTAATGAACATGAATTATTTGGGGTTGGAGGAAGCTGTGCTGCAGATGTGGCCATTCTCGTAGACCTAAAAGTAGCTTTAATGGAGGACATTCTTCTCAAAACACCGCAGCTACAGTAATCTCTCTCCTGCTATACCAACCCTTTTCACATTCAGAGTAGAAGACTTGATCTTCAGAGTGGATGTAGTGATGCTCATTTCCCCAGTCTAGTTTGTTTCACTTGCCCTCCTGATCCATTCCAACTCTCTTTGTCTGCTCCCACAGACGACTGTGACTCGCCTACTTTCTTAGAACCATCTCCTCTCCTTATGTACCAAAGCTCTCCTTCTTTACCTTAAATGCCTCCTTAGACAAGTACCTTTCCTCTCACTGTTCTGAACCTGAACTCTGAACCAGACTTCTCTGTTCTCTCCTCTCTTGTCTGAACATAATGGGGAGCAAATTAACCCTCCCTTCTTATCTTTTCCACACGAGACAATGTGAAAGAGCAATGAAATAAGTGCCCTGAATTCCTCATACAAAACACTCCATCGAGAGCTGTTCCCACTCACTTGATTTCTATGATTGCCATTCCCTCTAGACTATCATTTTATGTTATTTTATACACTGAATTTATCTTCCCAGGGCAAGGTTGTTTTCTTCCTACTGTCTATGAAAGAACATGGTTTCTACTAACATTACAGAAATAAATGGTAAGAATATTCTTCCCCTTCTCTGATTGACAGTTACAATTCCACTTAGCTTTAACATTATAGGTTTTCAATAGACTAATATTTTGTTTTTAAAGTCTGTGGTCAGATGAGGGGGAAAATTCCCAGAACTCCCCAAGCTGTGCTCACCAACACTGTTAAAAAAGATGCCAGCCAAAGTAGGAGGTGTAAATTTTCGTAACATTATTCACCATCATTTTATTTTAAAAGCTTTGATAGGCAGTCAAACAGCAATTTCAGTATAAAAATTGATATTAAGTTTCAGAGCAAGCCCACTCAACATTAGGGAGAGTTGATGTTCAGAGCTGATGTTCCCTTAGGAAAATGGAATTAACAGGATGACCTTTCCAGGTTCCTTTGAGTGTATGTTCTACAAGACTCTGAATAAAGACAGTTTTCACCTTTTCAATATTGTTGTTTCAAGGACATCAGTTGCCAGGACATACGCTCCCGCACTTGCTTATATAGTATTCGGAGTCTGCAGCTGTTTTTTCACACAGTCACTAAGGATGAATAATTGCTCTTCTCTTCCTAATCTAATGAGAGAAAGGAGCTGCCCTGCTGGATCTCTCCCAGCTACCACAACAGGACTTTCACTGAACCTCTTCAGCCTTCATGCTTTCATGCACTGACATAATCTGAAGGTTTTTGTGTGTGTGAATTCTCCACAGCTTCCTCCTGTGTATTCATAAGATCACAGCAGCCTGTGGTTTGGGCTAACAACACATAGCTGTTGAAAATTTTTTTCACTGTAATGAATCAATTTTTGCTTAGTTAATGATCCTTCTCATTTTGAGGGACTAGCAAAGGGTTTTGAAAACAGATCCCAGTAGGTATGAAAGTTGAACAAAAGTGTGGTTGAATGAGGTGTGCGAAGATGTCCCCTCAGTAGCTGTTTTTTGGATTTCACTTATTCCACAGATATACAAGAACTTTCCAAAAGAAAATAAGTGGAGAGCGGTTTATGGAACTAAATTTAGTTTCTTTATCTGGGAGAGGAATGAGATTACGGAGACCAAACAAATGTGTTGTATAGTGGTGGAAAAAGGTGCTGCAAATAGCCTGCAGAGCTTTGACCAGCCCAAATCCCTTGTGTTTAACATGATGTCAGCTAACCTCATTCCTCACAGTTATTGGTATGCACAATAAAAATTCCCAGATCCTCTGAGAACAGGGCTTAGAATCAATAGTAAGCTCAAACCTATGTGTAGATTTGAAAAGGAGGAAGGAATTCTGTTTACAGAGAGAGTGACAAATGAAAAAATTGCACAGGGCCTAGAAGACCAAGAGGTGAGGAACAAAGTCATGCGTAGCAAACAGAGGGAAAGCACAGGGGAAACAGAGAAGTAGGCTGAAGAGAAAGTGACTGTCAGAGCAGAGACAAATAGAAAATCACTGGTAAAATGAAAACACAGTAAAACAAATTGACACTGGGATTCAGTGGAGACAGCAAAGTTGAGAAACTGAGAAGAACATAATGGGACGTGTAAGGGAGAATATGATGTGCAACAGTCCCTGCAATTTAATCCCCATTTCAGTATGGCTTTATGCATGTGCAGGAATTCTTTAAATCTGGCAAGCATTTAAGCAAATGCCTTTATCCTTGAGAAACACAGTGGGTGTTAGACGTAGATGCTGTGATGAACTTGGAAGGCTTAGACAACATTGATTTATGGGGGCAAATATTGAGGTTTTTCTAACAAACTCTCTTTTTCAGGTAGATGTTGATTGAAACCTCATGGGCAGAAGAATATACTGAATACTACTGATATGCATAATGTCTCTCATTCTGTACTGCAGGACAATTTAGTGGACTTAAGAGAATTAATAGAGCCAATGTACCTAAACTACACTATGCTAACAGCACATGTGGGACGTCAGAAGTCAATTGATCTTTTCTTGCAGCTTAAAGGAGATCACATCAAATGCCTACATCTGGTTGGTACCTTTTACTGTATGGCAGGAAGATGATATGTATCAGCTTGACCTCCTTCCTGGGCTTATGTGAGGTTGTTTATGGTATACAGCATATGAGGAATTCTTCCTTGTAACATCTATTCATACATCTCTATGGGAGAATCCCAGTATTTTGGACTGACTATTGTTACACTCCCAAGTAGGGTCTTGGTCAGTGTGTGAATCCTAGGTAAGTGTTGAATGTAACATGAAATCATAGATGCCCATCAGAAATATAAAGTACCATTATCCAAGATTACTAAAGAGAAATGAGCAGCAGGAACACCGCATGACATAAAACACAGGGTATGAGTTGGATAGGTTACAGGAAAATGTGGTTCCATATTAGAATGTGAGACTGACTTCTTCATAGCTTTTAAATTTTGGTTCATGGTTGAGATATTTACAGCCTTGGAAGCAAAACAAAGGTCTGAAGTAAACTACAGAAATACTAGTAACCTTCTATTAAGGAAAACTTTTGCCTTTGAAGCATGCAAAAGTGTAATATGGTAATACAACTGACAGCTATCCACTAGAACTGGAAAATGGATGGGAGATAAAAATCTGAGAATGTATGGAAAGACACTGAGGATCTTAACACAAGGACAAGTCCTGGATACTACAGTTGGAGCTTCTCTGTAAATACTTGGTCTCAGTTCAGGGTTTAACCATCAGAGAGACTCTGGTGAAACCTGCACTGCTGATATGAACAATGGATCTGCTTTCTAAATTTCAATTATGGTTCAGCAAAGCACCTTTGACCAGTGCTTAAAGAACCATGTGGGTATGTACATACACCTAAAGGAGGTATGGTGGCCTGAATTACAGTTCAGCATTCAAATATTGATGTGCTAATACGTACGTATTCGTTGTAAGTTTTGCAGGCTTGTCATCTTTGAGCGTCTTCCTTTTCCAGGGACTGGGTCCTAAATAAGCACTGGATTGCTTCCTTCTGGCCAGTCAGGTGATTATGGACAGCACAAAACTGAGGACACCTACATGGCTCCCTCATATGAGCCACCTGGACTAAATCACAAATGCAGGATCCCACCCTCTTCCCTCACCAATGCCTTTCCTCTCAGTGGAATTTTTATGGCTTATGGGAGATTGTCTGGCCTTTTTTAAGGGACCATTGTTGGCTTCTCTTTGACACTATCCCTTGATCTTGCAGACAGACAGATGTATTGATATGGCGATGATACCATTTGGGGAAGCTGGACTTGAACAGCCTCCTAGGGTTGGTTGGTTGAGTGCCTGTCACAAACAATCACCTCCTAATCATCCAAGCTTCTCAGCTGCTGCACTCTCAGCTCTTCTGTCCTGGAACAGTTTTCATGGCCAACTTAACATGGCCTCAGTTTCCAGTTGTCCTGCTGTGCTGCTGCTTTTTCTGCTCCTTTTAGGAAGTGCAACAGAGAATTAATCCAAACATACTTCTCCTTTAACTCTCAGAAGCATCAATATTTTCTTCGCAGATGAGCTGCTTTCATGGATCTCCTGTGAGATACTTTCCTAATTTAAAGCCTTTGGCTGTTACTCAGTTCAAGATACTAATTGTACTTGAGAAGCAAAACAAGCAAATTTGGCGCTGCTAGATGAAACTAGCATTAGTATGTGCTTCTAGTGAGACATTTTGATGTAGCACATACACAAAAATTAAATGATCACAATAATAAGCACAGTAATAAGAAAGAAGAATTGTTTCTTGCATTTGGCTTAAAGACAAATACTATTTTTTCCTTTAAATTTTGTTTTTATGATACATATCTCCCAAATACCTTTAATTTTCAAAATGTAATTATTTCAGAATTCCTAGACCTAATCTGGAAAACATTTTGTTCTAATTATACGTAATGGAAATATGGAACATCTAACGTATCACCAAACCTCTTGCTGTGAAGGTATCACTCAAAAACACATGTGTCTTTTTTTCCCCCCACTATTAATAGAAGCCCCCACTGAATTTCACAGGTTCACAGGTTATTCTGAGTTGGAAGGGACCCACAGGACCATCTAGTCCAACTCCCAAGCGAACGCCTGCCCAGGGATCAGGCCCACAAGTGTGGGACNTCCTAAATTCCTCTCCATTTCACCCCTTTGTAGCCACTCATTCCCCAGTCGATAGCGATGCATGGGGTTGTTATGACCAAAGTGGAATTTATATACAGTTATTCTGGTTCCAGTAAGAGACAGCAATAATTTAAGATTTAAAACATGAATGCAGAGTTCTCTAATGACACCTTATGCAGAGAGCATTTGCTTCATTTTGCCCCTGACACTGTATCACTATACCCTCATACACAGCATGGATGTCTTAAATCAGATGAAAATGTTGGGACACGATTGCACTAACAACCTGCATGTGAATGGTTTGAATGTACTCAAACAGACCCTTCAGGTGCAAGCCCTGACTGCTGTCGGGGAGAGGTAACTGGAGCTGAGTTCTGCAGCACACCACTCCCCTTTGAGCCATGCCACACAGAGTTACCTAACACATTTTCCAAAAAACCCAAAAAAAAAAAAAAAAAAAAAGATTTGGAATTCTGTTCTGAAAGTTTAGCATTCAAGAACAATTTTGGGGCTGCCCTGTGATCACCAGACTGATTAAAAATGCTAATCAGAAGCTTGTATGATTAGGAGATTAGTACTGTCTGAACTTTGATCTGCTTCATTTGTGTACACAGGAGAGGGAGAGCCACACACCATCATGGGTAGCAGATTTCTTCTGTGTAAGAGATTCACAAAAGTTCTCTTCACTTTTCTGGGTTTTGTTTCTTGCTTTTACGTAGCTGCTCACAGGGAAGACCTCAGGGTTTCTATAGTCACTGTTACCTCTAAAACAGAGAACTTTTTAACAGCCAGAAATAGGAAAAAACCCTCTATTGTCAAAAGGCAATATTATAATTGCATTCCTGTTACTAACCATGTGCTTTAGTTTGATCCATGTGATGTTCATAGGACCCGACGGAATTAATGAAAATCCCTCACATGTGAAACTCAGGACCTCTAACAATGGTTCACTTCCATAGTTTTTGTGTAAATGACAGATAGACACAAATATGGAACACCTGTGAATCACAGACTCTCCTCCAGACTCACATTTACCTCAATTCTGACAAACTTGTCATTGCATGTCTTAACACGAGTAACTCCTCAGATCAGGAGTGCCATGGCTTTGAAAATGTCTCCAGTGTAAAAAGGAAGAGAATAAACACTGTAAATGTAAAAATCACAAGCAACCTCTGTCAGCTGTGAGAAGAGACCCAACCATCAGTATATCCTCTCTGAAGCCATGGCCCTTATCAGCAAAGAACGACCAGGAACAAGCTGCTCTGGGAAGTGGTGGAATCACCATACCTGGAAGTCTTCAAAAACCATGTAATTGTGGCATCTGAGGACATGGTTTAGTGGTGAATGTGTCAGTGCTGGGTTAATGGTTGGACGTGATGATCTTACAGGCCTTTCCCAAACTTAACAATTCTTTGATTCTAAGAAGATTATAAACTTAGGGGAAGTGGATACTGAAAAAACCAACAAATCCCTGCAACACACTCCAGTGTCACCATTTTACTATTGCTAGATAAAATCTTCATACAGACAACTATGGCCTTGTCAGCATTAAACTCTTATTAAACAAAGAGGAAGGTGATGGCAGACTGGTGTTCACATTATCACTTTTGGTGGAAGCAGAGGCTCTAGTCCCAGCAAAGAGGTGATGGAAAGCCACACACAGTTAGCTCTCAGGTACTATTACAGATTATTACAGGCTATACACTATTACAGGCTATTCAGTGGCATCTCTACTGACATGGCCAACCAACACCTTCACTGGAGCTTAAAGGTCTTCAAGGAAAAAAACCATCCACTATAAATAACACTGCTGCTCTGAAGACCTTCAGTTGCCTACCTCCAGATGCCTCTGTGACTAATCAGCCTGTAAGTTCTTTTGGTCAGGGATAGCTTTCACTACTTTGGGTTCAGCTGTGAGATTTCCTATGCGGCCATGGAGAGAAATAAAGGGACAATAATCTGACTTGTAACGTTCTCTATCACCTTTTTTGTAGTAGGCAAGAGCTTTCAGTGTTACTTTCCCTCTCTCAACACCTATAAACAGAATGAAAGAGAGGAGACTGGAGCATGCCTCAGTGCCATTCTTCTCACATGCAGTTGTTTTCCTGCTTTAATGCAAACCAGAAAAATGCGCTTCAGAGCCTAGGTGCCTGTGGATCCTGAACCGTTAAGACACACAAGTTTCTGTAGCTGTGTACATGCAAGCAGTCAACAAGGTTAACACAACTGCTTCTCTTTGGTTCCCCAGCTTTTGCACTTGAAACAACTGGCAGTCTTCAGCATGAATCTAGAGCAATCTCATGTGCAGTGTGTATCACAGCAACCTGAGCATTGTGCTGCTGCATCACACTGTAGTGGGTAGAATTCACAAGCAAATTTTAAAAACACATTTGAATAATGCAAGGAAAACAGAAGATTGGTGATATTTTCTTTGTGATGATTTGTTTCTGTAGGCTAGGATATTGGCATTATAACGCCATTAGCAACAGTGCCAGATGAGAGGCATTGCATGTTCTCGAGCATACGGACAAAGATCGACAGGGAATCACCTGAAACGCCTCTTGCTGTAAACCAAATGCTGTATCAAAAAGAAGATCAGATGAGTTAATCTCATTTTGTCTACATGCACTTCCTCACACGAACAGCATTTCTGGAAGGAATACAGAACTGATGCCTTGGCTGTAGGAGGAAGTTCGCAGGACTGTTCTCGTTGGCTAAAAGCAACCACTTAATTAATATAAACATCAAATTNGTCCGCGGGCGGCTGTGACGCCCACCTGCCGCCTACGGCTGGCGGCGGGCGAGGGAGGGAGGAGAGGGATAAACTTCAAACTTGGCTGGGCGGTCAGNCATTGCATGTCTTAACACGAGTAACTCCTCAGATCAGGAGTGCCATGGCTTTGAAAATGTCTCCAGTGTAAAAAGGAAGAGAATAAACACTGTAAATGTAAAAATCACAAGCAACCTCTGTCAGCTGTGAGAAGAGACCCAACCATCAGTATATCCTCTCTGAAGCCATGGCCCTTATCAGCAAAGAACGACCAGGAACAAGCTGCTCTGGGAAGTGGTGGAATCACCATACCTGGAAGTCTTCAAAAACCATGTAGTTGTGGCATCTGAGGACATGGTTTAGTGGTGAATGTGTCAGTGCTGGGTTAATGGTTGGACGTGATGATCTTACAGGCCTTTCCCAAACTTAACAATTCTTTGATTCTAAGAAGATTATAAACTTAGGGGAAGTGGATACTGAAAAAACCAACAAATCCCTGCAACACACTCCAGTGTCACCATTTTACTATTGCTAGATAAAATCTTCATACAGACAACTATGGCCTTGTCAGCATTAAACTCTTATTAAACAAAGAGGAAGGTGATGGCAGACTGGTGTTCACATTATCACTTTTGGTGGAAGCAGAGGCTCTAGTCCCAGCAAAGAGGTGATGGAAAGCCACACACAGTTAGCTCTCAGGTACTATTACAGATTATTACAGGCTATACACTATTACAGGCTATTCAGTGGCATCTCTACTGACATGGCCAACCAACACCTTCACTGGAGCTTAAAGGTCTTCAAGGAAAAAAACCATCCACTATAAATAACACTGCTGCTCTGAAGACCTTCAGTTGCCTACCTCCAGATGCCTCTGTGACTAATCAGCCTGTAAGTTCTTTTGGTCAGGGATAGCTTTCACTACTTTGGGTTCAGCTGTGAGATTTCCTATGCGGCCATGGAGAGAAATAAAGGGACAATAATCTGACTTGTAATGTTCTCTATCACCTTTTTTGTAGTAGGCAAGAGCTTTCAGTGTTACTTTCCCTCTCTCAACACCTATAAACAGAATGAAAGAGAGGAGACTGGAGCATGCCTCAGTGCCATTCTTCTCACATGCAGTTGTTTTCCTGCTTTAATGCAAACCAGAAAAATGCGCTTCAGAGCCTAGGTGCCTGTGGATCCTGAACCGTTAAGACACACAAGTTTCTGTAGCTGTGTACATGCAAGCAGTCAACAAGGTTAACACAACTGCTTCTCTTTGGTTCCCCAGCTTTTGCACTTGAAACAACTGGCAGTCTTCAGCATGAATCTAGAGCAATCTCATGTGCAGTGTGTATCACAGCAACCTGAGCATTGTGCTGCTGCATCACACTGTAGTGGGTAGAATTCACAAGCAAATTTTAAAAACACATTTGAATAATGCAAGGAAAACAGAAGATTGGTGATATTTTCTTTGTGATGATTTGTTTCTGTAGGCTAGGATATTGGCATTATAACGCCATTAGCAACAGTGCCAGATGAGAGGCATTGCATGTTCTCGAGCATACGGACAAAGATCGACAGGGAATCACCTGAAACGCCTCTTGCTGTAAACCAAATGCTGTATCAAAAAGAAGATCAGATGAGTTAATCTCATTTTGTCTACATGCACTTCCTCACACGAACAGCATTTCTGGAAGGAATACAGAACTGATGCCTTGGCTGTAGGAGGAAGTTCGCAGGACTGTTCTCGTTGGCTAAAAGCAACCACTTAATTAATATAAACATCAAATTTTAGTTAAAAAAAGAAACAAAATCTGCTGTGGCATAATTTGGAACTAACCATTGCTCCACAAAACGGGTCGTTAATTTGTCATCCTGACCACCGACCACCACACGCTCGTTGCCGTGCAAACTGCGTGCACAAGCGCCGTTCTCCCCATGAAGTCCATCTTGAAACGCATCTCCTGGAGAGACAGGTGACAGAGCCCCGAGCCACCAGCGCCCAACGCGCCCCTCTCACCGCAGCACCCCGGCGCTCCCTCCCGGCGCTCTCACACCTCCGCCGCCCCCAGCCCTGCCCCAGACCCCGCCGCTGCCCGCGCCCGGACGGCCCCGCCAGACAGGACACCCGCAGCGGGTCAATCCGTTCCCGTGCTGGGGACAGGATTAATTTCGCCCGTTCTTTCTTCCCACGCCCCGCCGTGGGGGC
>WEKX01018110.1:527024-560842 GCA_013390025.1 Pitta sordida | reverse complement strand
TGCCTGCTCGGCGCCCGCGCTCGCTCGGATGGAGCCGGAGGAGACGCCGGTCGCCCCTCCGAAGACCATGCTGCTTATGCTGAGGAAAGTTCGCAGGAGGCGGGAGATGCTGCTGCAGCAGCTGGGCTTCATCTGCGCCATCCTCTTTTTCGCCTGGTGCATGTCCAGCCTGCTCTCCAGAGTGGGTGAGTGGCGGCCGGGGGTTGGCGGGGTCAAGCGGCGGCGGCTGTTCCCGTTCTGCGGCTCCCGGTGGAAATGCCCGGCGGGCGAGGCGGGGGAGAAAGCCCCGCGCCGGGCGGGTGCGGAGCCGCAGTCCCAGGGAGAGGAGGCAGCTGCGCCTGGTGGTCCCAGCCCTTCGTGCCTCTCGGGTCTGGAGCCGAAAGGGCATCACGGGGCAGTTTCGCACCTGGGAGCGGCCCTGAAGGAGTTCCCCCCTGCCCTCTCTCCAGCTGCCTGTGGTCCCCGCTGCAACTTCGGGACACCTATTACTTTGCCCTTAGGTTGTAAACCTCCATCAGCTACAACTGCTGATTTTCTTAATCTCACACGCCCCCTCAACACCTCCCCCTCACCCCCTCCATTACGGTATTAATTTGACAGAAAAATGCTCATTTTAGGCGAGGACCAGTGCTAATCTTACGTTTTGTAGAGAGAGTGTTATAGGGAGTCTTTTGCGTCCTTTGTGCAAGTGCTGTGTTGGCAAACATTTGTAATGCACCATTTAATTCCCATTTGTTGGTTCTTTTTGTTTGTTTGTTTTTCTGTTTTTCCCGAACTCCTGGCACAGTTTGTGCTGTAAGTGTGCAACTTCAGGCCCTCTTCCTGCGACATGCTTTGCATCCCTCAAATACGAAGTCTGAGGTTGCCGGGACAGCACCTGGATCTCTTGGTAGTGCTGCCAACAGTCCTTGAGAATTTAAGAACAATATCAATTAAGCCCGGATCCTATGTCCACCTTTAATATAAGCAAACCAGGTTTCAGCACAATTAGAATGGATCATCTGCTTAAATTAGAGCTGAAGTTCAAATGTGTGCTTTAGGGAAGAAAAATCTGCTGAAACTTGTCATACTTTATAATGCTCTTGTGCTCAAATTTCTGCCTGGGCTGTTTGAGCTGTATCTAGGATGGCAACAAGCCATCCATATAAGAATTCCGCATTTTAGACTATATTAGCGTGTTGCTAATCTTAAAACTAGTTTTTTTAAATTGCAGATTAAGAGTCTATGTTTGGTTTCTTTATTTAGAACTGTCATGCCTGTGCTTTCTTTCCCCTTGCACCAGTTATTTATATTTGTAAACTTACTGGTTTGTGAAAACAAGTAATGGAGTTATGAATACATTTGCATAGGTTGAGGGTTTTTTCCATGAAGTTTTGGTTTTTTTCCAGAAATTTTTAGGTTTGCATGAAAAATGTCATGACTAATGAAAGTTTTTAATCTCCTGGGTTATCAACTAAATCCCCCATAACCTAATTTTTGATGGTATGCTGCATCAGGTAGGGTTTTTTCAGCTGGCTAATTTACAGAACATATTACAGTATCTATAAACACTGACCATCTGTTCTCTACGTTTCTTATAATTGTGGCTCAGAATATTTTAGCAAGTGCTTTGAGAAGACTTTCAAGTTGGATTTTTTTTCAAGAATCGCTGTAACAAAAGACAACCATTACATGATGACCGAGTATAAACTCGAAGATCACCAGTGGGAGAATTTTTGTTGTTATAACATGTTCATTTGTCAGTGACATGGCCTAGGTGATGGGAGGCTGGGATGGATGGAGTGTGGTGCCCGTGGTTCCACACTTGTGGGTCTGATCCCTGGGTGGGTGTTTGCTTGGGAGTTGGACTAGATGATCCTGTGGGTTCCTTCCAACTCAGAATAACCTGTGAAATTGATGAGGTTGAGTTGCAAGTGATTTAATTTGGAGATTCTATTCTTTCTTTGATTATTGTAGTTGCCTATCTTACTTTATCACAGTGCTCCTGTACTCTCTTTAGGAGGTTTCATTGAAAATGCTTTTGGAGTATGAGTTGAGGCAAAAATTTCATTGACTTCTAAAGAAGTCTGTTTGTCATGAGGCTTATGAGGATTCCCTGTGCAGTTTCCATTTTCTCTGACAAGTTATGAATGGCTTGATATTATCAAGTATGCCCAACACAAAAAAGTTCAGCCCCTAGATGTTGAATAAACTGAAATGCAACTGGAACATGTCCATAGGCTTTTTTTTTTTTTTTTTGGTGAAAGCAGTAATGTAATATGTGCAAGGGCAGATGACTAAATGGTGTGAGTGCTGCTCATGTTGGCATAGCTGAGCAGGTTTCATCTTGAGGAACTGCTAAGTGTTGACTTTCACAGGTACACGCTTTTTCGTTTGCTTGCTGCAGAATATTTTCCTGTTGTGGGTCACAGACAGGTGTTCTGATAGCCAGATCACGCTCACCGCTTGCATACTGCACCTCCATAGCTAGTTACATCCTTTGTATCTAGGAGCACTGGCATATGTCTGGCACATGCTCCAGTCACACCTTGATTTTGCCATATATACATTTGGATGGTGTGTCCATGCTGCTCACTAGCGGGTTCATATAGTGCTGTTAGGATGATGTAGGAACAAATTGGTGCTAGTGGGCATAACCTCTTTCTGTTTAATGTAGGACGAGACTCAGTTGTTGCCGACAGAGGCATTGTATCAGAAATATGGAGGAACAGAAGGTTGATGGCATCACCTAATGGGACACTTGAAGAGAAGAACTGTACAGATCCAGGTAAGATTGCAGTGTATTATAAGCTCTTGAGATGTATTGGGTAATGTCATGACCAAGCTGCAGTGATGTGTAAACATTAAAGTCTTAAACCAGGAGTGTTCTGTGTAGAAATAATGTTTATTATGTGATGTAATGACATGACTTTATCAAAGACAGAAGTTAATGTTCAGATAAAAGAATGATTTTGGTGTTGTTATGAGTCTAGTGCTGACAATTTGATTTCTTTAGTTTTTGTCTTTTGAAGATTATTTATAATTTCTGTCTAACTGATGCTGTGTATATTGCACACGTAATGAGAGGTGTGACCTTCTTGAAACTATGGGTAGCTAAACATGCACTGTTTGAGACGACATCTGAGCACACTGATTTGTGTTCATTGCCATTATACACTTAACTGTGTATTCAGAGTAGGAATTTATATTGTGTGAAGTGGGATGGTGAGGGAGGTGAGATGGAAACCCTGGAATGCATTTTACTTCAGAATATCTATCTTGGTTAGGCAATAAGAATCGATCGAGGGCAGGAGTAGGTGACGCATTTTGGTATCGGTGTTACTGCACAATGCTTTCATCTTCCCATCTGTTTTTCCAGCGTGTATTTCCTTTCTCTCTCTTCTGGCCTCTCTGTGGTTTATGGTGTGTGGGAGGTGAGATGTTTTGCCAATGGCACTAGCCAAGCTAATTTAACATGCAGATTTTTTTTTTTAATAATCTTTGATGGCAGTCGAGTCTGTGCTGCTGTGTATAATACTCGAGGTAAGGTCACATAATCACAGAATATTCTGAATTGGAAGGGACCCACAAGGATCATCGAGTCCAACTCTTAACACTGTCTCCCTGGCGGGAATCGAACCCGGGTCTCCCACACGCCAGGTGGGGACACTTACCACTGTACTAAAGTGATTAATTAAAGGGACGAGTCGCCCAAACAGGGACTTGAACCCTGGACCCTCAGATTAAAAGCCTGATGCTCTACCGACTGAGCTACCCGGGCTCTAATATGCATCAATGTGATTGTGTCTGAGCACGTATTTGGCAGCACACTTGCAGCCAAGGCAGAGGAGGCCACAAAATTCTAGAAGCTAGCTCAGAAAGATGCCTTTCAAAGTTCTGGTGGTCATTTCCATTTAGCATGAATGATAAAACTGCCAAGGGAAGTCATAGGATTGCATGTAAATTGGAATTTCAGGAGCAGTGATGACTTCTTCACATGTTTAGAACAAATAGATCAGCTCCTTCCATTCCTCTAAAATTGTGAGATTAGTCTGTCACCAGTTGGAGTAGATAAATACAGTTGGGTCGTTTTGATGTGTTTTCTGCAATTCAGATCACTGAGGTGCATTTTTCTCTGTAACCACAAGAGCTGGACACAAGGGAGGCCCAAATCTGCTTCAGGACACTGAAGTTTGCACTAAATTAATGATTTTTAGTTATAGTGATGGTATTTGCCTTTCTTTTAAAATGTGTTCCTTCTGTTAGAACACAGATTTAAGCATCAAATCTCTGTGAGGATTGCAACTGCGGCATTTTTAATCACTTCCTGTTATTCTGCAGTTATGTACAGTTTATCACTGTGTATCTTCTGCAGCTGAAGGGGGGAGTTGAGGTGCTGCAAGAGTGGCTAGATGTAAGATAGCTGCTAATAAAGGAAGGATCTGAAAATAGCTGAAATTGATATTTGTTGGGCAGTACAGGTCCATAAGAAGCCATTACTGTTATTGCTCAGTAATAAGTTCTGTAGGTTTGGGCTGGAGTGGGGGTTTTTTGTGGTCGATTGGTGTTTTGTTGTTGGGTTTTGGTATTTTTTTTTAGTGTATGGGGTGTTTGTTTGCTTTTTTTCTATTTGTATTTTTTTAATTCTTGTCTGGTAGCCAGGGGTTGAGATTTGGCATGTAATGAGAAGAAGCTACTAGGATCTAAAACGTGTAAGAAAGGAGCAAGTAGCATAGCTTACCTCTGTGGAAACGTAGCTTGTGTAACCACATGACTGCAGAGAGAGAAGTCCCAGGAAAGGTCAAGAGACTTGATGAGGATTGCATAGAAGATTGGTGAGAGACTGTGGATTTTAAGTTTCAATATGAATACACTGTTCTCTGTAGGCTCCTTTATGAGATGTACTTATTCTTAGCTGTGCCATCTCTGCCTGCTTTAAGGATGAGGGGCCCTACAAATGCATGGGGGTGTGTATGGTAAATAGCAGTTTTCTTATGTTACATGGATGTTTTTCTGTGTGTGTTTAGGATACAAGAACTTCACAGTACCCTGGAAAATCCAAGTTCTTGCAGAGAGCCTGTTAATCTTTTGTGCCATTGCAGTGCTATTGCTGTGTTCCCTTTTTATTGCTTCCCACACAAGTCTGCAGCTTTACTTCCCTTTTCCCAAAGGTTTTCACCCAAGTTAATTTATTTACCACTTCACCCCATTTTTCTTCCTTCCAGGTAAGTATGGAAAAAAAAATCCCCAGTTGTTAGGAATTGCAGCTATCAAAGTTCATAAGGCCATGAGATTGCTGCAGTTCATGACAGTCGTAACAAAGGCTCATGTTTTGTGATATATCTTGGGATAAAAACTTCATAAGCTTCTAGAAGTAGCATTAGAAGCTTGTGGAAGATGGTATCTGCTAGAAGCTCACATGTCTTACACTGTTTGAGATGGCCCCGTTTACTGAGGTAGATAATTTTGTTTTGTGTTCTTCTGGAAACATTAATGTTTCTGGGGCCATTGTATCAGAACAGAAGAAACTTTGAAGTCTTGACAATGTGGTTTTAAAAAAGAACACTGAGGCTCTGACGAAGAAAGTATAAGTGTGTATATATATATTTAGAGGAAAAAGACTGCATTTAGTATCAGAAGAGTGATACAATTTTGAGTATCTTGGGAGATGCTATATGTGTTTGCTGATAGTAACTGTTCTGCAGTCATAATTAGTTGTAGGTACTCTGTATTCCATAACAGCAGCAAAGGAACTGTAGGTCTGATGCAAGAAAGAGTAGGAGCATCTGTGAGCACCTAGCCAACCTATGTTCTAGCCTGGACTGAGACCAAATCCTCACCATGGTTCATGTGCTGTGTAGCATTTTCCCATTAAACATTCTTCCTGGCTTTAAACTTCTCCTTTGTTGAAAGCTCCTCTGCCATGATAAGATAGAGGCCTTTATATTGTCTTGGAGGCTTGAGGACTTACAGGTTCTATATAGAACGCTCTGGGCTTTAGAAATTTTGAGAGCCTAGAATTTTTGAATTACAAGTCTTATGCTTATTTGGTATTGAATTATTCCTTGGATGGCTGCTCTGGGTATTCCACTCTGACCGAAACCAAACTACCTTTACTTTATGGCTCTGGGTAGATTTCTGTGGGAGGAGGAATTGGTCTGACTCTTACTTGAAGCAGAGCGATCAGAAAGGAGGAGTATTTGTCTCTGGGATCTTAATGTATCTCATTAGTTTGCAACCAGGTTTTTTGCCTTGTTGAAGCTCTTGCTTCCATCTGCCATCAGCTCGCTATCTTGCAGTGCCATCTGCCCAGCAAGTCTGATTTGTAGCTTCTCTACTCCAATGGCTTGCCCCTTGTTTCAAAATGTTCCCATGACTCCATGTCCTCCAGAACTCCAAGTTACATTTCCAGAGCACTTACAAGGTGGGCTGACTGGGTGGCACGATGTTTCTCACCATGTGACTCCACCGGGTTGGTCATGTTAGGTTGTTAAATGACTGATCCAGACTCTTTGTGAATGTTTTCTGTACTGTATACAGGGATTACTTGAAAAGACTTAAATCTCTTGCTGTGCATGAGAAATGTATGGGTATATATTTCCATTCTCTTCTGACACTTGTCTGTGGGTGGCCAAGAAACTGGAGGGTTTTCTGTCCAGCAGTTTGTCAAGCGTGGACGATTCTTGAGCTATTTTAAATAGATGATTTTGAATAGCTGGAAATTTTGTTCAGATATGCTTCTCCCATTGTTAAGAGTGGATTAAGATGAATTGTGGACTGGCGAAAAAAACAGGGTTAGCTTTTCTTCCTGAGCTATGCTACCTTTTTAGTTTGGAATTAAGAGGCACATTGTTGCAGTATTTTCTGTTCGTGCAGTGGGAGAATCAGTCCTCTACAGTGAAATAAAATGTGTTTCTCAGTAGCATGTGTATAACTGAGTTCTGAGTCAGGATCAGAAGTCATTAGATCTGTGTATATTTTACGCTGTTAGTTATAACCTTGGGGACTCCTGTAAGATGTGATGCATTGTAGAGACACTATGGCAGTCTTAGATAGTTGTGTAAATGTACCATAGAGAGGACAAGAACCTCTTATTGTTTTCCTACAAAAATCAATGATAACTAGAGAAGATGGGACTGACTCTTCAAAGTAATTTTACAAATGGATGGAAAAAGTTATTTCTTATACACTTGTAGTAAAAACACTGTAGGAACCATCAATTATCATCAGTTTTATTTAAAAATTGCAGTTCTTACTTAAATGGATAATTCTCAATGTGCTGATTGATGTATCCTTTTTTCTTAATCCTAATAGGCACCCTAATATGTAAGATCATAAATTTAGTGTAATAAATTCTGGTGGAATATATAATTTTATGCTGATATAAATTATCTTTTAACAATCTGATAATGTGTATTTCCTGTAAACAGCATGCTCATTATCTTCCCTACATCAAACTTCCATTTTGTAGCAGAGATAAATGCCTTAGACCTCCAGTGTTAAGGTGGTGGTATTAATAACTTCACTGTAAACTTGTTTCATGAACAACGTAAATTAGTAAGCTCAACATAACCTGCAGGTTCTGTTACTATGCGAATGTACAATAACTAGCACAGCCAGCCTATGGTCTTATTGAGGTAATGTAATTATTGTGTGGTGTTATTTGATTTGCAAATATTCCTCACTCCCCTGGTAGTCAGACAGACTCTTTGCCTTGATGCATAGAAAATGTGCAACTGTTGTAGTATAATAGATTTACTGATAGTACGTACATGGGGATTTAGAATATTTTGTTACTTTAATGTCTTACACCATCAAAGACCAGGAAAGTTACCAGCCTTAAACATCCTATTCTTGCATTGATCTCAAAGGAAATGAAGAAGAGGAGGGGCTTAAGAAAACATAAAGCAACAAGAAAAATTTATGTGGTATTCACGTAACATACAGATGCAGTGTTGTGTGGATGTGTGTATGCATGCACAGATGTAGTTGAAAGACTGGCTAACCAGCTAGCATGTAATTTATTTCTATAGCCATTTGTCATGTGCTGGTTGAGATGTTTTTGTTTTGGGTTCACTTTGGGCCATCCCCCTCACCCAGTGTCTCCAGACTCACTCGTGTTCCTGTAGAGTGGTTAACTATTGATTGTAACTATTGATTGTGATCTCGCTGGTTTCTGNTATTGAGGTAATGTAATTATTGTGTGGTGTTATTTGATTTGCAAATATTCCTCACTCCCCTGGTAGTCAGACAGACTCTTTGCCTTGATGCATAGAAAATGTGCAACTGTTGTAGTATAATAGATTTACTGNGGACTAGCTGAGGGCAAATGACAAACATTTAATGACAAATTTTTCTCATGTGACTCCCAAGGTCTCCTAGTCAGGACCTAGATTTAGGTTGGACTTCTGGCACTCTTTGCCTGGCTTACAAACATGGGTATTAGAAGGATATGCAGGGAGATGTAGTTGAAGTTAGTTTGGAAAAATATTTTGTTTATTTTGTTGTCAACTAGTGTAGGAAATGTGCTTCATTTGAAGGTAGAATTTGAAAAATAGCCATTCTTCTCTCTGTGAGCTGTTAATTTTCTAGCAGTGTATTCTCTTTGTGCTTTGGCCTAACCTGCCAGCAGCATCCCCTGGGGAGCTGAGAACAGAAAACGAACTCCAGGGTAATTTATCTATTTCCCCAGGTCTAGGTGTCAAGTTTGCAGGAAGTAGTTTAACACAGAGTAAATTAGTGTTTGGTTAAAATGCCATTTAGAGATGTAGTAAACAAAAGCAAATGAAACGTATTAAATAGTGTTTTTCACATGACTGTGTATTCTTAAACATGATAAAATCTTACTTGATGTAATCTTTATTTCATGTGACTCAGATTTCTTTACACTTAGTTTGAGTCAAGTTGAAGCACACTGTGGATAAGGATTTTTACAAGCAAGGTCTTTGTTCTGAAACTGAGAAGCAAGCCTGAAGCAAAAACGAGAATTTATAAAATGTAGCCACTTCAGAACCAAACGTCTTGTCTGTGGACACAGGCCCCTCCTGTCTTTCACTGGAACAAAACACCTAGGTTGAATGCTCACAAGTGCTAGACTAAGACCTGAAGTTTCCCATTTTAGTCCAGCTCTAGTACTTAGATGTTTGATTGCCTTTATTTCAAACCACATTACCTAAGCATTTCTCAAATGTTAAAGTAGTAATAGTGCAATGTCTCTTTTTCTGTAACTGCAGACAAGTCAGGCAGACAGTAGCTGTGCAAATTACTGGCTTGTGTGAGGAAATGTATGATGGAAAGAAAAATCAAATCCACATACCTCAATCTTCATCTAGGTTCCTCCAGAAATGATGTTTGGACTAATATGACCTCCTGAGATTCTGTCCAAACTCAGTTGTCCTGTGATTTGGTATGGAAATCAAATGAATTATGTTTCACTCAGGACACATTTGAAACTCCAGTTCAGGATTTCAGAGTCAAAGTTAATGAGAGTTGGGCATGCAGATCTCCATGGTATTGGCAGCTGACTCACCCTCAGTGTGGGATAATGTGTGTGTATTTAGATCTGTTCTTCACTGGTGTGACCGTGCAGATAGACCTTTTTGTGTGGATATCTGCTCCATTTTCCACTCAGCAAATGGTGCTGTTGATATAAAAGCGATGTTTAAATTACCCATCCTTATCCATCTCAGTTTCACTCCTTGCTTTTTGCCTTGTTGACTGTAGCATATCTCCATGTACTGCAGCTGAGACACAAAGTGCTGCTCTCTTGCTTTGTATCACGTGCAGTTGTTGCCACAGCTGGTTTTACAGTCCTAAGAAGTGGGTTGAAAAGGCATTGTAAATTAGCCTGTGAGCTTTAATCTATAGTGTTGGGGATGGCTTAGGACAGTCTTTGTGAGGTACTAGATTGTTTGACAGCTGTTAAAACTCTGCATTCATTTCTTCATATCTGTGCTCTCAGTGCCTTAACAGTGCACTTGGACCACCAGAATGGAGGCTTCAGACAAAACTGGATAAGTACAGAACTGGGCTGCAGGGAAGGAGATCGGGAAAAATACTTGGAAATAGGAAATTGTCACCGGAAGCTGCAAGAGGGATAGAGAAACTTGGGGATTGAAATTGTGTTGTATAAAGGGTGAGATTATTCAGCCAGGGAGCCTGGAGTTGTCGGATGGATGAAAGGGATGCATAAGTGAAGGGAGGCTGATTTTGAATAGTGAATGGTGGAAGAATCTTGGTATGTAGTAGCAAGGCAAGGAGGCAGGCCCTGTCACCCAGTAAGCAGAGAAAGTGATAAAAGAAAGTGAAAAATCAAATTATGGCGAGAGGTTTAGTTTTGGCTGGGCAAGAAATCCAGAATGAAAAGCAAGGAGAGTCTGTAAAAAGGGCTTAAGTTACCAAATGGCTACTTTTTAGCCTTATGTTTGGCACGTAAAAGTGGATGTAACTAGAAGGCAATTTGGAAAGCTTCAGGAAAACCAGACCCTACTGAGCCTCAACTCTCTTTGAATCTCAGTGGGTTTTTCTGAGGGTCGAAATGACTGATTTAAAATTACATTTTAGGCACAGTGTGTAATTTCTTGACAGTAAATTAATTTTAAATTTTGTTCTGCTAGTGTTTCTGGTAAGAACTCTCATAATGGACATTTTTTCAGAAGTTACAAAATTTTTTTGATTCTGCATTCAGTAGAGCCTATGACACTTTGTAGAATAGGTGTGGTTACTCACCTAACAGGCTCTACTCTATAAACTTGCTGATAATTGAATTGGCATTACTCCTGTTCTACAGGGAGGCAATACCTTCAGGCAATGAAGAGTGGTGGTTTTCTTTATTCTTTGAACCTGACAGACATTGAAGATATTATAGTAGAAATTGTAATAGCCTTAGAAATTGAGTCAAATTCATTCCTGCTAGGACTCTACTGGTAAGTTGAGGTACAGCAGAGCAGACACTTCAGCTGAAATGCAGGTTGACTGTTACCTAAAGTGGCAAGGCTTTTTAGTACCTTCTGAAGCCTTTGCAAGCCTTCCTCTTCCCTATTGCTGCTACCCTTTGTCTGCTTCCTTTACCTGCAGTAAAACTTTAAGATGTTTCAAATATCTGTTTGTGTTTTCTTCTTATTTTTGTGTAGCCCCTTCCAGATTAGTATGTGAAAGAAACTATCTGGAATATTATCATTCTGTCCTTTTTTGAATCTTACTTCATGAGCCATGAGAATCAAAGTGCTCTCAGGAGATTGGCCAGCCAGGATTGGCTAGACAGGGAAGAAGCCAAAGCTAGCATATTGATTGGTCCTGTTTCAGTCGTGTTTTTCTGGTTGATGATGAAAGGTCTCTACAGAGCTATAGTGTTTTCTGTCCTTGTTGTGAGATGCAGTGGCTGTCCTTAAGAGCACCTAATGGAAGGAAAAGGAGGACTGAAAAAAAATGAAGTGACTTTCCCGAAGTCTACAGAGAAGGTCCATAGTGAAGCTGCACTTTTTTCCCCCCATAATCCTAAATTGTATCCATACTAAGTTCATTGAGCCTGCAACTGTTGCTGCTGCTGGTGTCACCTCTGGGCTTTCCTTACTGATCAGCTCGTGACTTGGCTCTTACATTGTACTTTTTAAAATGAGAAATGTAACTTTCTACAATAAATAAAGGCATTACCTCTTCTCAGCTAGTTATAACTGGTAGCTCAGTGCTACACATTTCTCCATGTTCTCCACTTAGAGGGAGAAGAAACCTTGGAATGTGTAGGTCTTTTCAGTTGCTCCTACAAGTGAGTACATGCCTGGCTGACCCATCTTGGGCCGACTGCTATCCATAGAGAATGAAGTCGAAAAATTGTGACTAGGAAAGTTGCAGGTCTCTGCTATGGTGATGGTTCTACCACTGGGGAATGCTTTTGGGGACTGAGAATGGGACTGTGTAAAACACAAACCCTGCTGCAGTACCAGGGATAAAATGAGGACCTTTTGTTGCTTGCAGGCTGGAATAAGAAAGAGTTCAGTATTTTGTCCTGTGTGAGCAAACCTGTGCTTGTGCCTGACTCAAAGGTCTTTGTAAATTTGGGGGTTTTTATTTCATGGCGGGTAAGGAGAAGGTTTATGTAGGCCAACTGACTTTCAAGTGTGGAACAAGATTTGCGGTTAATTATTCAGTTGGGTTTTTCAATACCATATGTGTTTACTGTAGTTTATTTGGTTGTACAGGATTGTGTAGTTGTAGCACGTGATGAGAGAGTTCCTACTTGGAAAGACTATCTGGGATCATCTCCAGAACTGCTTTAATCTGTGGATATTTAGGGCAACTAAGTTTAGTAAGTACTACTTAGGTAATTAAAGGTTGTAGCTGGACTGCTTTCTCTGCAAGACAGCAGACTGGTACCAACTGGGAAATCAGTCAACTTGGTTCAGTGTTATCTGCTGTATAGCACAGAGTCGACTCCTACCCAACTCAGTTTTATTTTTCTGATGTCTTATGTGGTTTTGAAAGCCAAAGTAATATTGGTTTTCGTGTAGTCTTGGAGGTAGCAAAACTAGCTCAAATTACTTACGTTGAGAGGAGTATTTACAGCTGTTTTTGAAACAGGCAAGATACCCATTTTGTACTCTGGACTCTAAAGAAAAAAATTGCAGACTGGCTAAAGAATGATTACATCTCTGCTAAATAACTACTTGTGAAATTCCTTTTACTCATTGCTTCACCTGTTTGTATCCATAAGTGTAGGTAGGTACAAGACCAATTTGCACGTGTAAGAGAGATGTTACATGGAAAAAAGCTGCCCATATCGTACAAGCATTTCAGGGTCTTAAAGAATAGTTTCTATAAACTCAGTGGCCTTTGAAATCATTTAGATTTGATGGAATGCATGAAATTATTTGCCAAATCTTTTGGCTTTGAACACTTTCAAGGTTTGATGTCTTCTCCTGTATTCCAGCTCCTGCCTGATTAAATGCTCCACAAATGTCACTAGTATTACTATTCTGGGATGGGAATAGTGATGCCTGTACTGTGTGCTTCTTATTAATAAAATTGTCATCTTCTTCAGCTGAAGTTCTTTCCCTCCATCCAGTGACCAGTTTGAAATATTTTGATCCTACCATATTTCGGGCTCCAGACTGGATTCTGATTTAAGCATTGCAGTGCATATCTGAGGAAGAGAGGTTGAACCCCTGCCAGATACTTTGACAGGGGGTCAGCTGGAGTGTGTGGGTCAGTTCAGCCCTCTGAAGGGTTTTAAGCTGTGAGAGGCAGTACATCTCATACCCTTTGGATACAGGAGGTTCTCATCTCTTCCACAGGTTATGCTGGACAAGGTTGCTTGTGAGCCTGTCTGTGCCGACCTGTGATGCTTCACTCTGATCAAACCGTAATAGGGGATGGTATCTCCTGATTCTGGAGTGCCTACAGACATGACTCAAACTGATGTCTCAAGCATTATTATAGAAAAAACAGATTACCATCAGTTTTGTGTAGAAAACTAAGTTCAGTCTCTGTATTAAGTGGAGAGAGTTCACCTCATTTGGAGTTCTTTACAACAAAATCATGCATCTCTTTTTGGAAGTTACAGATATGTTTGTGGTTTTAATGGCAGGTTTAGTCTGGTAGCTGAAGTTTGTGTTCAGCAGTTCTGTGCCTTGACATGAAGGGGCTGTGTATATATCTTATATATCAGTCTGTGTATATACCTTATATATCAGTCTTTTCTGCAAGAGATCAAGATCCAGTTTCAGTATGGCATGGGAACCAGGCAGTCCTTAATTGTAGCTGTGCCTGCAGCAGTGACTACCCTTTGAGATTTTAACCTATACAGTATTCCTTAACTCCAGAAAAAATACTTTTTTTCTTTTTCCCCCAAGGAGCAAAAATATAATTGAACACTAGTGGGGAACCTTGATCCCTTTATCTCTTCTACAATGTTACTCAGACTGGGCTCTGTATGTGAAAAAGTATCTTTGTAACAGTGAACTTTGTTCTCCATAGAAATGATCCTGACTTTCCCAGTGGTAGATTAGCAACTACATAGATGCTACAGTATGAATTCTGATTTAGAGCGAGTATAAATATGGTGTAGCTTGTCATTGAGGCACCTGTTTCTTACCATCAGATTATTCGGTTCATTACTCTGATTACAGTGAATCCTCTCTGTATCGCGACTTCTCCTTCACGACCTCGCCCATTTGCAAAGCAATTTTTTCGCAGTCCGACTCCACGGATCTGCCATATTTCATACCCAGCGCATGTGCTCTGCTTCTGCTTTGCTGAGGGGCGGTGCCAGCTCTCCCTGTGAGGTGGGAGGGGCACAGAGGTAGGGTTTGGGGTTTCCCCGGCTCAGCCTCGCATTTACAGTCCTGCCCCACTGTGCCCGGCTCCTGAGCCAGTCCTGTGTGTCTCCGTGCCCAGTCCCTATAGTGGAAGGGTCACGCTGCACCATTTCCCAGGTGGCCACTGAGACCCAGTGCAGCACCGCCACAAGACATGCCATGTATTCGTATGTACAGTGCTGGGAGCACACACATGGTCACAGCAGCTGCTCAGAAACGGTTCCCTTTGCTCACTTGTGCCGAGAGAGACAAGGGGAAGGAGCAAAGAATTGTCTGCAGCCCTGCAGAGTTCCGGGGGGTGGGGCAATGGGCATGGCCTGCGTGCATATTAACAACCTGCAGTTCTTTGCGAGGTTAGGCTTTCGCAATGGTATTGGCCTGTCCCTTTCCTCGTGATGGAGGAGGTATAACTGTATTTCTTTTTTTTCCTCTGCAAAAATACCTTTTGTCCTTTCCTGCCTGTAAAATGTATCTTTAAAACAAGCAATTCATTTCTTTATTAAAGTAGTATAATCTGATTAGGCATTTACAGGAGTAAAAATTCAAAGTGTTACTCATTATGTTCCCAATGAGTGCCTTTATTTTCTGCTAGTACCTGTATTTGCGTGTTAGGTAACCAATAGCAATCTTTCTTCTCTATATAAATGATATAACATACCCTCCTGTGATTTGTTATTTTAGTTACACAGTGACTTTATACACTTAATCTTGGAGAGACAGTTTGGATCGCACTATTCAACAGCCACAGATAAAAGCCTCTTGCAATTATGAGATTTGCAACTTACTCTGTTTTCATTCTTCCTGAAGTCTGATATGTGAACACATGTGTGCTTGATGTTACTTTCTCTGTTTCTTGTGGGTCCCCCCCCTTTTTATTTTTTTGAGAAAAATTCTGTTAGCTAAAAGATTTTCAAAGAATGTAAGAGTGTTCCTTCAGATGCTGCTATGAGTGCCAGACAGCTTTACCACTGCAAAATAACAAAAAACAAGAACAGAAATTTGGCTTTACTGGCTGTTGTGCTTATGATCTTTATTTCAGAGAAAATAATTCAGGTAATTTGATTTTCTTTGAAATAAGCTTGGGAAAGTAGTGTGCTCTATCTCTCTTCTGCAAAAATGTTCACTATCCAAAATATGAAGATAGAGACACATAATTAAAGTGAAGAGAAAAATCATACAGTTGTAAGGTATTAATTGCTGGTAAGTTTATGCTAACTGTAAAATGGCCTTTTAGAACATCTTGCATCACTCTTTGTATTAGCTCTTAACCAAAGTATTTAACTTTATGATGTTAAATAATTCTATGGGGAAAAACATCTGCTGATTTAGATGCTTGAAAATAGGACCAGGTTGGCTTTCATAAATCAGCACAGCTCCCATTTCTTGATGTTGTGTAACAGTTATTTGATGTGATGCTACAATTTTAAACTTCAGAAAAAGCTGATTAGTGTAAACCTCCCACGTGGAGTTGAGGACAGGCTGAAGGGACAACTAAAGTGAAATGATCCTCACAAACATGGTTGCACTTCAGTATTACAGAAATAGTCCAATCTCAGAGTTAGTCTATGTGTATAGCTAGGGTTAGAGGTTTGTGTTTATTTACTTTTGGTGTTTGGATTAATTTGTCATTTAATATTCCTGGTCCACCTTTTGGAAACTAAAACTACGGAATGGAGTTTTACAGTTTGTTACCAACACGCAAATGGCAGTACCTGTAGGGGAATATTTCTGCCTCAGGACAAAGCTGTCTAGAACTGGAAGTTTGTTACAAAACTCCGTAATACAGTGTGTTTGTTTCAGTTTGAAGAGCACATTTTTAAGTATACTCAAGGTGGGTCTAAGTCATGATTTCACTTGGCTCACTTGAGCAAATATTCTGATTTAGTACAACATTTGTGCAGAATTTAACATTGAACATGTAATTGAGCTGAAGTTGTTGATCTTGTTTTGAGCTGAGACATTTCCAATGCCTTGAGTATCCATCAGGAAGGATCATTCATGTTTCAGGCTGTGTTCAGACAAAATAAGGACTTGGACTCATGCAGGAATCAAAGTTTTTGATTTTTTTGAAGTTTTGTCAGAGGAGTATTTTGGCCCCACTGACCCTTCCTAAGCCACTCTTCACATCAGTGGGACTTCTCCAAAACACAGCAAATGCAGATTGGAGTGTCTCGTGTAGTGGAATCCAGGATCTTGCTGTTATTATCTGCAAATATTACCTGCATTTACACTCTGAAGAGGCACTGCTACTTGAAATTGGGGAGTGGAGATTTTATGTGTCGTTTGTCTTACATTTATATGGTCTGTAAATCTAGTGTGTGAGCTGACCATCTAATGACCTCTAAAAATGCGGCCTTTGGAGAGATGAAGAGGGATTTGTTAGTGGACAGATTTGTGCTAGCAAGCCCCAGGTTATTTACGGAAGTCTGGAATTTTGTGCTCTTGGATTTAAAGAGTACTGTGTAATTCAGATCAAAGGGAAAGTATTAAAATCTTAATTCCACTGAGAGAAATATCCTTTATTTTGGCATTCTCAGACATTGTTCTTAATTCATGTTACTAATGCACTTTATAAAAGTGAAAAAAATTTGAAGTTTTCTCGTCATTT
The DNA here is from genome assembly GCA_013390025.1 of Pitta sordida. Taxonomy (NCBI): domain Eukaryota; kingdom Metazoa; phylum Chordata; class Aves; order Passeriformes; family Pittidae; genus Pitta; species Pitta sordida. Next base: position 543,943 of record WEKX01018110.1, on the reverse strand, counting down.
TTTGTGAAAGCATTTTTCTTTCACAGTTGGACTAGTTGCAGTCTGTGAAGGTTATTCACGATTTTAAACAGTGAAACAGTGTTCTGATATTAAATCATACAAAATCACGATGTAACTGTCAGGTGTTTCTATTTTCTCCGCTTATTACATGGTGAAAATGTTGACTTTAGCCCTGTGTCATTAAAACTTTTAGAGAGTATAGTATAGGTAAGGAGGAGGAAGGAAGAGTGTTTAAGTCAGTACAGATGGAAGATCACAGAATCACAGAATCACAGAATATTATGAGTTGGAAGGGACCCACAAGGATCATCTAGTCCAACTCACCATCTAACACCCGTAAAGAGACCGAGAGCACATCGCAGAGCATAACACCAACCTAGATCCCTCACAGTCTAGCAGGCCACTCCGAGCCGGAGGGGGCCCAACGTCATCCAGCCCTACACCTCCCGGCTAGACCATGTCACTAAGCTCCTCGTCCAGTCTTCTCTTAAACACCTCCAGGGATGGTGACTCCACCACCTCCCTGGGCAGCCCATTCCAATATGCAATTACTCTCTCTGTGAAAAACCGCTTCCTAATGTTAAGATTGAACCTCCCCTGGCGTAGCTTGAGGCCGTGCCCTCTCGTTCTGGTGTCGTCAGCCTGGAAGAAGAGGTCCACACCCATCTGGCTGCAACCTCCCCGCAGGTAGTTGTAAACAGCAATGAGGTCCCCTCTGAGCCTCCTCTTTTCCAGACTGAACAGTCCCAGTTCCTGTAGTCGCTCCTCATAGGGCCTACCCTCCAGTCCATTCACCATCCTCGTTGCCCTTCTCTGGACCCTCTCAAGCAGCTCAACATCCCTCTTAAACTGGGGAGCCCAGAACTGCACACAGTACTCAAGATGAGGTCTGACCAGCGCTGTGTACAGGGGAAGGACAACCTCCCTGGACCTACTGACCACACTGTTCCTAATGCAGGCCAGGATGCCATTGGCCTTCTTAGCCACCTGGGCACACTGCTGGCTCATGTTGAGTTTCCTATCAATCAGTACACCCAAGTCTCTCTCCACTTCACTAGTCTCGAGCCACTCCTCCCCCAGCCGATAGCGGTGCATAGGGTTGTTGTGGCCAAAGTGAAGAACCCGGCACTTAGTCTTGTTAAACCTCATACTGTTGGAGCCTGCCCACCTAAACTGCATTTCTGTGGACTTTTACAACCTATTTAAAATTCGTGGGTTACACATCTGGAAAGGACCACAGTGAAATAAATTTGTCTGGTGGAAAGCGAAGTAGCCATTGTTAGAAGTGTTTGCCTCCGAGATGATCAAAACTAATTACTTCCAGATTCTTACTGTAGTATCTAGTGCACAGAAGTACCTTGAACTTGGTACATTACTTGGGATCGTAAAACAGAAACTGTAAATCTCTCTGCTTGAGGCTGTTTGTTGTCCTTGGCCTGTGGAAATGTGTTCTGTGCTATCTGAAAGTACTGGGTCTCCCTTAAAGATTAATTTCTTTGTACATCCAAAGCTAGGGAACTGACACTAGTAGTGTAATAGAGAAAAGTGCTCTTATAGTGTGTGTTGTACCCCTGTCCATAGAAATTATTTCTCTGACAGTGAAATAATTGGCTATATTACTGCAAACTGATTGATTCCATTATCATAAAAATCAGTAAGGTAAATTCCCTTGAACAGGAGAGGGAAATGGGCTGTAGAGTGGGACTTTGAAGGCCTCAATACTTGGATATAGACAAATTCTCTGTGAAATATTCAGAGTAAATGTTCTTTCTCTGTCTATATTGGAGAGCAGCGTTGCTCAGGTAAAAGCTGGTTCTCTCCTTCCCAACATTAAGGTAGTATGTAGCTGTGTGCAGGTGAAATTGCCTAGGGAATCTGCAAAATAAATAGGAAGATGCTGAATTCCTGCTCCCTCCATGGATAGATAACTGCTAATGCAAACTTTCTGGATTACTTATTTACCCAAGTTATGTATTAATCCTGTTTTAGCCCTTAATTTGGTGGTTCTGATCTAATCCTCCATGTTGCAGGCCTTGTTTATGGAGTTTGACTAAAAATACTTTCCCGTCTCACAAGAGTACACTGAAGTTTCATGCATTAGACAGAAATGCTTTGCTACGGTAATGGAAGCTGCAGAATACTACAGAGAGACAGTCGTAACCACAGAATACTTCACACTAGGCAGTTATGTTATACCTGAGATACACTTAAATTGTTTCTCAAATTGAACATTGCATTTGCAAAAACTCATCCCTGAAAGTACTTAATGGCAAAATTACAGACCTTTCAAGTGACATACATCTTATGCTATAGCTGTTTTAGCTGCAAGTTTGAATTAATATTCGCCCATTCACAAATGGTGATGCCAGTGCTGTTGGTTTGGTTTTGATTTTTTTTAGACAGCAGTGAACACTTCACATTGTAAGTTTGGTTCCCTGTAATGCATATTATATTCACAGAATCACAGAAAATTATGAGCTGGAAGGGACCCACAAGGATCATCTAGTCCAACTCGATTGTTTATGATGGCAGTAGCTTCCATGTGACTAACCATTTGAAACTGAGACTGTTAGTCATGTGGACCATGTTAGGAAGAGCTTTTTCCCAGAGAGAGTGATCCCTCAGTGGAATGGTCTGCCCAGGGAGGTGGTGGAGTCGCCATCCCTGGAGGTGTTTAAGAAAAGACTGGGTGAGAAACTCGGTGTCATGGTCTAGACAGTGGGAGGCTTGGATGGACAGAGCGTGGTGCCCATGGCTCCAGGGTTGTGGGTTCAATGCCTGTGTAGGCATTCGCTTGGGAGTTGTGGGTCCCTTCCAACTCAGAATATCCTGTGATCCTGTGATATGTTTCTTGTCATTGAAGACAAGCATCCCAAATGCCTTGCCCACTGATACTCACATGAATTTGGTGTGTCTTACTTTTCTATTCTAAAATAAGCATCCTTCATAGTTAGTGTGGTATGAGTGAAATTCAACCTGCAGACACAATTGGAAGTACATTTTGGTGAAGGCCCAGCAAAGATGGTAGAAAGAAACTAGACCAATGGTTTTCTTAATGTTCTGTTGGTTGTATTTCTTTACATTTTGCCCTTGACTTTTCATTTCACTTTGATCTGTCTTAGACTTTTGTGAATTGCTTTCTTCAAGAGTCTCCTCTGTGATAGAAATGTAATGCTTTTAGAAAAACTTGTGCATGGGGGATTTTGAATGACATTTTGTTGTCTCTTTTGTGTTGCTGCAGCCATCACTTGTCTGCAAGTGACAAGGGAAGTATCAAGAACTGGTCATTTCCATTATTCATTTCTTATTGATCATGGATAGTAAAGAAGTTTAGAAAGTAAAAATTAGGATACTGTACTGATTATCACCATCTGCAAAGAGAATGCCTTTTCAAAAATGACATCTGATTCTTTCTGCCAGGGTTTGGCTCTCATGTTGGACACTGGAAGTAGTTTAGGACTCCTGTTCTCTCCTTGCTCTTCCAGGATGGCAATTCGTCTTCCAAGCATTGTTAATATAGATTGCTCCAAATCTACTTTTCTCACCAAGAAGGCATTGCTGACTCACTCCTCAAATGCTATTCATCACGAAATTTGTCATGTGGGTTTCTTTAATTAGGCAGCCCAGCCACCAGTGCTGCTGATGCTCACTGCCCCAGGCAGCACCTCAGTGCTCTTCACTTGTGACTGAAGCCTGTTCTGAAGGTTTCTTCAGTTCTTCAGAAGCCCAAGTGTACAGAAGCCAAGATTGTTCCTTAGAAACTATATCATATATCATCTTACTAGTTGTTATGGTCTACAATGTACCTTTGAGTGCTTTTTCTACTGCTTTCTTGTTCTTCTGAGCATGCACACATGATCTGTCAGTAGCAGCAATGTGTGTCTTCTTCATCCTATGTATATATTTGAATTATATATGTATTTAAAGAATTCTCAATCATTATACGTATTCTCATTATACATTATCACTTGCTCCTGTGTGGAATGTCACTGATGTGTATGAACTGCAGGCTTTCTGCATGTCTCGCTACATGTTGGTTTCACTTGCCAAGTATCTTACAGCTGAGTAGCTGAGGTAGTGATTAGACCTCTCATAATTTTGGGGCTCTCATAGAAGGCCAATGGCATCCTGGCCTGCATCAGGAACAGTGTGGTCAGTCGGACCAGGGAGGTTGTCCTTCCCCTGTACACAGTGCTGGTCAGACCTCATCTTGAGTACTGTGTGCAGTTCTGGGCTCCCCAGTTTAAGAAGGATGTTGAGCTGCTTGAAAGGGTCCAGAGAAGGGTGACAAGGATGGTGAAGGGACTGGAGATCAAGCCCTATGGGGAGCGGCTACGGGAACTGGGGTTGTTCAGCCTGGAGAAGAGGAGGCTCAGGGGTGACCTGATCGCTGTTTACAACTACCTGCGGAGTGGTTGCCGCCAGATGGGTGTGGACCTCTTCTTTCAGGCTGATGACACCAGAACGAGAGGGCACGGCCTCAAGCTACGCCAGGGGAGGTTTAATCTTAATGTTAGGAAGCGGTTTTTCACAGAGAGAGTGATTGCACATTGGAATGGACTGCCCAGGGAGGTGGTGGAGTCACCGTCCCTGGAGGTGTTTAAGAGAAGACTGGACGAGGAGCTTAGTGACATGGTCTAGCTGGGGGTGTAGGGTCTTTCTGGCTCGGAGTGGCCTGCTAGACTGTGAGGGAACTAGGTTTGTGGTACCACTCTGGGATGTGCTCTCGGTCTCTGTACGGGTGTTAGATGGTGAGTTGGACTAGATGATCCTTGTGGGTCCCTTCCAACTCATAGTATTCTGTGAATCTGTGAATAGCAATGCTTTTTCCATCCAAGGAATGGAAGCAACAATAATAGACTCAGAGACATACTGTAGTGTGTGGATCTCTTTTTAAGTAGAGGAGTTGAACTGAGAGAATATATTTGCTGTAAATCTAAGGACCTGGGCCATCACAAGAAATTGATGTGTTGGTGCTTGTGGCTGCCTCCCTCTGTGCTTCCAGCTCCCCCTCGTGTTCACTTATTTATCTAATCCGTTTTGGAGGAATGTCCATCACCTCCCAGACACGTGTATGATTAGTGACATGGTTCTGTCCGTTCAGTATTATGTATGTTCTGAGTGTATTGACTAGAAAATAAGTACTTTATGGTGGGGTTTTTTTCTGTAAGGAGGTATGCATGTTTATTGAACATCAAAGCTGAAGTACACTTTGTTTCTTTCTTTATACTCTTTATAGTCCTACTCTGTTCTGTGTGCTCCCTTCCATGAAATGCAAGTCCACCTCATGTCCCTGAGATGGGTGCACAGGAAGTAGATGTTTGTCTGACCAGCCAAACTATTAAAATAATGAATGGAAACATACAGTATCTGAGCAGACACACTCAAGAAACAGTGTGTATAGCCATGTTGCTCTGCTACAGCAGAGCATTTCCATTATGTCCTGTTACCCTTGGAACAGCAAGAATCCCTATATTTTTCAGGCACTCAGTGGTCAGTGTTATTTTTATGATTTTGGACACTTGTATGTAAATTTTATGCCTTGAAGCACTTGTTAGAGATATATTTCTTTGGGAAAGAACTCTGAATTTTGAACTCAAGACAAGATTGCAAGAGCAAGCCATGTTGCTTGACCCCTACAAATTGGTGGGCCCTGCCTGAGGATGGTAAGACAGCTGGCTGATGTTATTGTGAGGCCACTCTCCATAATCTTTTAGAAGTTTTGCAGATCAGGGGACATTCCAGAAAAGTGGAAGAGGGCTAATGTCTACAAGACGGGCTTAAAGGAGTCTTCGGGAAATTATAGACACGTCAGCCTTACTTCAGTCCCTGTGAAAGTTATGGAATGAATCCTCCTGGAGGCTGTCACAAGTCAGCATGGATTCACCAAGGGCAAATTGTGCATGACGAACTCAATTGCCTTCTATGATAAAATAACCTGCTTGGTTGATGTTGGGTAAGCAGTGGGCGTCGTCTAACTGGATTTCTTCAATGCTTTTGATACAGTTTCCCACAACATCCTCCTAGAGCAGCTGATGCATTGGGGTCTAGACAAGTGGTCTGTGCAGTGCGTGGGGAACTGGCTGAGAGGCAGCACCCAGAGAAGGGGGGTAAGCGGTTCCTTTTCAAACCAGCAGCCAGTCACAGATGGGGTCCCCCAGGGATATTGGGCACAACACTTTAATATCTTCTTAAATAGTCTGAAAGATGGGATCAAGTGTACTCTGGGCAAGTTCACTGAGTGTACCAAACTGAGTGGGGAAGCGGATACTTCACAAGTGAGAGCTATCCTGCAGAATGGCCTGGATAGGCTGGAAGAGTGGGCTAAAAAGGACATTAGGAAGCTCTACAAGAACAAGTGTAAGGTCTTGCACCTGGGAAAAAATATTCCAGAAGTGTGGCACAGGTTGGGATCTACCCAGCCAGAGAGAAAGCTCTGTGGAAAGGGACATAGGGATCCTGATGGACGAGCTCAGTATGAGTGAACAGTGTACTGCTGCAGAATGCCAACAGGATGCTGGTTTTCAGCAGCAAGGGCATCACCAGCAGTGATAAAGATGTCATTATCACACTCTACTCAGTGCTTGTCAGGTAACACCTGGAATACTGTGTTCAGTTTTGGTACCCACTATGTAAAAAGCTGTGCACAGACTGGAGAGGGTCCAGAGGAGGACTACAAAGACGATCTGACTGGGAAGCCTGTCACATGAGGAAAGACTGAAAGAGCTGTGTGTTCAACCTGGAGTAAAGAAGGCTTAGATAAGACATTATGGGCATTTTCCAGGATTTAGAGGGTGTCTGCAGAGAAGGTAGAGACACCCTTTTTTACAGGGAGTCATGTGAAATAGATGATGGGTAATGAGTACAAGTTGGTCCTGGGAAGTTCTGATTGGATGCAAGAGGAAAATATTTCACAATGATCACAATGGAATAATGTCTTCAGGGAAATGTTGAATTCCCAAATATTGTACCCTTTAAGATTTGTCTGAGCTTCCCATTATATAGGCCATGTCATTGAGTTCCTCATCCAGTCTNTGCCATTGGCCTTGTTAGCCACCTGGGCCCACATTGGCTCATATTGAGTTTTCTGTCAACCGTTAGTCCCAAATCCCTCTCTGTTTCACCACTCTCCAGCCACTCTTCCCCAGCCAGTAGCGATACATGGGATTGTTGTGTCCAAAGTGAAGAACCCAGCACTTAGACTTGTTAAATCTCATATTATTGGAGTCTGCCCATTTCTCTAGTCTGTCAAGGTCCCTCTGAAGGGCCCTTCTATCCTCTGGTAGTTCAACAGTTGCCCCCAACTTGGTATATCACGTGGCTGCTGTCACTGAGGTGTATACATGTGTGGTGAGTGACCCCAGCAGGAGGAATAGGAGTTGTGTTTTGTCATGTGAACATTTTGTTAGTGTTTCCAATGTTTGTGTCTGCTAGTGGGTAATAGAGATCATCCCACATGAATACAAATAAAATCTGTAGAGTGTACTGCATCCTACTCTGTTTTTGTTTACTCTAGATATTAAAGCAAAACTGCTTTTAAGTAAACTGTTTAGAAGGTGCTTTTTTTTCACTAATATGCATTTTCCTGTCCCCTTGGTATACTAAGCTAGCAGCCTTAGTAGCCCTAAGTCCAACAGCACATGCTTCCAAGTGACGAAATACTATTAGTACATTTTTTGCAACCTCATTAAATGATCTAAAAGAGCTTAATTATGTAAATCTACATCTGTGGATGTTCTAAGGAAATATTTTAAAATAAGCTGCTAGCTTGATCTCATGCAATAGATAATTAAATTATGGCTTTAACTCAGGAGAACATTTGAGCATGTTGCTAAGAGGCTCTGCTGAAGGTAGAAAATTTTAGTGTTCTTAAACTGACAACTGGGAGAAAATTTAATTTCATTTTTTTGAACTGATGTTTTTGTGGGAGAGGGATGCACTTTCCCAAAGCATGAAACAACATCATTGAAAATAAACATTTTTTTCTTCTTATACAAGCAGTTTGTCTTGTAACTATTTTGCGTTCCAGGCATACGTAGGATTATGCTCAAGATTAGCATAAGGCTTTTAATCTCAAGGAGTGAATGTCATGTCACCACTTCATTTCTTCTGAGTTCACATCCAAAGCTGGAGGTTTCTTCTTGCAGGAACCGTTGATCTAATTCCAGCTATTCCCCCTAGGCCCTCACCAAGTCCCTCTACAGATCATGTAGCATCTGCAGGATGGTCAGCAGACAATAAATCAAACATCTGGAGCTTGCAGAAAGTGAAGAAAAATGTTGAAAGAGTACGTACCTTATCCTTGATAGGGATCACCCATCAGCATTTTTCTGTTTTTCTCACTGATTTTTCTATTAAGCAAAAATATTAAATAAGTATTTGTCAGAAAATTGAGTCATCTGTGAACACATGCTTAAAGAGAAGAAATTGCAGAGTGCATTTTGATCTAAAAAGCGTTGTGTGAACCATTTTCCTAATGTCTCTTGAAACAGCATACCTATGGTACTGCAAGCAAGGTAATACCTGCTGTTTGTTACCACTACAGATTACTAGATGTACTATCTTACAGTGGTAAAGCATCTAACTGAAATTTTCTTCTCAGTATAATATTTTTCAGCTTCTAAAGGGGGTATTTTGATTCTGTTCCTATTGTGCTTTCTGGTCATATACAGGAGAAATGCTGATAGCATATGAAAATATAGTGCAGGATGTTCATAACCACAATTACTGAAATGTACATTAATTGCATTCATATGCATGGATGTCGCATATCCATTAAACAACTCTGTCTCACACTCCTTCCATGTGACACAACTAAAGGAGACAAAAAATCCATCTCACCTCACGCAAGATGTTTTTATTGTTATAAACTATTATATAACTATTTTTATATATACAGTCAGCCCTCTTGCACTTTGCGCCCCCCATATTGCGGCTTCACGTCTTAGTGGCATGATTTTTTAGCGATGAAGGAGACCCCATTTCGCAGCTGCGCATGCGTGACTTGCTGCTGTCGAGGCAGGTGTGGTGGTGGCAGTGAGGGCGGCCATGCCCATCCTCCGCCAGCGGCGGTGGCGCCGACCCCCAGGCTCTGCTGCTTCCCCACCTCCACTGGGCACAGCCAGGGCTCTGCTGCTTCGCCACCCCCCTGGCACGGCACCATGGCAACCGATACACAGCAACACAATGCCGAAACAGCGCCGGGGATCATCTGAGTGTGTGGAGACAAGTTGCATGGAAATAGGGCTTCGTGGAGCCCAATTAAGACCGTGGGACTGCGATATAGGAGACCAGACTGTATAACTGTTTTGGTTGTTTATGGCATTTTTGTCTGTGTATGAGAGTATGCAGTCTGTGCCCGGGGACTGCACGCCCGGTGCACCTGGTGAGGATGTAGCCCCAGGGAAAGTGCCCCACAGAAGTGGGGCTGGGCTGGCTGCGGTGGCAGTGGGGTAGGTGCTGTGTGCTGACACAGGGCAGCAATGGGACATGCCCATGCTGCTGCAGGAGCTGCTGCACCAGGAGGGGGCTTCTGTTCCCCCATGCCCTCCCCCCCCACTGCAGCAGGGGGAAGAGGTATTCTGCTGGGTCCATATGGCCAGGACTGCTGCTCCTGCACTCAGCACCGGCAGATGTATGTATTGTAGCCACCGCAGTTAAAGGGAAAGAAACTCCGACACCACCCCCCACCATGAGGAGCCCGGGTGTCGCAGTGTTGCAAAGTTAAGGTTTTCCAGGCTCCACAATGCTCAACAATCATTACGTTATTAGTTTCTTCTGTTGATTTAGCTCACCATACTATATAGATTGTAACACAATTAGCCAAATACATCTCTTAATTTTACTGTTGGTTGGTACACTGCATATAACGTTTGTCTTCTGGGGAGCAGTGGTGCATTTCAGAGACTCTTTATCTGAGGACCACTTAGTTTCCTTCCTTTTATTGACTGGATTATGTGTAAATTGTTGGTTCATATATTTCAGTGGACAAAGATTTCTTCATCTAAGCAGAATTTTTGAAATCTACTTTGTTTCATGAATCAAACATTCCTTGGCATCCAGTATACCAAAGCCACTGAAACCAAAGAATTAAAGCTGAGACAGAATTCTTGATGCTCTCCTCATGTCTAGGGGTTACAATTATGTACAGTGCCTTTGGCATTAAATGGCACCAGTCTTCTGTTGCTTCTCTCCTGCCTGTTAGAAAGAAGTTGGAGTTCATTGTCTATGAGATTTGGTCTATTTTATATGGTGTCAAAGCTCCGTTTGGTTGCATTCAACCAGGGTTTAGTGTGGATTTTTATTTCATGGCTTATAGCTTAGCACAATGGTGGAGGTGCTGTTGGGGTTTTAAGATGAAGCTCACTTTGTAACTAAGGAACATTGCAGATTTATCTTGTTTTACTACTGGCTTTACCACTGTTGGCCACACTGTGGCTCTCACTAGTTGGTTGTATGTAATAACATGAGCTTTTTGTTTAAGGAAACAGCTTGATTTTTATTGTTAGCAGAATGCTGATGTGTACTGCAATGATAAGAAGTAATGCTGGTCTATTTGATACATGTTCTCTTTGCAATTAGAAGTATTTTTATTCTCTAGCATAACCTGGACTCCCGTGCTATAGGTATGCTCAACTCCTACTAAAATGTTTAACTCTTGTTTAAATCCATGAGGATCTTGGTTAGGTGTTCCGGTAGCTGCTCAAGCTTATGTATTTCTTTCTAGCTCATAAGTACTTCTCAGTGTGGTCTCTTTGCAGTAGTGCCTAGGTCTCACTGAATACTCTGGAATTATTTTAATAGAATATTTGTGCAATTAGCCATTTGGCTGAAGAGACTGGAAACAGTGTTGATGCATAAGAGGAGCAGGATCTCTGCATTTACTCTGCTTTTAAATGTGCTTATTTAAAGGACCTTCTCACAAGATGCAAAAACTCAGGCTGTCGCCTTTGGTGAGACCTCAGGAGAGAGACAGCTTATGGCTTTATCTCATATGTCTTGTAGCCAAACACATCTTTTTTAGCATTACGTATTATTAGGTAACAGTAAGAAATGCAGTGGAGTAAGCACACTAACAAATGTATTTGGGAAAGCCTATTTTTCAGCAAATCTGTGGTTCTTTTTTCCCTGCACTGTCCCAGTCTTTTCATCACTCTCTTTTTATCCCTCTACTAATGTAGATACTACTGCCCAGTTGCCAAATCTGACCATTTCTCTGTTACGTACCTCTCAATTTTATCCTTCCTTTCATTCCCGATATTTATTCCTCCTGTAGTCCTTCTGTGTCAGTTACCATTAATGCCTGCAACTTCAGCACTGTTATTTTCAGATATGGAAGTCAGCCCAAACAGGTAAACACAGCAGTCACCTGTTGTATGAGCTGGCTTTTGATTCATATGCATATTAATAATGGGTTAGTAATTGGTTACTATTAGCTAATTCAGGTATTTTTTTTCCTCTTGACATTGAAATCCTCGCTGTTGAGATATTCTTGTTGTCGATATAGAAAGTTTATGGTGTATAATGTAGCCTACATTTTTCTTAATGAAATTATTCATGTTTATGTGTTTGATGGCAGAATTTGACATTTATTAAAAATAAGATCCTTTAAAATGTGCCATTATCCCACCAGTCTGAGATGACTCTGAGTATACACAGAAGTTCTTTGGATTCAGCTGTTTTCTGTATGGATTCACTGCAATATAAACTGTTTTTACAGTTGTGATACTTGAGTGGAGCGGTTGGGGTTTAACATCTCACTGTCAGCCTGGCCAGGACCATATGGAAGGCAGCAGCCTTTCCTGTCAAGGGAAGCTTCAAGCTGCAGAATCTTTCTAGTCTTAGTCCCTGCAGCCATTTCACTGTGACTACTCTCCATATCTGAACTATAAATCAGAAACAGTTGTACAGCTGAGGCTTTCAAGGTGTTCTGAGACGTGGTGTGGGATGCTGCTTTCACAGAACACATTGCAGATGGCATTTACCTCTGTGTAGAATACCAAGGAATAGCTTGTGATCATCTTGAGCTTTAGTATACTCACGGGGGCGTTTAACCAAAGACAATTTCCTTCTGAAATACTGAACAAAAATCCTGATAAAATACATGCTTCATGTATATAAGACCCAAGTAACTGTTATTTTGCCTCGAGAAGTGAAATTAATTTGCTGCATTTGGTAATTGCTTTATAATTGTGCTGTGATGTTTAAGTATGGGTCCACAACTAAGTTATTTTAGTGTAACAGGTTTTTATAGCATTAAAGTGTAATCCTCTTGGTGTCTATAATATGTAGATATACTACATTAGCCACCAGGAGCCCCTGTCAGAAGCAGAACCTGCTTTTTACAATCATTTATGGATATAAGCTTGTGTTTGTGACTCAGGAACACAGGAAAATTTATACCTGACCAAAATAGCCCAGCATCTTTTTTCTTGTTACAGAACTGAATGCCTCAGTGCCCATATGCTTATCAGAAATTTGAAATAATTTATTTGATAAGTTGTTGAAAATCCTCCAGTTTTGTATCTCATTATATCCTAAGCAGGATGTGGATGATGTGGAACTGTATCCTGGGATGTGAGATCCTTGCCTCATATAAATGAGTGTAACTGTCCTGAAGTCTTTGAAAAACTGGCCCTTTCATCTGGCAGGAAATGGAAATCACCATTTCAAGTCTATCATAATTTCACAGTAAAAACCGAATGTTTTTAACAATGAGCATAATCCAGCTCCAAAATAGATTACTTAGTGACATAATGTATCGTCTTTAAATCCCCAGTGGATTAATAAACAAATGATTATGTGGGGTTTCTTGACATGATCTATCCTGCAGTGGTTAAATAGAAGATGAAGATACCTGATCAGAAAGGTCCTTTTTGGCTCTCAAATGTGCAAATCAATGAAAACTAATTGTAAAAGGGGGGACAAAGCATTCTCTAGAATAGATTCTTACGGTAGGGTATCACCTCACTGTCTTGTCCACATATTTGCTAATTTGATATGAAATATTCAGAGGACAGACTGTGAAGGAAGATAGTGCAGGTATCCCCAAAATGCCAGGCAGTGGAAGAACTTAGGAAAATTTATTTGTCAAAGGTGAGAACAGCAGGCATGAAAGAATACAAAACTTTTTCCTTTCTGAGGCTTCTTAAGAGTTTGGTTTGCCCATTCTTGCGGGGACTCCAAGATCATCTCTGGAAAAGTTACCCTGTAAAGGTAACTTTTAACTGCTCTGCAAGGCTGCAGAGGGAGAGAAATCCAAGTTTAAGTCTCCCAATTTCCTAAGGTCTCTTGAACAAAAAGTGGCTGATTTAAGTATTTCTATCTCCTTGTCATCTCTTGCACAAGGTCCATTCAATCCTCCTACAAGAAACAGTATTGCATTTCTGATGTGAACATTGGGAGAGCACTGAAAAAAAGAACCCCTATCAAAGGGACTATTTAAAAGAAACCATACCAGTTTCTCGTCTTTGCAGGAATGGTAATTATTAGCATTTAGAAATTTGATTGTAGAAAAATATCTTGTCCAACCTGTGAAAGTTTATCATTGGTTGATATTTTGGATTATTTTTAGTTTTTTTACTTGGTTCTCAGGAAATGGGAAAATACTGAAATTAAAATTTAGGTGTATTTGAGAAAATGGGCGCTTTCCCTTTCCATTTCTGAGGACTGCAGACATACAACCAATCTCCTTTGAGCCTTTTTAATTTTTTTCTTTGAAAACTTCAGCCTTTCTAAAGCGGGACTGCCTCCAAATGAAATATGTAATTCGAGCAAGAAACTAAACAGCTCGCCTTCTCCCTTCTCGCATCAAAAGTAGTGATGGATAAACGAGAGGACATTTTTTTACAAGATCCCTGTGTGCTCAGAGTAACCAAGGTGTTTCATACAGATGATATTTTATCAGTAGGCAATAAATTACACCACAGCAACTGGACACCTTTTACATTTGCCAGTTCCCAAGAACCACGAGACTTCTCTAAACCCATTTTTGCGCTTTTTTGGCGTAACAGTAATACCTCACAACTTCACAGTTCACTTTTCACAGGTTCAATACATCGTGGGGATTTCTTCCTCGTCTTTACCATCTTTACTGTATTTACCGCTACTTCGCAGTTTTCGCTTGTTGCGACATCTTTCTGGAGCCAATCCCCTGCGATATTCGAGGGATTACTGTACTAGCTAAATGTGTAGATTCTAGTGCTAGATACGTAGAATGGAGATCAGAATTTTTACCCCTTTTCTGGGCATTTGTCCTACTTTTGGTTAAAAAAGTATGTGTTATTTTTATGATAACTTTGAAGGGATGTTTGATAAGCTATAAGTTTAGATTAAGAAAATTTATACTGTGGTTGGAATAGTGGTATACATTATTCATTAGTACAAATCAAAAAGTACTTAATCTTTCATTTTCTCTTTTTTCTTTTGTGCTTTATGTATCAAAAGAGAACTTAGAAATTTCCAAGGCAAATTGGATCTTACAGAATAGGTGAAAGGTTCTTGTCAGCTAACTTTATCAAAAGCATAGACCTAATTTTTTTTCAGTATGCCGACAAGGATTTACAGATATTTTGCTCACTTAATTTTCTTGCAGAGGGACTAGTTTCTTTGAAAATGGTTTTCAAAATTGCCTGATATTGTTTTACCTAATTTAGTTGCTGGCAGTTGATTATATTGTGGCAACACATACTTTCAACCTCAAAGAAACTGAAAAAATAAGCGAAGAATACTCCTAAGGAAAACTTAAGTGACTTATATACACATGAAATGAGAAATGAAGGGGATTAGCAAACAGCAAAATGAATTTTCAATGGCCACTTGAGCAGGGTGTGTATTTGTGCATGGTGTGTATTTGTGACTAACATTTATGATTTTTCTTTCTTTGAAACATACTCCTCTGTATTTCAGAAGAACTTGGCGGTGTCTTTTGGGTAACAGATCTTCAAAATTAAAACTGTAATAAAAGAAATTTACTAGTTGCTTAAGTGACAGTGTTAATGCTCAGTGTCTTTTTAGAAGGTTATCTTACAGGACATTGGTGATGTGTGTGCACAAGGTTTTTTCATATCGACTCAGAGCTTATGGAAGTGATTTAGCTTATCAGATTCCTTTTTGTAATGGCATTGCAATTACAAAAAAATCCATTTAAAAACTGCCAAAAGTATCTGGCAGAATTTGAGAGGTAATTAGAAACTTAGCAAGCTTCTGATTGTAAAGGAAGGCCTGTTTACAAGTTGCTTGGCCTTCATCCAAACTCATGACAATGACAGAGCAAGAATGTTACGTACTACTACTGAGTGTTTTAGAAAGGAGCTGTGTCCATCACTCTTTTAAAGGTTAGTTTCACCTTTTCCTTTGTAGGTGTTTGTAATGAGGTATTCCAACTTATTCATGAAAGCTGTGTTATTTGTTCTCAAGAGTATTTTTCCCTTTCCAGAATGGAGGATAGTGGATTATCATGTACAGGAAAATCCATTTTACAGAATACTTAAACACCAGAATTTTGCAAGATTAAATAAGATTTTTATATTTAGTACTACGTTTCAGCACTTTTGTTTGACTAGACAGATGCCAACTTGCTCCATACCTAGCTAGAGATGCACCTCTTTACCAGTAGCCTTAGATAAAAATAAACATAAGCACTCAAATATGTGCATGACAAAGAGAATTGGTGTAACTGAGCACAAGAACTCATTTCTTGACTTGGCAAGAGAACAATCTGGTTGATAGGAGGCTTTTGGGGCAGATTTTCTGCTAAACTATACTGTTAAATGTCATGCAGTGTCTGTATTTATGACAACATAAAAGGTAAATAAGGCCTTTTGCTTTTTGAGTTATGTGTGTTATACAATAACTTCTCTTTTTTAGCAGAGAAAGCTAAGAGGAAATTGAGCACTAACAAAGCAATGCATCTGTGTATCAGATACTTAAGACATTTTAGTGTGTTCTAGACATGCTTTGCCAAGGCTGTCCATCCTAAAATTAATAGAATCATGAGAGAATTATTTTGTCTTTTATGACTTACCAAGCAGCTAAGCATGTAAACAGGTAAGCACAATACAATTAGGTGTGCTGTGTAATCCTCTGTGTAATCTCAGCAGAATGCCCCTTCATCACCTGACAGAAAGATCTTCTCTCACAGGATTTGAGGGGTCATGCTGCTTTGTGTCTTGATCTTATCTAATCCACCTTACATTTTCACATTGAGATTTCACATTTTTCTGCTTGCAACACTTAATAAACTTACATTTCTCAGACGACAGTGACATGTTGTCTTGCATGCTTGATAGTCATCCTGAAGAGGGAAGTCACAGGGTTTACAAACAGCATATTTATTACTTAAACTGAACCATCTGTCTTGTGACTGGAATATTATGAGCTGCCTTGTGCATGAAATACTGCTCAGAAATCTGATTAGATAGACATTATGTCTTCTGAAACAAATACTTTAAAATGAAAGAGAAAATTGAAAGCATTGAAGCTATGTTATGGTGATGTGTTCTGCACTGGTTGACACGAAATTAGATGACCTGGTAGGTTTTGTCCACTTATAATCTGTATCCATGGCAATCCACACCAGGTGGTGCTGTAATACATAAGCTTTGCAATTCTTATTCCTAGGAGCCACTGGGGGAGACCGGAGAAGGGAGCTGGGAGCCATGCAGCCTGTCCTGTTCCGGATGCATTTAATGTAAACGTGTGTTTTTGCATGGCTAGCATTGTTCTCCACTGGGCTGCAGGAGGGGCCACCATTTTGTGTGTCTGTGTGTGAGAGCAGGAGCGGGAGGCACCTTCCCCCATCTGCACACCGGGGAGGGCGCCCGCACGCCGCGGTAGGTGGCTCCAGTTCTTGTTGTTCCCTGTCACAAGCCCAGACACCAAGGCTGGGGAAAAAAGACAAAAAAAAAAGGGGGGGGAGG
>WEKX01018110.1:511858-526527 GCA_013390025.1 Pitta sordida | reverse complement strand
GAAAAGTATCAGTGTAATAGTTGCAGTGTCCCATCCTGGTCCTGCTCCATCCCATCCCATCCTGCGGCGGTGAAGGAGGGAGCCAGGAAGGGAGCCGTGAGCAGCGCAGCCCGATCCTGGTTCCTTTCTGTCCTGTATGATCCGATCCCATCCCATCCTGCAGTGGCAAGGGGACTGAGCAGAGAAGGGAGTTGTGAGTGATGTGGCCCAGCCCTGAGGGAGTGGTGGTGATGGGCGGAGCTTAATTGCATATTCATGAGGTGACTGTCTTGGCAAATCACGGTCATCCTGGCCTTCATGGCCCCAATCTGGACCCATGGACCTGTGAAACCTAGGGGCTCACTGTAGTAGCCTAACTGTTACAGATTACTAGTTACTGCTGTTCAAATGTCAGTCAACAAGCGATTTAGATTTGGGTGGAGAAAAGGTTCTAAAATCTAAAGAAAAATTATGTTGAGTTTTCCCAAAATATACAGTAATTTTTTAGGGAAAAACCACCTTGAATATAATTTGGTTTAAGTAAATACTGCTGGGTTTAATTTACTTTGTTTTAGAAATCTATATTGCAAATTGTTGAAGTCTTGTAGATTACCTGCCCTGAACTGCAAGTTTTACCTGACTGATAGCGTTTGATCAGTTTCTTTACGTGTTAGTTATTTTTGTGGGTTCTTCGATGGGAATTACACTTTGACTGTTTTGGTTAAAGTGTTTTTAACATCTGTGGTTCCCATAGGTTCACTCCTAATGAAATATGTGGGAAAATTGTGATCTGATTGTGTATCCATGTCCTTAGGGAGGTCAGTGGGACAGTACTTGATCTATCTGTATGATTACACTGATTCTACTGTCACTATCTCTGTTTCTTCCCCTCTCTTGTCTTATTTGCTGTTGTGCTCTGTTGAATATCTTAGACTTTGCTTGTAGTTTCCTTGGCCTTTTCATTTTTCTTTTAGTATAATTCATGTTTCTTTCTTCTGTTGCCTTCTCTTTATAACCATCTTTAGCTCTGCTGATTTCAATCACAACTTCTCTGATGGTTAATTTCCAATTATGTATATCTGTGCCTGCTTCTCACACATTTTTCTTCTCTCAGATCTTCAGGCTTTTCTTCCTGGATGTCCTTGTGTCTCATTAGCACATCCCTGAATGTTTAGTCAAAAATGGCACATCATTTTGCCTCTTAGTAGTTATTCCTTACTGTGCATGTTTTGTGTAATTTCCCAGTCATTTAAATTTCTATACTTCTCTCTGTGTGCTCTGCACTTATTTCAGTCTTTTCTTTCTTAGCTCTTTGTGTCTTCCTAAAAAGTCTTTGATTTCTTGTACTTCTTCAACCCTGGATGTATATACAGACTGAGGAACAAGATGCTGGAAGGCAGAGCCATGGAAAAGGACCTGGGGGTCCTGGTCGATGGCAAGTTGAATCTGGGTCAGCAGTGCCCTGGCAGCCAGGAGGACCAACCATGTCTGGGGGGGCATCAGGCAAAGCATCAGCAGCAGGTTGAGGTTGGGGATTGTCCTGCTCTGCTCTGCACTGAAGTGGCCTCATCTTGAATATTGTGGCAGTTTTGGGCACCACAATATGAGAAAGATATTCAGCTGTTAGAGAGTGTCCAAAAGAGGGCAACAAAGATGGTGAAGGACCTTGAGGAGAACCTGTGTGAGGAGTGGCTGAGGTTACTTGGTCTGTCCTGGAGGAGACTGAGGGGAGACCTCATCTTGTGGTCTCTACAACTTCCTTATGGGGGAAAGCAGATGGACAGGCACCAATCTCTCTGGTGACCAGTGGCAGAACCTAAGGGAATGGTCTGAAACTGAGTCAGGGGAGGTTTAGGATGGATATTAGAAAAAGATTCTTCACCTAGAGGGTGGCTGGACTCTGGAACAGCCTCCTCAGGGAAGCAATCACAGCCCCAGGCCTGGCAGAGTTCAAGAAACCATTGAACAGTCCTCTCCAGCACATGCTGTGATTCTTGGAGATGGTCCTTTGCAGGGCGGGGAGTTGGACTCGATGATCCTTGTGAGTCCCTTTCAAGTCAGAATATTCTGTGAGTCTGTGATTCTTATGTTACATGCTCTTTGTTTCCTTAAAACCTTTTACTCTCCTAGCAATTATTTTATTAGTCATCTCTTAATCTGTGTAGTGTTGTCTATGATTTCTTTTGGTTTTATGATATTAAATATTATGCTTAGTTGTATTATTATGTACATACATTTTACAAATAGTATATATGTAATAATGAATTTCAAGAATGCTGTGAAGATAGTCCACTGCTTCAGCTTTTCGTAACAAGGAGAACATGCCATAATGCTGGCATGACTTTTGTGTGAATTGATTAGCAGCTCTGCTTTGTTGGATTAGAATCATGGGAAGTTGCTTGCAAAATTAGCTTGTTACTTCGTAACATGTACTGACCTCTGATCGTGCATTCCTGCCTCTTGCATGTCAGTATGGTAGCATTCAAGGGGCTGTTTCACAGAATCACAGAATTAACTAGGTTGGAAAAGACCTTTGAGATCATCAAGTCCAACCTATTAACTAACACCATCTCATCAACTCATGGCACTAAATGCCACATCCAGTCTCTTCTGAAAAACTTCTAGGGACAGTGACTCCATCACCTCCCTGGGCAGCCCATTCCAATGGCCAGTCACTCTTTCTGTGAAGAATTCTTTCCTAACATCCAGCCTAAATTTCCCCTGGTGCAGGTTAAGATTGTGTCCTCTCATTCTGTTACTGGTTGTCTGGGAGAAGAGACTGACCCCCACCCAGTTACAACTTCCTTTCAGGGAGTTGTAGAGAGGGATAAGGTCTCCCCTGAGCCTCCTCTTCTCCAGGCTAAACAACCCCAGCTCCCTCAACTGCTCTTCACAGGGCTTGTGTTCTAGACCCCTCACTCACCTTGTTGCCCTTCTCTGGGTACATTTGAGCATCTCAACATCTTTCTTAAATTGAGGGGCCCAGAACTGGATACAGTGCTCAAGGTGCGGCCTCACCAGTACCAAGTACAGGGGAAGAATGGCTTTCCTGGCCCTGCTGGCCGCACTATTCCTGATACTGGCCAGGATGCCATTGGTCTCCTTGGCCACCTGGGCACACTGCTGGCTCATGTTCAGTTTCCTGTCCATCAGTACCACCAGGTCCCTTTCTGCCTGGCTGCTCTTCAGCCGCTCTGTCCCCAGCCTGTAGCTCTGCAGGGGGGTTGTGGCCAAAGAGCAGAATCCAGCGCTCAGACTCGTTAAATCTCATGCTGTTGTATTCTGCCCATGTATCCAGCCTGTCTAGGTCCTTTTGCAGGGCTGTCCTACCTTCTGACATATCAGCACTTGTTTCCAGCTTGGTGTCATTTGCTAACTTGCTAATGGTGAACTCAATTCCCTCATCCAGATCATCAGTAACTATATTAAACAGGATTGGTCCCAATATTGATTTAAACACTGATTTAAAGTCCAGCTGACATTTAAGCCAAATGCACACAAACTGTCTTTGTTGAACCTCCTCTAGACACCTCCTTTCTGCTGTCTGTACCACATAGCCCATACCTATCCTGGCTGAGATGGGTTTATTTTTGGTGGGAAAATCAGATACTTGGTTGCATATCAAATGTGTTGAGAACTGTGACTTTGTAAAGACTATTGGTTTTCCTACAGTGCTCTTGCTGTCAATGTCTTCACCAATTCTCTGTTTGCAAGGTTAGTCAGGTGTTCTGTTTTTAGGAAAAGGTTCTACTCATCTTGTGATTGTTCAAGTCTGTTATTCATGGATACAGTGTTCCCTCTTCACATGTTAATTTTGGACAGTTACCACCCCCTTCTCAGCTTCTTCCAGCTGCCACTGACTCCTCCTCAACCTGCTGGCTCAGCTGTGCCATCCTCCTTTTCTTGGAAGCTGTACCTGCTTTAGGTTTTCAACTAAATTTCTTTCCTCTTGATAGAGATGGTGGGGTGCCCTGTGAACAGTACCCCATCACTCTTCCTTGATTGCAGAGTTTTCTGTTATTACTGTGTATTGCTGGTATTTGTTAAGGTCTACAGTTATTACTGTATGTGTCACAATCTGTC
Organism: Pitta sordida; assembly: GCA_013390025.1. NCBI lineage: Eukaryota > Metazoa > Chordata > Aves > Passeriformes > Pittidae > Pitta > Pitta sordida. Next base: position 522,465 of record WEKX01018110.1, on the reverse strand, counting down.
ACTTCCTTATATTTTCACCATTCACAGCCCAGTCTTGAGCATGGTGTGTCACATCCAAAAACCAGGGCAGGCTCCTTCCAGTGCGAAACACCACTTGAGTCCAAGCCCTCTGATGATCTCCTGTGTTCCAAATATTTCCACAAAAAAATAAGTTTATTTCAGTCTGGCAATGACATTCCCAACTGCCACAGCAATCCTTGAGTAAAAGGGGTGAGGCCTAGCTTGGGCTGCTGTCACTCTGTGTGACTGGATATGGCTGGAATTCTCTAATATTCATGCATTGCGCTTGCTTCCTTAAGGGGTTGTATTCTGGTTGCTTTTTATGAGAAATTAGTCTTGGATGGGGCATCACGTTTTAAGAGAGTGACTAAGTAATTCAGAACATGTCTGTCCAGGGCTGTCACTGGTTCACCATGCAGTTAGCAGACCATAGTGTTGTGACATTGATATCTCAGTACTTTTCCTCAACATTTGTGTAGATAACATTACATGTTGGCTTTGAGCATTTAGCAGAGCCTGTGTACTAGCTCAGCTTTATTTTGTCTGTGCTGATTTTATAGTAGATGCATGAACTGTTAACCTTAATCCTGTGAATCCTTGGAAAAGGGCACCAGTCCCGCTGAGTATAATTAATGGCTAAAATGTCAACATATGTTTCTCAATATGTAGAATTTTGTTTTGCCTTCATAAAATATCACTGGTATAGTATATAATTATTTCGCAGTGTAAATAGTGCTGTAATCTAGTAGAATGTAGTTTTACTGTTTAATTACAGCTCAAACTGTCTTTAGTGAAATAAACTACAAAGGCAAATATATCTCTGCTTGATGACTTTATTTTATGTAAGATGATCACAGGACCTTTATCAGAGTTCTTAAAAAGATGCCTGATGTTAAAAATGAGAAGTTTCATTGAAATGAGACCCATATTAATAATAACTTCTGTATCTGGTGGGCTTGGACTTACACTGATGACTTTACATGGCCAGAGCACTCATAGTCCATTATGGAATCTTGGTCCTTGATTTGTGCCTTGTGATTGTTATGAAACACCATAAGAACAACTTCTATCTTTCTTGAAATGCACCATCCACACATTTTTTTCCTTCAGAATTCTTTTGTTTAGTTATGAACTCAGACTTGAGAGCAACCTCATGCACTTACAGTCTTTGCACTGTTTATGCCTCTGAACCTTTCTAATAAAAGAAAAATATGTGGGCTGGCATCTTAAGCTGATGTAAATCAGCAGAGCTTCATTAGCTTTTGTAGAGCTATGCTGCTTAATTTCACTATTAGTCTTTCAGCAAAAATACGGTTAAGAAATTAAATTTAAAGGGCACTAAAATAGAACTGAAAAGACTTTTCTCTAATTTGTTATGTCTGCAAAGTATAAATATGTTAAAATCCCCATGTTGACAAAAAATAAAAAATCCATACAATTATTTCACTCACTGAACCGTTTAAGCTGTTGATTCATCTGCAGACACATTTCAAAATCTCCCAACTGTTATGTTTAAGAAGAAAAAAACCCGAACTGATAGAAAGAAGCTGTGACTTGGTCAACTGCCCAGTCTTGTATTAAATCAGAATATATAAATGATTATAAATCACGGTAAGATTGGGAAGAGCTTTGTCTAGTGAATGGAACAACTGCTGGAAATCAAACTGGTGCATATCATCCTAACTGTGGCATTAACCACACCATGCATTTGGGGAAATCATGTTCTGTCATTCAGCTTATGTCTTCACTGCAAAATTAATTTGAAAGATCTATCTCAGATTAGTTTAACATCAATGAGAACAATTGTACTGGAAAATAACTTAAGAGCTTCACACAGTGATTGAATGACTGCAGTACGATTGCATTAGTGACTGATGAGATGTGCTGAAGTAAGCTGTAACTAGTGCTTTCTGACACGCTAGCCAACTGGAATCAAAGCACTGCCATGCCCAAGTTAGGGAATTTTAAAAGGCATAATCCATTATCAAGCAAGAAATATTTACCAGGCCTCAGTGTTCCACAGAGCAGGTATAACACTTTATGCTCAGTACTTGATGATTGCAAAATAGCAGAAGAAATGTTTCACTGGACAAAAAGACTAGAAAAATGGTACTACTCATCTGGTAGTGTTCCTTGGTGTTTGTAACTGGTTTGCAAATTCTTGATTCCAAGCAAATCAAAATACATGAACAGATCAGTCATCTCTCTGTATTCATCAGCTACGTTCTGCCAGGCTGTTGAAGGGAGTTACAAACAATTTGAGGCATTTTCATACGTTTTGTCTTCTCTCTGACTGGGAAAGATTGGTATTACGTGACACTGTGACACTGTAAGTCAAGTTAATAGATTCAGTAGTCCAAAATGGACATATAAATAACTTTTGAAATGTTAGATCTAACTCTCTGGGAAGATGAGATATGATCCACCAGATCAGCAGTTTAAAGCTTTGCTCTCCTTACATCAGCTGAAAGCTGATGAAGTTTGCGGTGAGGCTCTGCTATCTTTAAGTACCTACTGTCCTAGTCCACATTTCTTCTTTTTTCTACTCTTTCAGCACCCTTCTGCTCCTGCAGCCATGTTCTATCAGATTTCTTGCTATGACTGGCTTTGTATTCTGGTGCACAGTTGGAATATGAGAAATCATCTTATTTGTGCATGTTGGGATTTTTTTAACTGTTTGAGGCAATCCTAAATAAGTATATTTAGAGAGAAAATATATATACATATGGGGGGTCTGAGAATACTTTTATATATATATATGTGGGTTCTGTCTAATATACTCTATATTCTAACATATTAGAAAGGTGGGTTTTCCTCTTCAGTTTGTCTAAACCGGGACTAGGTGAGCAAAACCAGTTTCTGAACCAGCTAATGTAAGGAGACAAATATAATACAAGCTTGTTTTAAGACAGAAGAATAATGCAGTAATGTTCCTATATAAGCATACATGAAAGCACTCAGTATGTTTTGCACGTGTGCAAATGCACAGGTGCATTGCAATTGGACTGCAAAGTATCATGTAGGTAATACTGAATTCTCGTCTCATTCAGACCAGGCTGAAAAAGATCCCCTTGAATAAGCTATTTCTTCCTATTTCTACATGTATTTTGTGGGCACCATCTTGGTGTGATATTTCTTAAGAATATTTTGGATGGTGCTCTGAGAGATTTTTTTTAATTTGATGCATATGGTCTGGGAAAGTACTTTATAAAATATCTGGCCTAAATATCTGCTGCTGTTTGATGAGATGAGTATGTCATTTTTCTATTTCTCCTCTTGTTGAGAATTTAGTGCATACACTTAACTGATTTTCCCCCTCCCTTTGCTTTCAGACATTGATTCTTTTCCTACCACGTTCTGAGACTCTCTGTAATTCCTTGTCTTTATTTTTATAGTTGCCACAGTGGTATTTATAGACAGTGATGGTTTCCTATGGATGCCTTTCTGATGGTCCAGATAAATAAATCTTTCCTGCTCCTCAAGGCCAAGCAATATAGTGTGGTGCCTGTTAAGTCTTATGCAAGTGTCCATTGGGTACAAATGTATTTCTGATGTGCTGATTGGAGAGTTTCTGCTGAGGGTTACCTCATAGTTTGTATGCATGCTGTGTAGTAAACCAGTGCACAGTAAGCTGGAGAGAACTCATTGATTTGCTCATCAGGAAGTGAAGTTTGGAAAGAAATTAAAATAAAATCTGCTAGCACTCTTTAAATTGTTTGAACTTCTGATGGCTGCTTTGGCATAAAAAGCGCTGCTCTCTGGCTTGGTTTCAGACAGTACGTGCATGCAGGATTGTGACAGTGGGATGCCTGGTTTTAGAGAACAACACTCCAAGCTTTAGCTTGAGAATTTTTGCCATAATGGAGAAATACCTGAGTTTAAGTCAACTGTTTGTGGTGCCAACAGCAGTGAAGCAGGAGCTCCAGCAATGACCTATATATCCAGATTTCCAACTGGGCTTGTGCCATTAGTGCTGCAGCTTGTGTGACAGTAGTTCTGCTGTTAATGGTAGGTGACCTGGCTAGATTAAAGAGAGGCATGTGTTGTGTTCTACTGTACGTTCTTCTACACTTGACTTCTGAAGTCTAAAAAAACCCTGGATGTATCTTTCATGACTGGGCTGTGACATTACTAAATCAACGTACCTTTTTTCTGCCTCTTTCTTTCCTTTTGCACATTTCACTTCCATGGCTTTTGGCCTCATGCTCAGCTTTGTGTATGCACTGCTCCTAGTGGAGTGTAGTATGTCTCTCCTTTATGTGAATTGGTATGAGCTTCATTGCAACATTCATTTGCAGATACTACATAGTCATTGAATAGGATTTCATGTGGTCAGAGACAATGTGCGAAGGATTTTAATTTTGGATTGGAAATTATTCTAATTTTCATCTTATTACTCTCCTGCTGTTTGTCCTGCATTGAGATCACTTTTTTCTGGAATAACTAGTTTCCCTCCCTCCAATGTCCACTGCTGCCTAACGGGCTGCTACGTATGTGGAAGTTTCCAAATCTTCTAAGAAGCTGGTTTTTACTTAACAGGTTACCTATCGAATGTGAGGCTGCTGAAGTATATACTAGAGACTAGAACTGAAGAGAGGTAATTCTTGAAGTATGTCAGTAGTGTTTACAGCTTCTTATTGAGTTTCTACAGTAATGAGAAAATGCCCCAGGGAATATTGTCTGGAGAGAAATAACAGAGAACTATGCAAATCTGCCATTTGAAAAAATTATTTATGTAGTACAGAAATTACATAGGAGATGGAGAGTTAAATTTTGGTTGTCTTAGATGAGATTACTTGTGTGGAAAAAGTGAAGTGGATGTTAGCCTAAGGTATGAGAAACATGTTGACATAATTTTATATTATTGAGCAGAAACAGCATGCTGTTCATGTATTTGTGACTTGGAGCTGAAGCATATGCACTGAGGAGTAACGCTGGTAATCCTGTGTGCTCAGAAAGTGTAAACCTCACCCTGCAAAATTGTGATGTTTGTTTAAAAGGTAAACAACAAGCTGTGTCTCTTTTATGTCTGTCTTCTAGGTTTTGTAAGTCTTTTGAAGATTTTTGGGCTTAGTCCCTCTTATACGAACACAAAGGGTAGAAGCAGATTTTTTGTTTTAAGTGAAAGCTGATGTTCTTATATAATTGCATGGTTCCAGGACCATGGTTTCAGGAAAAGTAAAAAAGGAATATTACATGGTTTACAAAGAAGTAATGGCAATTGGTTGTACCACATGATCATGGCTCACAGGGAGAAAATGTGTTTCTGTTTTCCATATGAAAATGAGTCTTTCAAAGCACCAAGGGTACATTGAACAAAAAATTTTCTTTAATACTTGACTTCAAATCCTGACTTCATTATAGATCCAGTGTTTTTTAACACTGTTGGTTTGTGGGGTTTTTTTTATTTGAGAACTTTATCTTATCAGCTGATTGCAGCTTGTGGCATCAATGGCTTGATTTTTATACGGACTGGGCATGGTGTCTGATATGCTTGAGAATCTTGGCTTGCCTGTACTGAATCCTCTTGAGGACTCTGGCCCCAGAAAGGTCACCTAATGAACAGCCTTGAGGGACTTCCTCTGCCTTATTAGAGCACCTTTGAATTTTACCTGTTCCCTCTTGGTTAAAGGAACTTTTTGGACAAAGCACAAGAAAACTCAGTGTTGGAAACAATCCTAAATTGGCAAGGCGTAGAATAAGTGTTTGAGTAGGTCTTTTTGCAGCTGTCTTCTATAATTTTCCTTCTGTGTCTAGAAAGAAAAGCTTCTAAGTAAGGAAGGCTCAAACAATACCCATGCCAGACTTTATTTTATGTCTTTCTCTGGTCTTTGTAGGTCTGACTTAGTCTGCTGTTCTCTGTTACCTCTTGCCCATTTGTTTCTAGAAAAGCAGTTTCTTTAACTTAATCTTATCTTAGAATCTTAACCATGTATAGTTTTTGTGCTATTTCAACTTGAAGAATATAATGATTTTCCTGGATAGTTAAACCCCCTACTCAGATTTGGTATGTTCTAAATACTGAATTCTGTTTCCTTTTCCATTTATTTGGGGGAAAAGAATGGTGTGTGCCAATACAGCTGCTTTTAAATGAGCCTTACTGCAGCTTTTACTGAAGTAGAAAGAATTCAAAAGTCTGTTATTATGCATTAACTGTGCTGAAGGCACAATAGCACAGTTTTGTTTAAAGTGCATTTCTGTTCTAAATGATAGCTGCTTTGGCAGCTCTTGTGGTTGCTTCTTTCTTCCTTCTCAGTGTTTTCTGCATGTGATCTGTTCAATTTTCAAGTAACCTGGTAGCTTTTCTGACTACCAGCAGTTCAGACTTAATCTGTGGTCTGACTTAGATCAAGTCAAATTTTGCCAGTCATTTTGCCATTTGAATGTGGTTGTCACTTATACTGCAGATGTACCAGGCAGGAAATAGCCTCATATTCTGTGTTATTTGGGATCTATCTCCAGCAGGTTGTAACGAGTTTGACCCTGGCTGGATGCCAGGGGCCCCAGTGGTCGCTCAGTCCCAAATAATAAATTGATATAGAAAGGGTGGGTTGGAATAAGGCATTTTAATTTAAGTAAAAATAAAGCAATGCAAAAATGCACGCAGAAGCAAAGCAGAAGAACTAATCTCCACTTCCTATCGTCAGGGGTGTCCATCCACATCTAGGGAAACAGGGCTTCTACATGTGATTAGAAGGCTCCCTCCCTCAGCTTTTATATCTGAGCTGATGTCATATAGTCTGGAATATCCCCTTGGTCAGTCTGGGTCAGCTGCCCTGCTCATGTGCCCTCCTAGAATCTCATCCTCAGCTGGGGGGAAAGGACATTAGTGTGATGTGTGCTCGGCTGTAGTGAAAACATTTCTGTGTTATCAACACCCTTCGAAAGCACAGCATAGCAGGGCTGCTATGGGCTCAGACAGACCCAATACATAAGTATAAGGAGATAGTAACCACCCTATTTCATTTACTGTAGAAAGGTAGGTTGTATAGAACAGTACTTGTATGGTCAGTTTGCAAGCAGAGGTTTGTGGAACAGTATCTGTGATATTTTAAAAGGAAAGATGCTACTCTCTGCCACTCCATCTATATCTATTCATAAATATGATTGTCTTTCATATTACCTCTGTCACTGGTAGCTAGATTTTCTTTTTGAGGGGCACTATTGTTATGTGACATCAGTGGAATAATAATACATTCCAGTTTTGAAATGGATGACCTCTGCCAAATGGGGTCTTTAGATGTTCAGAGAGGAAGAAATCTACGTTAGACAATATTCACTTAACTGATATTCAAGCAGTACAGGGAAGATGTTCTTCCTGCTATAAAATTCTGTAGTGTAGGGAAATCTGTCAAGTCCAACATCTGTAGTGATTGTTCCTATTACAACTTANTTCCTATTACAACTTATCTGCTGAGTCATTTTGGGAATCAAAGAGAGAGTGGTTTCTCTGATTGTCAAGCAATTCATTAGGCGTAATGCAACAACAGTATATATAAAAGCAGCTCCAATGCATACTCAGTAACAAAACTGGGGAGTCAAAAACCCATTATCTATAAAAGGGTCCTTTTATGCCAATAGGAATGGATAACTTCTAAGAGAGTTACTAGCCCACAGTGTCATGAAGTTGTGTTACATTTTGGTAATGTTTTCAGTGAAGTGCTAAAACTTGTTTGGTTGATTTTCAAAGCCCACTGTTATGGAAACCAGTTTGTTGTTTTCCCTGGCAATACAGTTTACAAATACACGTGTAGTGAATTCCCCCTGCAGATGGTTTTGACACGTCAGACAAGGCAGCCTCTCCTTGTCCTTGTTGCGAGGTGAACAAGCTGAGTTTACCAATGGATATTCTGAGTAATTAACATAAATACTTCCTATCCTTTAGTTCTGGAAGTAATTTTAGACTCTGACTGGGAGTGAAAAAACAAGACCTTGTTGAGCTTGATCTGATAATACCAAAACCTCATAGTGTGATGTTTCATTCTCCAGCTTGTTTGCAGCTGGAAGGCTTGCTTGTGAAAAACATAAGGAATGATTCTTTTCTATAGAGATGAAAAACTGCCTGACCTTTTAATAACTGTCCTTTCTTATGTGAGTCACAGTGTTTCTAGTTAATCCAGTCATTATCTCTTTTCCAAAACCTTTTTTCCTATCAGGCAGTGATCTTGCCAGGGACACCACTTTTTGTCTGTATTTAAAAAGGACACAGCCAAGCTGAGTGCAAAACCCTGCACAGCCAGAGGGTTTTCTCCCTAAACCATAGAAACCATCGACTTTCAGGAAGCAAGAAATGAAAGAAAGGTGAAGGGGAGAGAGAATTTGAATGTATGAAGGTCAAAGTGGGAAATCAGAAGACACCATTTTTTACTGGCTACTGATGTCTGTGGTTAAGTCATAGAGCAATCATGAGGTAGTACAATTTAAACCTGTTCATATTATTCCATAGTGTTTATTCAGTCCTGAGAGCCAGAATTACTCCCCCCCTGAGCTGGGAAATGGCCAGTGCTGGACCCTGCCAGTGTTTGAACTGCTTTGCCAGCCTTGGCTCAGAGTAGTGCAAGCAGAGCTGAGACAGTATGAGAGAGTAAATAAAAAGGGGGAGAAGGTGAAAACTATTTCAGTGTCCTGGTTTAGGAATCTGAAGTGTAAAATAAAAGGGTTGGTGTCCAAGGGTGGGGTTTTGAAGAATACACGCATGCTTTGTGGAAAGCCAGTGCTGTAATCACAGAAGAGTCAAGACTTTGGAGAGTTCAGAAATTCTGTGACTGGTGTGAAGGCCAGGGAGAAAAAAAACCCAAACCATGATCCCAAACCTTGGGAACCTTTCGGAGTTATTTTGCGGACATTAAAACCACTAATACAAAAGGCCTGTACCCATGAAATGCTGCCATCTGATGTGCCGATGCATCTCCATGTGGCAGTTCCTTTGCATCCACGTGTCACCGGCCTCCTGCCGTATGGTACTTCCCCTGCAAATAGCAAACCTGATCTTTGGCATCACACAGCATTGCATGGATGCATGAATGTCTGTCAAAGAAGTTGAGTGTTATGTATGTATATGAGTCATTATATGAGTTTCATTTCAATTAATTTGGATGCTTTGTTGCTGTCCAGGTAGTATAATCCATGAAACAAGTTTAGTGAAGAGTCATCTCTACAGAAACAACCTTGCAGAATTTTTCAAGTAAACATATGTTTTTCTCTGAGTAGCCCAATCCTGATTTGCTGTAACACTGGTGTATAGGTTCCTATCTAGCAGAAGGTGAACTGAGTGTTTGAGGGAAAATCCAGCTGTCAACCTGCTACAGAAAACTGGAAACAGTTGTATAATAGGCGCAGGAGCTTAAAGCTTAGTAATTGTTGGGTTTTTCCATACTACATCCAACATTATCAGTGAATTGTTCTTTATTTCTTCTTTGGTCCTTACGAGATTTATAAGTTACCAGCTTTCATGTGTAAAAGCACTTGCTGAGTATACCATTTTTCTTCACTGACAGTTTAGAGTTAAGGGCATATTAGCTTGTGGTTTTAGAAAGGGTTATTTTAAACAAAGAGATTTATGTGTTTGTGCTTTTTTATAAATTTAGGATTCCTGTAATTCTTTAAAAATATACTTTTACTATGGCACATTTATGATTTTCTAATTACTGTTCAAATTTATTGTATCTGATTTGGTAAGTATCATTAAAAAGGATTGCCATATGATACATTTTATATTTGAGTACACTAGTTTCACTGTGATGGTAAGATCTTTGAGTTAACTTGTTTCCAGTGTTAGCAGTAGAATACATAAATAAAACAAGTCAATACTTTTCTATGAACAAAAGCAGCCTGCTATTGTACACAATTACTCTCACAATATTGACAGTGCACAGGTTGTGCAAGAGGATCAGACGAGTGTATTATCTGATTCCCTGAGACTGTCTATATGTACTGAGGTCACCGCAGTCATTTCTAAGACTGTCACCACCTCAGCACCTGAGCTAATACATGACACATGACAGGCAACTGACCCTTTTAACATTGCTGGTAAAGAGAATATGGGAGAAATTTCTCCCATGGCCTTCGGGATGCTTTTGAAGTCAATAACCATCTGTCTGTAACAAACTTCCCAGTGCACTGATTTTGAAAAGTGATAGGGGCTAAAGTCACAAATGTTTTAAAACCTAGGGTGGTTCTAAGACATACTTACTCATTGCAACTCAGGTGATAAAGGACCACTGCTTTCAGGGAGATGTTGTTGTTCTGTTGAGAGGGTAGGAGAGCCCTGCAGAAGGACCTGGAGAGGCTGGATACATGGGCAGAATACAACAGCATGAGATTTAACGAGTCTGAGCGCTGGATTCTGCTCTTTGGCCACAACCCCCCTGCAGAGCTACAGGCTGGGGACAGAGCGGCTGAAGAGCAGCCAGGCAGAAAGGGACCTCGGGGTATTGATGGACAGGAAACTGAAGATGAGCCAGCAGTGTGCCCAGGTGGCCAAGGAGACCAATGGCATCCTGGCCAGTATCAGGAATAGTGTGGCCAGCAGGACCAGGAAAGTCATTCTTCCCCTGTACTTAGCACTGCTTAGGCCACATCTCAAGTACTATGTCCAGCTCTGGGCT
>WEKX01018110.1:493689-511515 GCA_013390025.1 Pitta sordida | reverse complement strand
CTGATTGCACACCTCCCTTCAAACATCTACAGATCCCTTTTCCCTATGAGGAAAAATTTTAAGAGTTGTGGCTGGTTTGTGTGCTTAGCAGGTGTTAAGAGCTGGCATGTTTGTTGTGAGTAAATCAACTACTGATAAGGCGAAGAAATCACATGTCAAGGCAGGTTATAAAACCACAGATCCACGTGGTTGTTGAGATGGTTGTCAGGCTTAGGAGATTTTGAAACTTAACTTCATTGGCAGCCTGCCTGTCACAGTGTGGAGAGGGCATGTGGGAACAATGCTCTGATGGTACCCAGAATTAATCCGGTAACAGCCTAAGTACAGGCAGGTGTCGCTGACATGCTGGGGTTACCCCAGCTGCTGCATGCCAGGTCTTCACTCCAGAGCCGGGTAGCCAGTTTATGCTGTGCAGCTGCTCTTAGATCCTGTTCTGAGGCTTGCTATTTGCCTGCCTTGTATAGCTCTTTAGCCACAGACAGCTCCGCCAGAGTTTTTTATCATAAGTGAATCATCCTTTCTGTCATGCCATAATCCAAGATTTTGTATTGTTCATGACTCAGTGAAAAAGGTGGTGGTGTTCCCTCTGAGTTGTAGCTGGATAAGCTCCTTTTATTTCCCCACTCATTTCATGACTGAAGAGAGAAAATGAGCTACAGAATGATGGTATTTCGTATAGACTTGGCTTTCTTGATGCCCTCCCTTCCTCCTCAGATCTGTGCTAGATAAGATGAGCTGCAGGAGCCATGAGTTTGCAACAGTATCAGCAGGATAAATATTTCTGTATTTCTTGCTAATTTAAAGATGATCAGTGTGTGTTCCCTTCCTTTTTTTGGCAAAGGTGAGCCTCATTAGATGTACTGCTCTTCATTTCATCTTCTCCCATCTGTTCTGTCTCTTTTCAGTAGAAACCAAGGAGATGTAGCTCCCACTCAGGCATCCAGATAGCTTCATCTCCTATGCATGAGAAAATATCTCTGTGTGAAGTTAGAGTGGTGCCCTGCTGTGCGCACACATCAGATTGTACCACGAGGGCAGACCGTGCGCTCTCAAATTCTGTGATAAAGTCACATCGCCTCTGGCAGCTTAAACAGATGAGAGAATAGCACTGCCCTGCTCAGTTCAGTGTTGTTGAGTTCCCAGGCCTAAGGTAGAAGCCAAGGGAATTCAAGCAGCTTTTTCCCAAGAAACCAGGTTATCACAGCAGTAGAAAGGTAAGGTAAGAAAAACAAATAATTGTTTAAAATACTAAAATCATGGTACAGCTAGTAAATAAAGAACAGTGCATGTAGGTAAGTTCTATGGAATTCGTAGATGACAGACAAAACCAATGATTATCTGTATAATAAAGACATTGTGCTGGTTTGAACATAGTTTGTTTTTCCCTGGGAGTGGGGATGCTAACTAGCAGAGGTAATGCCAGCCAGCTGCTGGCTGGGCCTTGCTGCCGGCCAAGGTCAGAAGCCGATAGAGGCGCCTCTGTGATAACATACATAAGAAAGGAGAAAAAAACCAAAGCAGTTACAGCAAGAAGATGGCCGGAAAAGAGCCTGTGAGAGGTTGAGCAGCCATGAAGGCACAAAGGCCAGGGCGGCTGGAGGAGGGGTAGGAAGGGTTCCAGGCATCTCGCTGCTGCTCGTGGAACGGTCCATGGTGAAGCAGACTGTCTGCCTGCAACCCATGGAGTAGAGAGAGAGAGCAGAGAGGCAGAAATCCATCTGTGGCCGTGANCCACGGTCAAGCCATGACAGCCATAAATACAGCAAATGTTTATACTGAAAATCTCCAAACTGTACCTTGGAACTGTACCTTGGTAGGTGGTCATTTCATTAAGGAAAAAATCTTGCTTATCAAGCTCCAGAGCTTTGTTTTATTTCCTTGACTGAAAGTAGATTTTGTAGTGCCTCTGTGAGAANCATTGTAGCCGTGGAAGGGGAGTCCACGTTTTGTGACAGAATTGTACTATGGTAGGAATTGTACTATGGGTCCAGCCTCACGCTGGGTTAGAGTCATGAAAGACTTTTTCTCTCATGAGGGAAAGGGAACTTTATGAAAGACAGGGAGATGGTTTCCTACCCTCAAACTGGTCAGAAAATACCAACTGCTTGGCTTTCATCTACTCCTGTTCCCCCGTTTGTCTCCTGGAGCAAAAAGGGAATATGGTATCTGTTGTAAGAAGAAGGGGTGGGGGAAGAAGGTTACCTTTAAAATGATGCTTCTCACATTAAGCTCTGATCTTGTTAGAAATAAATAAATCCTATATATTCCCCATTTGTAGCTTGTCTTGTTTTGCCTGTGATAAATCTTTTTTCAGTTTTTTTTCCTTTTTTCTCCCTCCTCCTGTTTGTATAAGGGGAGAAAATGAAGTGAGGGGAGGTGGTGGGTGAACCTCTGGCATCCAGCCACGGTCAAGCCATGACAGCCATAAATACAGCAAATGTTTATACTGAAAATCTCCAAACTGTACCTTGGAACTGTACCTTGGTAGGTGGTCATTTCATTAAGGAAAAAATCTTGCTTATCAAGCTCCAGAGCTTTGTTTTATTTCCTTGACTGAAAGTAGATTTTGTAGTGCCTCTGTGAGAACAGCTGCATGCCATGAGTTCTGTTTACGGAGGACCATCCATGTTAGTACAGTGGTGAGTCTCCCTGTCTCTCATGTGGGAGACCGGGGGTTTGATTCCCACCAGGAAGGCAGAGGTGCCGCTTAAGAGTTGGACTTGAGGACCCTTGTGGGTCCCTTCCAACTGAGAATTCTGTGAATTATTTTTCAAAGAAAGTTGTCTTCATGCTAACTCATTTAACATTACCTCTGTGAGGCAAGCAGGAATTTATTACAAGTAGTTATTTGGTACTAATACTATTATCACCAGACTATATATGAAACATGACAGTTTGCAGTGATGCTGGTTTACATTTGTTTTGTGATTGGATGCCTAGGCTCCTTTTTATTTTCTAGTTCTTCCCTTGGACATCTTCTGAACTTCTGATTTTCTGTTTTGTATTAACTTTGGATAAGTAAAGTCATACTAGAAATATTAGAAAGATAGTGATTTTTATTCATACATCTTAAAACCTCATTTTATACAGACTTAACCATTTTTAATGTTATACTGTGAAATATTTTACAGTCAATCAACTGGCTGAAATTTCCAGATAGGTAACAGCTGGTCCCAGATGCCACATTCATTTTTACCAGGTGAGAGAACAGGGATATTCCCTCTGCTATATGGTGACAGTAAAGTGGATGTGCTTCTGACACAAACACCTGTGATGGAACCTGCAAACTTTTGCATCTTGATTATGTGAAAGGACCAACCTCATTATCAGAGTCCAGCTGTCATTGCTAGAGACTCAGGCCAGGGCTCTTCTTTTCTGTCCTAATGCATTGCTGTAATATGTATATTCTCACAGCCATATCTTGAACGGAGGATGCAATACAAAAAACAGTGTATGTGTCCTGAAAACACCCATGTGGGCCTGGGTTTAGCTGGTGATGTAAGAGCAACCATACTGTGTGAGATACCAGCAACTGCAGCTCTGGCTCTTTGCTCCCAAAGGAGAAGTTTCCTTAATGTGTTTTCAGTTACTAATCACTTCAGTTAGTATTAATATTATTATTTTGCCTATTGGTATTAATAGGCAGAATTTATTTAAAACCACATGCTTTCGGTGCCTACTAAATTTTGCCATTCTTTATTTCTTGTGGTAGGGAATAACTTCTCTGAAAAATTTTGCTTTTGGCAACAAGTGTAACTGACAAGATGGTCTTAAAGTTGATGGTATTTTAGTATTATTCCAGAAGAGTATTTCACTCTGATTGCTGCATGGGAGGAATGTATTTTATTTATATTTTATAATTACATTATATATAAAATATTTATATGTTATACTATTTTATATTACTGTATTTTACTGTATTAAGTATTACTATATTTAGCAGTATGTATATTACTACACTGAATGTGTTTATTACACACATATGTTTCTGTTGTCATCTTAAAATTATTTGTAGCTAAAAGCATTGCAGATTGCTGCATCTTAACCAGTAGTTTGTGAATTATCTTGCTCTGTCTTCTAGTACGAAGGGGAACTATGAATACACTGTGTCTCATAACTTTCAATGCAACCAGGTTTTTCCTGGTTTATATATATTGCCACGATCCTTTTCATTGTTTGAGGTTAAGAGTGATGAAAACCAAACAGAGAGTTTTATTCCCATATTTTGATTTTAAAAGTACTTGAATTTATTTGGCTCAGTAGGCAAATATCTGTTATTTACAGTGTGCTTTGCATTTGTATGGCAATGCTATTTTCTTTGACTGATTCATAAGGTCACAAATCTCATTACAGTGCAGCTCGTGGCCCTTGAAGACAATAGAGTTTTGTAGCAGCCCAGGCCCATTTATTGAAGCTAGTCCTGCTAAACACTGATGTGCTAATAGTCTTCAGGCACTGAAGTATTCTGCATACCCTTGAATGTGAGCGATTGCATGCTAATGTGCTGATACGTTTATATATTTGTATATTTACATGCAATGTTGCTTTCATTTTTCCTGGTGATGACAAAAGGAGGACCAGGAATAGAATGTTTTCCTAGTACTAGTAGGATCTCATTCAGGAATAGCCAAGCAAAATCTACTACAACTCTATGTATTTTTTGTTGTCTGAAATGTAAAGGAATACATCTTTGGAAAGCTCTATTCAACATATCACATCCTGATACTGGTTCCAGTCAGAATATAACAGTAAGAATAGATCTTAATGGAAAGCCTAATGCAAATCAATACGGAAATTACACTTAGTCGTTGTTGCTGAGCTTCTATTTTATGCTGAATATTCTATAGACTGTTAGTGATTTTAACAAAACTATAGTGGTTCTCATATACCAGCTTAGAGGATTTAGAGACATTTCATCAAATGATAACTTTGACTTGTGGAAGGAAGTTATGACATAGGTATGTAATGTTTTAAACACTACCTGTTGCCACTGTGTTAATTAAAAAATAATATATTTTTGGTAGTGGGCACTAAGGGAAAAACAGAGTTAAAGGATATTCGGCTTTGTATGGATAAACTGTTCAAGTCTTTGTCAGGCTAGACATATGCAATACAGTATATGTAGGTATGTTTAGTACAAACGACAAGAGACATTTTTGTATTTAAATGAAACTAAAAGACTGAGTAGATGAGAAGTCATTTTTAAAGTCATCTTCGAAATTAGATTATCCTCTCACTACAGCCAAGATTTTCAAATGTATTTGGTGATTACAGATAATTTAAATTTAAGATACTATTAAAAGTGTAATCTTCAAAGAGTTACAGTGCAACATTTCCTGAAAATAAGACTAGTTTAGTGTGTTTGAAGTTTAGTAGCTAAAAAACATCAACTATATCTCAATTTCTTGACTTCTGTGATCATGGTTATTGTTTGCAGAATTATATCAATAAATAGAAAAACTATGGCATTGAAATTGAAAATGGAACAGCATTAGTATCATATATTGTCCTCTTAAGCATTTCTTTAATGAAGTAGGCTTGAATGTGGAAAAGATGATCATATGTTCCCTCTGTTTCCTTTCCTGCATTTGGGTATATTCTGGGAAGTTCATAAGAACCTTCTGGAGCTTATCTTGTTGACAAAGTGCATCTACAACTCCTTGTGGAAGGGAACATCCCTTTCTAAATAATGATTTACTGATTTCAGTGCATTTGGATTCCAGTGGATTCCAGTACTCAGCACTGGCTGTACCTCAGGTACTGTGTTTAGTTTTGGGCTCATTGCTACGAGAAAGACACTGAGGTGCTGAAGCATGTCCAGGGAAGGGCAACGGGGCTAATGAAGGGGCTGGAACACAAATCTTGAACACAAAACAGCTGTTGAACATGACGAAGCTGAGGGAGCTGAGGTTGTTTAGCCTGGAGAAAAGGAGGCTCAGGAAAGATCTTATCACCCTCTACAACTACCTGAAAGGAGGTTGTAGCCAGATGGAAACATCCTTGAGCATCTCTTAAGCAACATCTCTTAAGCAACCAGCAACAGGATGAGAGGAAATGGCCTCAAGTTGTGCTAGAGAAGGTTCAGGTTGGACAACAGGAAGCATTTCTTACCTGAGAGGGTTGTCAAGCATTGGTGGGGGCAGCCCAGGGACATGGTGGAGTTACCATCCCTGGAAGTGTTCAAGAAATGACTGGATGTGGCACTTAGCGCTGTGTTTTAGTTGGCATGGTGGTGTTCAGTCAGAGGTAGGACTCTATGATTTCAGAGGTCTTTTCCAAGTCTTAATGATTCTATGACTCTGTGAAATAATTTTCACCCCTAAACTTCCCAGACTCTTTTCTGAGGCACTCCTTTCTGATAGGTCTTTATCCCGGCCTGTCTTGTTCATGTTCATCTACCATTTCTGCTTCAGTCCTGCCTTCAGCAGATTTAGATAGTAGACTTTCTAGAGAATGTATTTGGAATCACTTTAATCTTTGTGCAATGATTTGCAAGACTGTGGAGCCCTATAGTTTATAGCTAAAAGACTGATAGAAGATTACAACCATTGCATAATTTTTCAGGCAAGGCACATTTAAAACCAGAAACATTATTTCTGAATGAATTTTTGTGCCTGTGCCTATCACAGAGGGGATGATGCGTAGTATAAATAAGACTTTAAGAATGTGAAACATACTACAGTGGAGGTTGATTTAAGTTCCTGGAGTGATGGTAATTTATAACATCTAAATATCAGTTCTCTGTTTTTTCTACAAGAAGAAAACAAATTCTGAAATGGCAAGCTATAGTGTAATATGTCAGAAGAGACATTCATGGGGGTTTTTATTCTTATGTTTATAGATGCTGTAAATTTTTTAAAAAGTATGTTTCTCTTTCAGCCATTAATGAATTTCCTGAGGATATATTTACAAATAAGGAACGTCAGCAAGGAGGAATTCTTCTTCATATCATTGCTGTAAGCTTTTCTCTACTGTGCTTCATTTTTGTTTTCTTTTTGTTATTTTTTAAAAATTATTTTATTTTTAATAAGATGTTAATCATTGTAGAGGCCTTACTAAGTAGAGCTCTCTGTGTATCAACATGCTTATAATACTTTGATTTCACTGTTTCTAATATGTCTATATAGGGAGAATAAATGCTTTAAAGGTAACATCTTAGGGACATAGTATAATGGTGGACTTGATATTGTAAGATTAGCAGTTGCACCTGGTGATCTTAAGAGTCTTTTCCAACCTAAATGATTCTATAACTCTGATTTATTTAAGAAAATGATGCAAGTCTGGATTTGCATTGCCTATTCATTTGTCCTCCGGAGATAAAATGTTGGCAGCATGGATCAAAGGCTTCTGCTTGTGTTTCATCTTGTGTAGACAGAATTTGGGATTCTATTGTTGATGACATTGAGCATGATGTGGAAGACTCTTGAGTCTCTTTTCTTTGCTTTTGTGCCTCTGCAAAAGACGCAATTGTAATGAAACCCCCCAAAACAATCCTAAATAGGCACAGAAAATACCATGTGGAGTTTTATATTTTATTTTAGAAAACACAAGCAAGGCAGGTCTGCAGACTCCAGTTTGTTATTCCCAGCTCAGGGAAGGTAAAGTAAAAAGGAGTTGTGTTTGATGGACAGTAGCAGGATTAGGCCCATTGCATGGGCACAGCACATAAAGCCATATAAGATGCAGTGGAAGAGTTACATGTATACAGGGAACCAGGATCATTCCTGAGAGTTTTGGTGCAGTGATCCATGGCCAGGGTCCACTTATTTCCAGCTGTAATTATTTCCTGAGTATTTTTAATCAATCTGGTATTACTTTCGATTTAATTACTTTGTCTGCTAATTAATTGAAAATATAGAGGATGAGTACATAACTCTGTAACCCTCATCCATTACTTTGCTTTATATGAAGTCAGTTTTGGCACCCTATTCTGTCAGACTGTGGTAACTGCCATGTTCTAGGATCTGACAAACCTTCTTATTCGGAACTAAATCTTACATTCAGAAATCTGATTTTATGCAGGGAGATTTTTATTTGGAATGGAATAAAAAAATGAAGCTATATATTTCTGCTAGTTTGAATAAAGGTAGCATTACCTTTTTTCCTCTTTTCATGTACAGGAAAAATCTGAAGCAGTTCCTGAATTTATTTTCTTTACAGGCTCTTTATATGTTCTATGCTTTGGCCATAGTATGTGATGACTTCTTTGTTCCATCGTTAGAGAAAATTTGTGAGGTATGTTAAAGAACTTTATTGCTCTTTTGGAAATTTATTTAGAGAATATATTATGCAATCAAACATTTTCTGTCATCATTGTTTCCAGTTCATTCCTGTGAACTTCTTGGCCTGGATCCTTTTCAAATGATTTGAGCCTCCATGAAAAATGAACCTGTAGTCTGTGCAGGCTTGTTCCCCTGGCCGCACTCAAGCAGAAAAAAAATCAAAGATTTGATGAGATCAGATGGCAAAACCCACTCTTAAAATACCTGAGGCATGTAGCTAGGAGAGATATGGGTTATGGATGAGTTGCGTTTTTTATTGTACTCCTGGTTTTAAAATTAATTTGTGAAAAGAAATCATACATAGATAAATTAATGTATTTTCTCTGCAAATCTTACTGCACATCTACCGCTGTATCAGCAAGGAGAAAGGAAGCATATGCCGTCCTAGCATAAAGTGGAGAAAAGGGAGAATGTGCAAGAAAAGTATGCTCCTTGGTATGCAAAAAAAAATAGTAAATAAATGTAATGCCTTTCCATAATTGTTGAGAAGACTTCACAAAGGTTATGTGTGGGATTCTGATTAAGTGAGCTGCTCAGGACAGAGTAGAATTTATACTTGGCATGTAAATGTCGTGTTAAGACTTTGGTGAACTACTACAAAATCAATAGACAATACAAACATAGATTTTAATTCCTTTTTGAGGGCAAAATGAAAATCTCATCTCTCTCATCTCAAAAAGGAAAAAACTCTTCCATAAAAGCTTGTTTATAGTTCAAGGGAAAGATTTTCAGATGGTGTTAAATTGATGCAGCCCACCTGTGGAGCTGCACACGTTTATGCAGATCTGAGGACTCTGGGTTATCTATATCCTATTAGAGCTTAAGAGAGACTGTCATAAAAATAGATCTGTCTGCCAAACACAGGCCTTTCTGTGTCTAATTGGAGTAATTTTATCTGTGTCAATGGATTCACTTTTGATTAACACAGTTGTATAGTGAAGCCAGAGTCAGGCCAGCTGTTTGTAAGATTTATTCACAGAGGTTAGATTCATCTCTTATGGATTTTTATTTTCAAATTTTAGAAGCACCAGGTTGCCCTTAATTCTTGAATGATTGTGTTTAGAGTTCCAAAAGTAAATTAATGAAAACAATTTAAGATATTTACAGTCTTTTTGAATCTGCTTTTCAATGATCAGCTGTGTGTAAGCCAAATTGATTATTCAGTTACATGCATAACTGTAGAACTCCACAATGTAAATACAGTGTCAGTGTTGAAATTATGAATTGTTTTCTTCCAGAAACTACATTTGAGTGAAGATGTTGCTGGAGCTACATTCATGGCAGCAGGAAGCTCCACTCCAGAACTGTTTGCATCTGTTATAGGTATGGAGCCCACACATAAGCTTTTATGAGATCTGCTGTTAAAAAATGAGCAGCAGATTAAGCACAGGTACCCAAAAGTGCTACCATTCTTCTGTCAATTTATAATCAGCAATTGCAACTGTCAGCTAGTCCCTGGTTCATGCTATAATTAACTACTCAAAATATCTTACGAAACTGTGAGTTTCCTCTCAAAAGAGGAATGTCTGATTCTGAACAGAGAAAGTAAAAGAAGAGACTCATTGAAGTCCCCTGAGATATAAATTGATATATTTGGAAATGGATCAAGAGCAGCCCTGAGGAGAAAGACTTGGGGGTGTTGGATGATGAGAAGCTCATCATGAGGTATAACAATTTGAAGCCCAGAAGACCAGCTGTGTTCTGGACTGCATCAGAAGTGTGGCCTTCAGGTTGAGGGAGGTGATTCTGCCTCTCCGCTCCACTCTTACAAGACCCCACTTACAGTACTGTCTCCAGCTTTAGGGTTTGAGTTGGAAGTGACCTTTGAAGGTCAGCTAGTCCAACCCCCCTGTAGTAAGCAGGGACATCTCAAACTAGATGAGATTGCTCAGAGCTCCATCCGACCTGACCTTGAATGTTTCTAGGGGTGGAGCCATCTCTGGGTAACCTGTGCCAGCATCTCACTACTCTCATTGTAAAAAATTTCTTCTTTTTATCTAGTCTGAATCTACCCTCTTTTAATTTAAACTCACTACCCCTTGTCTTAACTGTGCTGGGGGTCCCAGAGTTGGACACAGCACTTCAGGTGGGGCCTCAGCAGAATAGAGTACCCTCCATCAACCTGCTGGCCTCACCACTTTTGATGCAGCCCAGGACACAATTGTCTTTCTTCGTTGCAGAACCACATTGCCAGCTCATGTCCAAGTTTTCTTCTACCAGCATCCCCAAGTCCTTCTTGGCGGGGCATGTCTTGATCTGTTTATCCCTCAGCCTGTTTTGGTTCCAGGGAAGGCCATGAATGCCATGATGCAGGACCTTGCACTTAGCCTTGTTGAACCTCATGAGATTCACACGGACCCACTTCTTGAGCTTGTCCAAGACCCTTTGGATGGCATCCTGTCCCTCAGGTGTGCCATCTGCACCACACATCTTGTTGTGTACCCCTGAGGGACATTATTTGTCAGAGATGTCTGTGGGGGCTCTGAGCCATTACACACTAACCTCTGGATGCAACCATCCAACCAATTCCCCATTCTCTGAACATCTGCCCATCAAATCTGTATCTCTCCAATTTAGGAAGAAGGATGTTATGGGAAACTCTGTCACACATGGATGGCATAGCTCTTCCTTCCCTTGGCCGTTGTTGTAGCCATTCTGTCGTAGAAGACCACTAGGCTGGTCTGGCAGAAGCTGCCCTTGGTGAAGCCATGCTGGTCACCTTTACCTGTCCCAATATGCCTTAGAATAACTTCTTATAGGATCTGTTCTATGGTTGTCCCAGGCACAGAGCTGAGACTGACAAATCAGTACTAGTTTCCAGGGTCCTCCTTTCTAACAATGGGAGTGGTGTTTCCCTTTTTTCAGTCACCTGGGACTTCATGTAACTACCACGACTTTTCAAGTGTCATGGAGAGTGGCTTAGCAAGTACATCAGCCACTTCCCTCAGGACTCTGCAATACGTATTGTCAGGTCCCATGGCTGTACACATGTTCAGGTTCATCAGGTGGTCACAAGCCTCATCTTTCTTACAGTGGGAGAGACTTTGCTCCCCCCAGCTCCCACCTTTCCATCACAGGTTCACAGGTTAATCTGAGTTGGAAGGGACCCATAGGACCATCTAATCCAACTCCCAAGTGAATGCCCACCCAGGGATCGAACCCACAAGCGTGGAACCATGGGCACCAGTTCTTCCTGTTTATTACCCAGGCTGCCATCGACTAAAGAGGTGAGGGAAGACAGGTTATCAGTGGGGACTGAGGCAAAATGTTGTTGAGTACCTCAGCCTTCTCCTCGTCTGTTGCTATCAGTTTGACAGCCTTATTTAGCAGGAGGGTATGTTTTCTTTGACCTTTCTTTTCTGGCTCATGTATCTATATAAGACATTCTTGTTATTCCTTGTACACCTTGCCAAGTTCAGCTCCAGCTATGCCTTAGCCTTTCTGACCTCATCCCTACACAACCAGGCAGCATCCATATATTCTGCCTAGGATACCTGTCCATGGTTCTACTGCTTGTGGAAGCTTTTCTTGACCTTTAGTTTGGCCAGCAGATCTTGACTCAGTCATGCTGATGTCTTACCTTCCTGTCCTGATTCCTTTCACCTTCAACATGGATGTTGAGAGCTCTTGTGCTTTATGGAAAACATCCTTAAATCCAGCCCTGTCCTGCATTCTTGTTCCTGGGGGCAGTTTATCAGTGTGGTCCTATTAACTAGCTCCTTGAACAGCTGGAAGTTTGCTTTCCTAAAATTCAGGATCCTGACTTTACTCTTTGCCTCAGTCATATCCCTCAGGACTGCACCAGGGCATGATCACTGCAGTCCAGGCTGCCTCCAGTCTCATATGCATTGGTGACCAACAGGTCCAGTATTGGATTCTGTCTGGCAGGGCTTCTGCCTGTTACTTGGCTTAAGAAGTTATCCTCCGTGCACTCCAGGAGTCTTCTGGGTTGCCTGCAGCTTGCCATGTTATTTTTCCAGCAGATGTTGGCTGGTTGAAGTTCCCCCAGCAGGATGAGAGCCTCATAGCATGATGGCTCCTATAGCTGGAGCAAGAAAGCTTAGTCAGTAGTCTCCCCTTGATCAGATGGCCTGTAGTAGACACTGATCATATGGTTCCCTTTGTTGGTTCAGTCTCTGATACTTACTCATAAGCTTTCAACCCCCTCATGGTTATTCTTCAGAGAGAGCTCTTCAAATCTATCCATTTCTTGACGTAGAAGGAGGGCAACTGCCTCCACCCCTCTCTCCTTCCCTGTCCCTTCTGAACAGCCTAGGTCCATTGATAGCAGCGTGCCAAGCATGGGATTTGTTCATCCAAGTTTGGCAGCTAGGTTGTAGCTTTCTAGTAGCATAATGGCTTAAATTGGATAAATCTGTCTTTAATAAATTCTTCATTGTCTTTCTGCTACTATCCGGATTGACATTTTTACAAACTTTAGGGAAATACAGTCTAAAGACCTCACATTCCACTTACTGAAAAGCACCAAGTGTAAGTCTTTAGGGCTCCCTTTAGCAACCATATGACTTTAGTGAAAGTCATCTGATTGCTCACTTAGGAGAAAGATTTCTGTGCTTTATTGTAGTGGAAATAAATTCCATGCTGCTAATGGGACTGACTGGAAATGTTTGATGCGCATTTGAATGGATTACTGTACCATTAACAACTAAGCTGTGAAACAGAGAACTTAATAGTTTAACTAACTAGCTAAGAAATCATTTACTTTTTGGACAAGGTGTTGAGCAATATGACCTAGATGTAGATGCTAGGTTAGTTGGGCTGTAGGTTGGACTAGATGGTCTTCAAGGTCCTTTCCAGCCTTATCTGTACTGTGATACTGTGAAAACATGTATGTAGAGATTTTAACCCAGAACTGGGGAGCTGCTAGTGTGACTGAAAGCACAAATTATACAGAGAAGCGAACATTAGTTACGAAACATGTTTTGGTTAAGCTTTCAAACAATCTTTTCAAGTGCATAGTACATTTTCTAAGTGACCTAAAATGAAGTGACAGAGGTAACTGTGTATGTTTTGCTCCCTCTGCAGGTGTATTTATCACTCACGGAGATGTAGGAGTAGGGACCATTGTCGGTTCAGCAGTTTTCAACATCCTCTGCATTGTTGGTGTCTGTGGATTGTTTGCAGGACAGGTTAGTAAGATATTAATCTTTATATAGTTCGATTGCTTACAATTTAGTCGTTTCCATGAGCAAATGTTAAAAAAAGAAAAAGAATAATAGTCAAAGACAAAAATGGCATTGTGACAAATGTCAAACATTAAGAGTTTGCAAATGCTTGACAAATAGCAAATGTTTCCAAAAAGTTCAGCTCTAATTTCAGTACTCTGAACATGTAGCACACAGAGGAAACTGATTCCTCTTCATACAATACTGCGTTTGCAGTAAACTGGTCTGTGGCATCTGCAGATCCTTTCTGGTACTGATGATGATCAAAGAATCTAGGACACAAGCATAAGATTTGCTCCATCTCCTCAGTAGAGGGTTAAAATGTGTATCATATTTCTTCAAATAGTAAGTTTGGTATTTCAAGTACAATGAAGAGGGAACCGTTGGTCTGACGCACTACAATGAATTGTACTTTGAAATTGGAATGATGAATAAATCAAATATGATTATTAAAAATGTATTTCGTTAATGGAAATTTCTGTATGATTTTTATGACTGGTGGTTATTATAGACCCTTTGTCTAACAGACTGATATGTTTTCCTGTTAGCATAAAACTGCAATTGTTTTCAGAATTGTTGCTAATAATATTAATAATTCTGCTCATACACTTAAGTTATTGCAAAATAGGTGCCTTATTTTGTCTTTGAAATTGAATATTTTTGTTGGCTGAAGGTGTGGTATTTTTCAGGTGGTTTGTCTTACTCAGTGGTCCGTGTTCCGGGATTCTGTGTACTACACAATATCTGTGATCATACTTATTGTTGTAAGTAGTTCTCTTTACCAACTAATGTGTTTCATTGCTTGAATTTTTGGAGAACCAGCCTGCTAACCATTGTTACACACTGGCAAATAATTATTTTCCTAGCTAGTTCTAGTGACATCGGGAACTGAGGGCCCAGCTCCACAACGTGTGGTCCAAGTATGAAAATTTCACACAGCTCCACAGAATATGTGTCCATCATGTCCATCAATGTCCATTCATCTTGTACCTGGGGCTTGTAAAGTTTTGCAGTGCAGTTAGCACTCTTATCTGACCTAGGGGACTGCTTGTTCTGGAGATGGAATATTTTGAGCTGCACTTGTATTTTAAATAGGGAAGGTGGCTGTTTCTTGCTCCTACATGGTAACTTTATTTCACAGATTCTGGATAAGTTTTTTGAAGTAGAGCACAGGTAGGATACCACTTTGTTCATCCAGGGCAGTGTAGTAGTTCCTGAACATAGACATTTAATGTGTCTGTTGGCACGGGAGGGAAGAAACCTCTTAATTTGTATTTTGTAATAAAAAGTCATCATGAGCTACATATCCAGTTACAAGAATTAGATAGAGTGGAGTAAAATGTGTACCACCACTTGGCCCAAGAGCAGAAGTAAAATGGCTACCTTTTCTGCTAAAATTAGTCTAGCAGTTAAAAGGACTCCAGAGATAAGCCTTTTCAGAATAAATTATTTTGCTGATGTTTACAGAGCACAGCATGTGGGTACATGTGTGCCTATCTGTCCATTTTTTGTATGCTTGTACCATTTTACTAAATAGTATTTATAACAGTCACTGACAGGGATCCAAGCCTTTTTCACAACATTTGTGTGTTGTGAGGGGCACAGTCCATACAGTGGAAGTTCCGGTTAGAAAGGGTCAAAAAGAGTAAGTCTAGATACGGCTGATATTTGCTAAACAATTTGACTGTTACTCTTAGATCAGAGAAATGGTCAATTTATGTGTTTCCTTTCTTTTGCTTCTTCTAGTTCATATATGATGAGAGAATAGAATGGTAAGTTGTGTAAATTATTGCATGCAGTCCTGTATTTGCCATTAGGCTGATCAATAAATAGAGTTGCAGTATAATTGACTTTCATTCCTACACCCTGAGAGTATGAGCTGGATTTGACACCTAGGAAATTTTATGTATTTTCTTTGGTTGTAGTTTTGATGAGGGTTGGGGAAAACTAAAAAAAATTTAAGAACTTGGAAACATGAAAGTACATAGGCGTTACGTAAGGCTTGAAGATTCGCATCTGCAGAGAGAGTAACCCAAGTTCTGCTATTTCTGGCTGTTAACATTTGTGGGTGTGCTGGGTGTCCAAGGGAAATGTCCATGGTGGATCCTAGTGGAAGAACTTCTGAAAGAGTGCTCTCAGAATGCCTGGCCTGTGCTCCACCACTGAAATGACAAAAGGCCTTGGTATTATGATTCTCTGAGGGTAGCTGTGTTTCAATCTGCATAGCACATTTCTGAAATATATGCATTGCATTTTATTTGCATGCTTATAGAACCTTGAGAATCTGCTTCCCCCCTCGTTCTGCTGAGACACCATCTAATCTTTATGATGTGAATTCTGTGTACACAAGTTTGACTTGTACCAGATGTTTAAAGCACACTCCTACATAAAACTTGTAAAGCATACAGCTGTTTGAATGGCCTTCTAACACTTCTTTTTGTCTCTTTGAGGTGGGAAAGCCTTGTACTCATCATTATGTATTCATTCTACATACTTATCATGAAGTAAGTGCTTCTCCTTGATATGCCTTTTAGGTGTTAAATGACCATAATTCGTTTAGTCTAGTTTTGTCCTTGGTCTTTGTGCGTAAGGACTATACTGCCAGTAGTCATGTTTCTCTGTAAGATCCCTTGGTTTTTCATGGTTACTCAGTTTCTTTCTAGATCTGTGCTCAGTCAACAGCAAATACTTTCATGCACCCTTTTTATAGTGCATGGAGACAAAGTAGCTTTCAGAAAAAGTCGAGATAAAATGTCGTTTATATAAAATTCTATGTAAGTCCACAAGGTACTCTGGATTGTAAGCACACGCCATGTCAACTATTATATGTATTTTGTACTCCCTGGAAAACAAAGTCAAGGAACATCAGACAGACTGCTAAGCATGTATTTATCTTCATACCAGCTTATATACTGACTTCTTCTTCTGTCGTGTCACTGCCTCTGACAGGAGTGTCAGAGGTGTGACTGTTACTGCAAGTGTCTGTGAGTCCACCCTTCTATTTCAAGTTGCTTAGACTTATCCCTTGGTGACTTCCCCTGACAACTCACCCTTTTGGAACTCCCTTTTCTCCTCCATCAGGTCTTTTTCATTGACAGCCTTCTTAGGTCCCACCCAAGTGCTAAAATAGCTGTATTCTGTCATTAGAAGGGTATGGTCAGCAGTCCCAGAGACAGTCAAGGATCTCCCAAAGCAAACATAGCACTGAGAAAAACAGTGAGGTGAATTGCAAGCTGATACAGGAGCAAAGAAGCTGCAGTGTAGTGAACATCCTGGCTCCAAAATCCAAAGCTCCACTGTTTTGCCTTCACTACATCTGCTCTAGTGCCTTTTCGCAGTTTGCTGTATGTCATGAGCAATAGGTGCTTTCCTATCAGCTTGCCACTGAATTGGGTAGTCCTTTCTCTTCGCTTCCTATTAGTTGTCAGAAAAGGTGCGTCTAGGCTTTACTGTTTGCCTGCATAAGTTGTTCTCAGACACTTAAAAGTTTGCCAAGAAAATGCCAAATCCAGCCTTTTCAGGGCTTTCCTTTGCACTTTCAGGTACAATGTGAGGATGCAAAATTTCTTCACCCTTAGAAGCAAGAATGTTGGAAATGGTGACACAGTCAACAATGAGCTGGAAGATGGTAATAAATGTTATGCTTCTAGTTGTGATGATCCATCCGTTCCGTTACTGTGGAAAGGTAAGGCTGAGCAGACAGGACTTGGAAAAAGAGTAGTTCACAGAACATGCTTTTTATTTCTTTAATCCAGATCAAAGCAGTGTTACTGTTCAGTCATAAACAGTGTTAACTTGGTAATTCAGTAGTCATACAACANCAGTCCTGAATGGTAAACAAAAGAGGATACTAGCCAAAACAAGGGGAAAAGACCGTGAAACATCTGAGCGGATTGATCGAAGGNTTTTTTTTTTTCTATTCTGAGAACAAGCTGCTTTGCACATTGGCAATTTTGCTCCCTTCTGTTCAGTGATAAGCTACAATGTTGTGAAAGAAACATATTTTATTGCCAGGAAGAAGGCAATTTTCACTTCAAAAATGAGTTCGGACTTCAAAAATGAGTTTGGAACTAGAAGCTTGAGACATGGATGTTGGAGGAAAGGACATGGGCAGATCAGTGGGCAAGAGGGATTGCATACTGAGTTCAGATCCTCTGAAGGCTGGCTTTTGCATGCTTAATAGCTGTACATATTGCCAGGCACATATGTAAAATAGAGAAATGCAGGTTCTTTGCTATCTGTGTCTTTGTCATAAAGGGAAGAAGATGATATTGAGCTTCTGGAACTGAAAGTACGCAAATAAACTTGGGTACTTTGGGGGGTTTTGTAAGCCTGATTTTTATCGTTGTCTTACCCTT
>WEKX01018110.1:474464-484494 GCA_013390025.1 Pitta sordida | reverse complement strand
ATAAGTTTCAGAATAGAGCTTCCTAAGTGTATAACATTCACAATAGATAGAATGCTTTGAACTAAGGAGGGAGTTAGTTATGTCATTGGTCCTCTTAAATGCAGTTTTTCTGCATTTTTGAGAAAATCTTTAAAGATAAGTGAGATGTAACAGGCCAAAGTGGAACCACTGAAGATGCAGTTGATAGTGAATGGAGCAAAAGTTCAATGTGAACTTAAAAGAGTTGTGCAAAGGTAGTAAAGCAATCGTATAAAATGCTTATCATTAATTTCAGACTTAGTTACTCCTGTTGTCTGGAGATGATTATTGGTTGGATTCTCATTGCTCAACTCATATATTCTGAGCAAGAATTCTTTTATTTTGCCTTCAAAAGTACCACTTTAGTAAGTTTGGAGAAAATGTGAGGAGCCAGCATCATGTTTTGTTGTTGTTTAAGTACTATGGCACAATCAGTGGCCTAAAAAAATCCTGACATTTCAAACTGGCTTCAGGAAAAAGCCAGTTTTCCCAGAATAACCCGTGTTTTTCTTTGATATATTTTCAGGCCAGAAATAAGGCACATACATTTTCTGAAGATCAGAAGTTCACGTATTCTTTCAGTACTAGAAAGAGTTCTATGAAGAATAGGCTTTCACTTTTCAATAGGACTTTCCAATTCAACTGCTTGCAGTGCCCTAAGTGGAAAATTCACTTTAGTATTTTAGGATCTGCACCTGAAATGGCTATGAACTGGCCCAACCCCTTTTTTTTATACTGTTTTACAGTCACCTTTTTTAGCCTACTTTGGGAATCGACTTTCTTACTTCAAATTGCATATTCTAGATCCTTTTGCAGGAACAAGTTGGGTTTTTCCAGAAACAGAAGTAAATGTATCTGAAGTTTAAAGCACTACATCATCTCTGAGTGATTCCCAATAGTTATTTGCTATCTCCCAGTTTTGCATTTTGTTGTTTTTTATCCTTTGTCAACAGCAATGCTCAGCAGTAAATGTAGGGCTTTAGCATGCAGAAATGGAGAATATAGTTGTTACATGAAAAGAGTCTCAAACTGGTTCAGTCTAGATCCCCTTTATCAAACGTCCCTATATTCACCCCCAGGATGTGGCTCAGACCCATTTGGAACAGGAGACAACATACAGTTTTTGTGGAAACTGCATATCATTCAAACCAGCCTTTGCCCTTGGTGTTTCTGTGTGAGGAAAAAGTACTCTGTTTAAAAGGGGAATTTCTTTCTTGACCTAACCTTTACGCTATGATGATTATCTTCCAAGAAAAAGGCTCACTTGAAGTTGTTTGGAAACAGATCTTAACTTTGGAAAAACACCCCACAGATCAGAATAAAACAAGATGAAACTGAGCAGGCATATGTTGGTAATGAAATGATGTGTTAAAGCCCTTGTATAGCTCAGTGGTCTTTTAGAGCCCAGACTCAGAAAAGCGCTTCTGTGCAGCTCTTCATGGAATGTTTAAATCCGTTCCACTCACATGTTCAGCACCCTTTAAAATACTCTGAATTCTCAGCTCCTGCTCATTTCACAGGAATGAAGAACTTCTCTTACAGGATTGGAACATGGGTGCTTTATAGAAGTCATGATGGTGTTAGCCAAATTAGAAGTAATAATTCCTATAGCTAAAATTAGATGGCAATAAATGAGATTAGCAATTCTGCCCATTTTTGTATGGCTCCAAAATACAAAGATAACATGTGGGATAGAGAAAAAAAATTAACAGTATCTACTAAAAACATTTTCAATGTTTGTGCTTGGTCAAACTGAATGTTTGTCTCACTCAATATTCTGGCTCCAACCATGATTTTATGAAGAAGCCTGGGGAAGAACAAGACAGGACAAGTTGATGTTCAGCAGTTCTCAGCTCAAGGTACTTCCTGTACTGAGTGTAAAATTTAATATTCCTCTGCATATTTCTTCTTCATTCGCCTGTCTAATTCTCACTGGATCTTTGCAAACTTTTAACACCCACAACATCCTTTGGGAAGGCGTTTCATGGTTTTATGAAGAACCATCTCCTTTTCCTTCTCTTGAACCTGGCTCCTACTGGCTTCTCTTAATGTCTTTTGTTGAAAACACAATGAACAAGGCAAATTTGGTATACCTTACTTGAACACTGAAGATGCTGTGTCTCTTATTTGTATCTCCTGTGGAGTTACATGTCCTCAAGGCTGAGCTAGAGACAGAAAAGAGTTCCATGTAGAAACCTCTGTAATTTCTGTCTCTGATGCAGAGAGTTCTTTTAGCTTCTCGGCAATGCCCGTCTTCTCTCAGTGCTCATGTATCACTAGTGGACCAAGAGGACTTCCTGTTCTTAATGTATTTTAAGTAAGATTTATTGTGAATTTTGATTCTTCTTTGTTCCTCAGGCTCTCTTTTTGGCCTACTTTATGCTGCTTTTGCTGAAGATTTGAAAGATGGCTTAAGGAGTTAGGAAGAGAGCTATTTCCCATAACTTCTTTGATGTTGCAAGAGATTTTCTTCCAAGAAGATGTTTGAGAGGAGGACTTAACTGTAGTAATACGTATTCCAAAATGCTTTTATGGAAAAACTTCCCCTTGCCACTGCCTATGTAAAAGCACATCTATCTTAGAATTTTATTTCAGAATAAAAGTGTGCTTCTGGGGCACATCTCACTGTTGTCCGCATGTCCTGCACTTTGATTTGCATCATGTTTTTGGAGCTCACAAATTAGTCTACTCTTGCAGAAAACTAAACTGGAAACTGTTCTGGAAGAAGAGAAATGAGTATCCTCCTTGGAGGAGCATGCACAGGATAGTGCAGAGAACTGGTTGAAGAATTCAGTAACTCATCACTTTATTATGAAAGGGCAAAGAAGGACTTGAGGAAGCCCAAAAATAGCAATTCTTCCTTAAAAAAAAATTGATAAAGTAGACAACAAGGTTAAAACATACAAAATAAGCCAGGACAATATCCAACCAAGTCTAACTAGATACAGGGAGTACCTCTATTCAGTTACATTTTATTGTGGTTGAATGTTGTCCTATGTAAACCTGTTCTTATGCTGAGAGTAAAGCTTGTTTCTCTGCACTAGAGCAGATTGTTTTTTCTGGCCTCATTTCTGCTATACCAAAAATGTGTATTTAAGAGAAAATTATTGGGATAAATCCAAATATGTGAAGTGTGATAAAGGCAAAGGCTGAAAATAGAAATCAGAGTAGTTTTGGACAGATCTCATGGTCTGGAATTTAGAGCTTTTATTCTGGAAAGTG
This sequence comes from Pitta sordida, assembly GCA_013390025.1. NCBI lineage: Eukaryota > Metazoa > Chordata > Aves > Passeriformes > Pittidae > Pitta > Pitta sordida. The sequence goes on along the minus strand of WEKX01018110.1, from coordinate 481,254 downwards.
GAACTTCCGAGAAGAGTATCAGTAGTTTGGATAATAGTCTGTTTTGGATGAGGATACGAAGAAAATCCTCTGAGTTTCCAGAGGGGGGAAAAAATTGTTTCCAAAAGGTCTGTTGCTGGAGAATTGCAATAAAAATACTTTAGTATGTCTGTTGCCACTTGGAAGGCTGGCAAAGTTTGAGCCTCCTTGGATACCCTTTTACACTCTATGTAGCCTTTTTCTAGTGTGGTAACACAGAGTCTCTTGCCTCCATAATTCCTAAGGAGAGTTGCAGAGCTGAAATCAGTAAGGATTTTCCAAGAAGGTGGAGAGTCAGCTGCTGTGTTAATTTCTTCAACAGCAAATTGGAAACCATTTTCTCAGAATTATTTTTATTTTGCAACAAACACAGTTTTCACTGGAAAATGATGGAAAATTCACAGTGGATCTAATTTATTATATCTGTTTCGGTTGTTTCTATGTTGAGTCACATACTTGGGACAAAATATTATATTTCTGTTGTGTTTTGAATACTGTGCATTACTAGACATGATTTCAGATTGTTTAATTTACATATATTAAAGTTTTCTAATTAGTCTGAACTCTGATGAGCAACAGCATTTTCTAGCAGAAATTTGCTTGCTTTCTGGACTATTACAATGCTCTTACTGTGGAGGCATGTATGGGGTTACTGTTACACATTTTCGGGTTGAGAATTGCATTAATATTGATAATGATAATGGATGTGACTACATCTTTCTAGATATGAAGCTTAATTAGGACCATGGTCATAGGTGATTTAAACATAATTTTTAATTGGGAGAAAAATGGGTTCGGGTTTGGGGTTTTTTTGTTTGTTTGTCTGGTTTTTTCTTCCCAAATAAAAAAAAGGTAGAGAGATTAAAAAAGGAATTTAAAAATTCTAAAAATTAAGAAGTGGAGCATCAAATAATCTGCAGCAATAATCTTCCTTGGCAAGCTTGGATATGCCTTATTTTTCCTCTAAGTCTTTGTAAAAACCAAAAAAAAAAACCCTGAAAAATATAAATAAATAATAAACTTCAGGAAGCCTTCCACATTTTGTAGGCAGACTTTAATAGAGGAAACTTTTCCCAGTTTTCACATTACCTTAAGAGATTTGTGTATATGGATTCATAAACATACAGCTATGAAAATCTGGTGTACTAATTAGATTCATGATTTTTAGGGATGCTGCAATTAATTTTTTTTCTAGATCAGTCACCTAATCATCGCTTTGTGTAAGGAGGTGCTTTCATTTGGAAAGGTTTAGGTATATTCTGAAGTAGCTGATGTGTGAAGTGAAGGTCTGTGTTGGACTGCCACTTTGTCAAAGGGAAGACTATTTAAATAGCTGCGCTACCTTTGAGGTGAATCCTGATGGTGTAGTTGCAGACTCCAGTCTGACTAAACTTAAAAAAGTGTTTTCTCAGCAGCTTATTGACTAGGACGTGGGCTGTCTGCACTACATGCCTTTGGAAATTCTGTTTCAGGCTAGCTCTAGGCTGATCCCATTATTATTTGGAGCACTTTTGTGTCTCTGGTTCAGCTTTATACCAAGGTAGTCTTATTGGTGTGATGCAAGAGATCTCCATGTTGCAAGCTAAAATACAGTAAATTTCAAACCAAAATGCTCTAAATGGGGACAGTCTGTAGTTACTTCAAGAGTACACTTTTTATAGTGAGCTCATCTCAGCCCTGTGTAAATGTTGTGAAAAGGAGAGTGTTTTCTTTAGTACTTTAAGGAAATACTTGTTTCTTCTCAGTGCTGTGATATGTGTTGTTGTCTTTGTTCACAGGACATTATCTGTATGTAAAAGTAATTACCGTGAGCATAACATCTGGAAAGATGACTAGCCCAGAAATGTATTGAAAATTAGCAAAGAACTCTTTGTTGTAGAGCTTCCACTTCATTTCCAGAAATGTTGTAATCAAGCTCTTCTGTAATGATACCTCTCTGAAATACTTGGCATACTTGGCTTCCAAATATCTGTGGAAACAGAAAACAATGGATGTATAAAGTAGTAAAAACAACTTAATGAGAAAACACCCTCAACTTTCTATTTTACAGCAGAGTGAGCACAATGTAGACCAGTGTTGCTTTCCATAATAAAGTAACATTCTTTTATTATTGTTTGGGGGGGTGCAAAATACACCTTTGCTCAGTTATGTGGGATGCTGCAGGAGCTATGGTCTTCCAATGGAACAGAACATCTATGTATCAAATGAGAGATAATTTCCTTCCTTGTGAATGTTCACAGGTTCACAGGTTATTCTGAGTTGGAAGGGACCCACAGGATCATCTAGTCCAACTCCCAAGCGAACGCCCACNCCATTGGCCTTCTTAGCCACCTGGGCACACTGCTGGCTCATATTAAGTTTCCTGTCGATCAGTACACCTAAGTCTCTCTCCACTTCACTACTCTCAAGCCACTCCTCCCCCAGCCGATAGCGGTGCATGTGGTTTTTATGACATTATGTGGATAAAGCTTCAACACTAACAGAGCCAGGAATTTTAATATGACAGACATTCATTCAAACTCAGCAGAGATAGTGGAAAGGCAAGTCCTCCTCCACTAGTACTTAGGTTTTCCTGGAACTGAACAAGCATAGCCATGTGAGGATTGAGGCACTGTGCCTTTTCAGTTAAGCATTTATTTGAGTAATTCAGAGTGCTAAATACGGTCTCTGACAAGGAATGTTTCCCAGCAGATGCTGAGCGCATTTATTCTTTATTTGTTCTTCAAGCAATTTAGTTGGTTTTATTTATGTTATTGAAAAGAGACATGGGGCTGCCTATGTGTAGCAGCACCAAAGTCAGATTACACCTGCATAGGTGAGAATCGGATCCATATTTTTTTTCCTGTCAGTCCTCCACTGACGCTGCATTTGGAATTATGTGCTGAGGAAATTACTGGCCTAGGCCGTGCTGACTTGTTTGACTATGAACCAAGCCTAGCAACTGGAGTAGACAAAGAGTACAAATTAACTAGCTAGGAGTCTTTTAATGGTCCAAACTGTTAACAAATTAAACAGGAGGAGGTATAAATTACCATAGGATGTTTTGTAGGATATTTACAGTCTTCTTAACGGAATTAAAGTGAGAAGTGAGCCAAGAAGTGTCATTTTCTGGACAGAACAGATGAAAAATAACTGTTTTTAAAAACATCTGCGTAACAGCATATGTAACTAGAGGGAAAAAAGTCTTTCCTGTAAAATCTGTAATAGATCCCAAGTGACATGTAAGATTCTAGAATTAGAATTGACCTTAGGACACTTCAGTATTTTTATGTTAGAAGTTCTACAGCCACTAGCTACTAAATCAGAATAAAGAGGCAAGCTTAGTTTAGTGTTGGCATCTCCGAATTTACAAGGAATACTGAAGTTAAGGGGCTGATTCATAACTCAAACAAGAAAATCTAGTTCTGGACTATATATCAAAGTAAATGTATGAAGACTTTCATTAGACTAGTAAGTACCTTTATAAATTACAGAAGTTGTTAATTTTTAAATGCTTAATATTTAATTTCATTCCATCTGGTGTCCATTGGTTCAGAGGACTGATACCAATCTAATTGAATTCACTGACAAAAATTCCCAATAAACAAATCCTAAATCCCATACGCTTTGCTGAAAGAAAGATCCTGGTAAACTTGATAAGTGCTTTCACTGATTATTAACTGTTATTTGTAATGCAGCTAAATAACTTTACTGGAAGATGTACCTGATAATTTTCTTCAATGTGATCAGTAATTTTACTCAAAATGGCATATTTCACTAGATCTCATGTGTAGCATTATTGGTTAATGATGTAAATCCCTACTAGCATAATTCTAACACAATGTAAAGAAAACCCAATAAAAATGACTGATGTTGGATATGAGACTCTCATTTTGCCTGATAAACAAATTTGTTATCCTACTTGAAGCACACACCATGAAACATATCAATAGTAACCCACTTACTTATGGCCCAATTATAAAATAATTCTCTTTTATGTATTGAGATTTATATGCACATTTACAATACTGTACATTTTTGAAAAATGAGAAGGTGTTTACTTGTCTCCGGTGATGACTGTTCTCTGGTGTTTCTCACCAGTTGATTTTGGAGAACTACACAAGGGGAGTCTCTATCTGTAGTTTCCTTTTACAGAAGAGACCATCTCAAAGTGGTGCTGTAGGCAGTTGGAGAGAGTTAACAAATTTACATCTCCTAAGTATCAGTTTAATTCAAGTTCTGGCCAGTGGACACAGTAATGCATGTAAAAAAAATTTTCCATGTTCTGAGTTTGGGTCTGTGCTTCTGTTTTCTGTGAGAGTATTTTCTGTTGCTGCACAGAATGTACAAGTTATTTTCACCACCTTGATTTCAATATTCCATTTAAGGTGAGATGCGTGGGGTTTTTTAGTTGTTTGTTTGGTTTGGGTTTTTTTTAATTCTGGATTTTAAGTAATACAGACATTTGAATGAGCAACAAAGCTGACTTAATTTTGGTTTTAAAATCAGCCATGCTTTTAAATCATTGTAATTCTTTCGTGGATTTACATAGATTTTTGGCAGGCTTAATTTTAAGATTCTATATGTGTCTGCAAAACTTGGACAAATGTAGTTGAAAGATACACTGAAAATTGATCTGGCATGCATGATTTTAAACATCCTGCTGGGATCATCTGCTGTGCTCAGAGAGGTGTAGCTGGGCCTGGGATAGTGATGGGAAAGCTGAATTATTTCTTTCCTTTCTTTGTCCTGCAGATGGAAAAATGAACAAAATTAAATGGGTTTTGACATGGCCGTTGATATTCCTGCTCTTTGCCACCATTCCAAACTGCAGCAAACCACGCTGGGAGAAGTGCTTTATGCTGACATTCGTCTTATCCACTTTCTGGATTGCCTTGTTCTCCTACTTCATGGTGTGGATGGTAAGTGTATTTGCAGGACTTCATGCTGAGTGAAATGTGCATCTCAAAACAGATAATAGATCTTTTGTGCATTTGTTAAAGAGAGGCATGTAATAGTAGTGCAGTCTCTTCAGCTCCCACTCTAATTATTATAATTTTAGCTTTCTGCTGCATTTTCCTGCACAAGTAATTGGCTCTGTACTGTATGGGGTCCAATACAGTACAGGAAGGTGCCAGACTGATTTTCAGGAGATACGTTCCACATCCTACTGATTAAGGCAGTTTAAATTAAAAAGTTTAACTCTTAGTAGCTGAGACACCTTTAGAAGTTTGGCTGCAGGGTCCGATACTGGAACATGCATAAAACATCTGGACACAAAATTTGAAGACTCAGAATAGATTGGAAAGAAAATCCTTCTAAATGAAGAGTATTATGGTTTGCTGGTGTGTTCCTGGTTGCCTGGGACCTGTGTGTCAGGTGTGCATCTGCAAATTGTTGTCTATTCAGGAGCATGCTTACTTGAAGATTGTAGTAAGTTCCTGTTTTTCCTTCTCAGCCTCTTTCAGTTTATCAAGTTTAGATTTTCAGTCAGAGAAGAGACATGAATAGGAAAGCTCCTCAAATTGTTTCTGTGATGGGAAAATGAGCATTACTTTTGAAGTATAGAACTAGATGATTGGTAGGATGATGCTTAAGAATTCATATGCCCATTTTCCTTTCTCCTCTTAAAGGAGGAGAAGTTTTCAGCAGGTTTCGTACTGTAATATCAATAGTCTCACATATTACATTCATAGACACACGGATGTATAGAAACACACTCCTGGTCATGCATTTTGGAAGAATTTTTGTTCTTCAACTTCTTACCTGCAAAAATGTTTTTGGATGGAGAACATCTCTACTTGCCTCAAATGTGTCAGTCATTTGCAAACTGCTTTATGTTTCCTCTCATGGAATGTTGTGTTTTCTATATGCTTTTTGCAACTTTCTGCGTAAGTTTTACATTTTAAAGCAATTCTCTTAACATAGACTGTGTTGAAGAAATTCATGTACCAGCAAGTAATTCTGCCTGTCATAATGGTGCCAGCGACACACATTTATTTCATATTATATGTTCTTTGCAAGGTCACAGTCTGTACCTTGTTTCCATGTATGGATATCTCCTTCACAAAGGAGAGAGGTGCTCCTTAAGGCTGCAACACAGTTTATTTTAAGAGGCAGGTGGACCTTAATACCCTGTTCCAATGCCCACTCCTGTTTCTGAGTCCCTGCTTGCCCCTGTAGTTAAGGTTTGTCAGCGGGTTCCTAAAATACACCTTTGCTTTGGTGAAAGATCCGGGTTTACTCATGTAAAAGACTGGCAAGCTTTTTGGAGGAAACAACGCAGAGCTTTAAACACTTCCATCCTTAATCTCAGCAGGGAAGCTGCTTGTCCCTGATCAGTCTTCTCACTCTCACAATCCTATTTCTTTTTCAGCTGCCTTTTCTTCCTGCTTTTTCCTCTTCTTCTTTGAATGTTCCAGCTAAATACAGATCCCTGTCCTTTCCGAGGGTTCTGCAATCTTCAGTGATTCCCTAAGCTCTTTCAAAGCTGCCTCTGGAGTCTGAATGGGCAATACACCAGACACACTCACTTTGAGATTGAATCAGAAGTTCTGGTTCCTTTGTCATGTGTTGGGTTACATAATAAATTCTTCGTATCTCTGCCCCCTGTATTACAATACAAATTGGTTGCAGTCCTTTTGATAGTGGAACCAGGGAGAGTCTTGCCATTCTTGACAACAAAGAAACCCCGAACCCACAGATTGGATCATGTCTCCTTAAAAGTTGAGTACATCATGTTAGAAGCACAGAAAGTGGAGGTTTTGTTTGTTAATAAAATATTGAATAATAA
>WEKX01018110.1:359741-474451 GCA_013390025.1 Pitta sordida | reverse complement strand
AATATTGAATAATAAGACCTGAAGTCCTTTTCCTCTGCACAGTGTTGGTTTTAGTCTAGTTATTTGTGTATTTAATTTGCAGAAATGGATAAGCATCCTGAGTCTAATCCTGTTAGGGGCCACACCAAAAAACAAATTTAAAGATATGCCACAACTATATTGGAATGAGAGGACTTTCCAAATATGGTAAATTAATCTACTTTCCTCATTTTTCAGGTGACTGTAATTGGATATACCCTTGGGATACCAGATGTGATCATGGGCATTACTTTCCTAGCTGCAGGAACAAGTGTCCCAGACTGCATGGCCAGCTTAATAGTAGCAAGGCAAGGTACTGTGTCTGCTGAAGCATAACTCCAATCTTACAGAATCACAGAATTAACTAGGTTGGAAAAGACCTTTGAGATCATCAAGTCCAATCTGTTACCTAACACCGTCTCATCAACACACATGCTCTGTGATTTTCTTCCTCCGTGCACACAAATTGTCAGTGCTCTTTTATTTTTACATTATTTTAGTTTTACTGTTTCAGGGCCTCATTAAAAGCTAAAACACTTGTCTAATTGTTGTAAATTTAAAATGTAATCCCTGTCCTGTTATTTTTTGCTTATTGGGACAGAGCATTCTAGCATTCTAGAAGGTAATTCAACATTCAGCTATCCCATGCATTGTATGTATCAGCCAGGCTAAAAAGATAAAAGTTTAGACAAAACGAGAACACCAGCTCTTTAAAAATTACATTCAAGAGTATGTACTGACCAGCATTTGTCTATGTAAAACTTTTACTGATTTCTAGAAGACGTCTCAAACACAGGGAAGTTAAATGGTTTAAGAGGATCAACCAGAAGTGATGTTGCTCCAGGCATTCTTCTCATCCAAATGCAGACCTCTTTCCCACTTGAACATATGAGTAGCCACACTAGAAAGAGTTTTAGATAACTGTCAGCTCTGTCTGCCTCAGCTGTCCATTTGAAATTGTCAGAGGCTTTTTCACATTTTGGGGTTTTTTTACTTCTGATATACCAGTAGCACCATTCCTTTCTGTTGTTGAAAAACATTAAAACTGACAGTGTGATCCCCTGCACAGCAGTAGAATAAGAAAGGAACCTAATTGTATTCTGTTCCACTATTTCAATTCACGTTATCTTTATTTTCCAGATAATGAGATCTCCAGCACACATCATTGGGCATACGGAAGTGTTTTGTAGTGATAAATTAAGTACTCAAAACCCCACCCTTGAGATAGAAGTAGTGCTGTTAAATGTTTCTTGCTTGAAAAGATTTATATATTTAAAGTATTTAATTTTCCAGGTTGTATTATTTGTTGTGTGCAGGAAAATCTCACCAAAAAACAGTACAAAAAGGATTCAAAATCTTTATGCAACCATCTTCCTACTAAATTAATTTTGCATGTGTATTATTAAAGTGAACAGATTTTTGCAAGAACAAGGAAAACACGTTACATTTTAAAATTAACAGACTTCTTTAGATTAGTTCTTCTGTACTATCAGACAAAACTACTGTATGGATTGTTTCCTCTGAAGGTGAAGGTAAGCACTGACTTGGCAAAAAGCAGCCCAATTCCCGTAAACACAAAGCGGGGACTTTGCACTACTTGAATTCAAGAGTTTTGTATACTGACAGAATGCAGGCATAGATCTGATAGTAGAAATGGACACCACCATCATTTGAATCCAAGGCATTACCTTTTTCTCAGCAGTTTCCTGCTAGAAGATACTGTATTTATGGTGTGTTGGTGTCTGTCTCCACTCTGTGTATACTCTGAAATTATTTGTGGGACTTGTCCCTGTTATGTCAGGGCTCCTCTTCCTTTCCAGTATTCACTTTGTGGAAGGAATTCAGTAGTTAGGCCAGTGCTGAAGGGAAATTGGCAGGGACAGAGAAGAATTGTGCCTTTCTCATGTTCATTGGCTGTGGTGCAGAATGAGATGTCAGCCAGTGATATTAGAAGTGGATTTTGAGTAATACCTAGGTAGCATTCACCATTCACACTTTTCCTTTCCTCTAGCATTGTATTGTTCCTGAAATTAAATTACTGCTGATTGAACCCCACAGAAGTGCTTAATATCTTTGACTGGCATCTGGTTGGGTTGTTTTCAGGATCTCCTTTTACCACTTACATGAGATAAAGGTCGCACAGCCAGGTACTAAATCCTGTACATAATCTTCAGGTTCCCTGTGGCTGCTGACTACCTAGAGCAAGGCTTTGACATAGAACTCAGGTGCTGAATAGATACCGCTCACCCTGGAAAGGCTCTCCGGGAATCAATGAAGATATACCTGGAGTGAGCAGGTTTTGCACATTTTTTTCAGAAGTCATGCAAATGTTATGGAAAGTGTCTCTCTACGTCAGATGCTCTGGGTGGTTCTAGGGGTGTTGAATCACTGCAGATAATTCCCTTTAGTTTCCTCTAGTACACAGAGTAATGGTCATATACTCTGATTTTCTCAAAGGGTTCTGTTGTTTTGTCTCTGCAGGCCTCGGTGACATGGCAGTATCCAACACAGTAGGGAGCAATGTCTTTGACATTCTAGTGGGACTTGGCGTTCCATGGGGGTTGCAGACCATGGCAATAGATTACGGATCAACTGTATGTATACTTGGCAAATCTTTAATTTGTCCTTTTATTCTATTTTTTTAAAAATCCTAAAGAGAAAGCATGCAAATAAAATGAATTAAAAGAAAACCAAACCAAAAAACATGCTGAGAATGTTATTAGTTGCTAAATAAGGCGTTACTTCTTTCCAATGAGTCCAAAGTTAAGGAAGCAATTCTCCTTCCACAGGCTGAAATTTATTTCCAGTTTATCAACTGGAATATATTGCAGTGTATAGCAGAAAAATAGTGCCATGGATAGTTCATGGCTCTGTCATTCTGTCACTACAGAACTTCCAGCACAGCTGTCTGTCCTCATATACCTTTAGTATTTTGTCTATAAAATGAGAATAACAGCATATCTCTCAGTTCTGAGGATTTATTAACATAAACCCCATTATAAATGCTGACTTCTTTTTTAATGGAGATAGGATTACTATACGTTCACTTTGATTCCTTAATCTGTCCATTCTTCATTATGATAAATCTGTTGTGGATTTGCATAGTTTGAAATATGTAAGTCGCTATTCAAAACAGAAGGTGGACTATAAATCAGTAAATTGATTTTTGATCTTCAAAGCACAGTTATACACTGAACATTTTAGAAGTCTCTTCCAATTTCCACAGGTTAAGATAAACAGCAAAGGACTGGTTTATTCAGTTGGACTTTTGCTAGGATCAGTGGCACTTACTGTAAGTATTTGAGCATCTCCAAGTATTCCAGTTGCAAAATACTTATTAGATTAATGGATGTTATGGAAGGATAAAATAGAAATAATACTTAGCATTGAGTCTTGTAAAGCATCATTCTTCTGGCAATACCATGAGTTGAAGAGCTGCCATTGTCCTCAGTGAGGACTGAAATGGGTACAAAAGATACTGGATATGTGTAGGTAACATACATTTCAGTGGCAGTGTTTAAATTGTGCTTCCAGTAGTTCTTCGGTCCTGTCTATACCCCAGGCCTGTCTCTACTCTATGTTGGGGCAAGACACAGATATGGTTCATCACCCTTTGCTCTTGTCTCTGGTTTCCAAAACCAGCCTGGACCAATCAAGTGCTGTAGCCTAAACCCTTAATGAGGACTAGTCATTGAGGACTGTAAACTTCAGAACTTTGAATAAACATACTAAATGTCACTCAGCACAAGACACTTGCCCTTGTAACAAAACTTGTGAAGGTGAAACAACAATTCTGTTTCAAAAGTCGATTTTGCTGGTACTTAAGGTCTGATCCTTCTGACTCCCAGAGGACCCTCTGTAGGAAGAATCAAATCAGGTATAAGGAATCAAAAAGGTATAAAATACCCACTTACGTTAGTGTCTTTCACTGCTTGCCTTGGGAGGCTTTGTAGAGGCTCTGTAGAAGAAGGGGGACATCACTGGAGATTTCACGCTGTTGCATGACTTGATCTTACAAAACTTCACGACACCTGTGCATGACTTAAGTGATAGAATGACAGGGCTGTTCACTCTGCTACTAACTTCCTATTGTGTCTGATACATGAGCTGTGAGAGCCTGTTCTTTTCTTGTCTTGTCTTATCCCTAGCCTGCCATACTGCACAGTGCCTGTGAAACGACAAAGATGTTCTGTAGACATTTGTAGCTGATGTTGCTGCATGCGTATTGGTAACCAGCACTTTGGGAAAAAATGGAAAGATTATGCAGATGTGATACTACGTTAGCCCTTGATATTTTTATGAAAGGAAAAATTTCATAGCAGAAGCTGTATTGGCTGAGTTTGAGGCATCTGTTATCATTTCATTTGTTCTGCTGAATATGTTGACTTGCACAGATCTTTCCAGCAAAACTCAGTGGAGAATTTTCAGGAAAACAAATAAGAATTCAGAGGCACTCAACACTATTGAAAATAGATGCCTTCATGAGGACTTCATTGCTTTGTTACCTGTAACTTATTACTCCCCTTAGTTCTGGAGCTCAACCAAACAGCAAAGAAAGCACCTGTTCAAAAGCTGTGTAAACAATGGGTGTTAGGAGCTGGTATACTATGGGGACATAAAGGATCTGCAGGGGAACACTTGAGGGAGGGGCATTCACATAGTTCATTCAGTGCTTTACTTTAGTTCATTAAGTATTTTGTAAAAGAACCCTAGGACAACTGAGAGTCAGAGTTTGAGTTCTTAGTTTGGGCTTTTACATTCCTCTTCTTGATCAGAAAAACATATGTTGCCTTTTTGATCTATAAAACACTGAGAATGTATTTTTATCTTCGTACACGGTCTCCAGTTCAAGTGAACTCAAAATGAGTTCAAAGACTCATTTTTAGCTTATAATGGTTGTTTCCAAAAGTCTCCTTCAGAGCTTAATTAACTAACACTTTGTTTGCTTGCAGGTGTTTGGAATCCATGTAAATAAGTGGAAACTTGACAGGAAATTAGGCATCTACGTGTTGTTTCTTTATGCTGTTTTCCTGTGTTTATCTATAATGATAGAGTTTAATGTCTTCACCTTTGTCAACTTCCCTATGTGCCGAGAAGAACTTTAAACCACAACAAGGAGAGAGACTGAAATTCTTCTGATGACACGTGCTGTAAATGACAGGAGGCATTTCGTATTTCTACCTTCTTTCCATCAGTAATTTGAGTGTTGTTCCTGCTTCATCAGCTAAGAAGCACTTTTACCTATGTGGAAGGAAATCATACCTTCCTTTTAACATGCTAGTTCAAGGCAACCAAAGCATTTTCCTCCTGTTTGGGCACTGCTGCTCAGACATAGAGCTCTGTGAGTCTTACGCAGAACTCCAAAAGGACCCATTTCTGGGCAATCTGTTGTGGTTTTCATTCTCCTTTTGCAGACAATCAACCATCACGAAGGTTAGCAAGAGGATGGGAGAAAAATCTTTATAGTTGTGTTGATTTTGACATCTACTTTCCATGGAAGGAAGAGAGGCAAGTTCAGAACTTTTCTTGGCTCAGTCAAAATATCTCAACTACAGGACCAGAAAGTCCAAGGCACATATCATGGCATGCACTGTTGAGGAACATCATTTCCCCCTTCAAGTGCTCTGCTTATAGAGGAACTGCACTGACAATTTTTGATGACAGTGTTGAATATTTATCGCTCTGTTCAATGAACATGAACAATGTGGCAGAGAAAGAAGAGGAAATGGTTCTATGTTGTATCACTTGTGATGATGCACACTAGAAGTCAGAGTATCTGCATACTGAAGAAGAGAATTATATGCAGAAATTCATACTTGAAAAATGTGTTTTATTGTTAATGAGGAACGCTGTACACATAAATACAAACTGACATATGTGGGATATTACACCACAAAAAAAAACTTTGCATTGGCCATTGTAAGCCCATTGTATAAATTTAAAAGAAACTAAACAAATAAACTATAACTGGGTGCTCAGTAACTATCAGTTGTTGTTATCAGATGAGGGTAGTAGCTGAAAATAATCCAGAATTTCTGATAGCAAACCCCACTCTGATTATTATTTGATTTGATTCAATTTGATTTCTGGGAGGAAGAAGCTTATTTCATCAGTCAAGAAGCTGGTGTATTCTTCACCATTTTTTCTTTATTCCCAGAAGCTTAACGAAGATGAGTGACATGGAGCAGTGCAGATAAGAATCACATAGACAAAAACAAATCTGTCAAGAGAATATGGTCCCTAATTTGATTGCATGCAAGTTTTGAAGCAGGATACACTTTTTTCAACCCAGAGTAGAAGTCAAGTTTTGATATCCTTTCCACCAGCATAAAAGCGATATAAGGAGTTAGTCTGGATATAATTGACAGCGAGATCCAGCCCAGAATATTAAAAGAATGGGTAACATTCCACATTGTAGCAGTCATATAATTGCAGATCACTGAGACTGCATATTTTGAATTGCTACTAAACTTTAAAAGAACATTTTGAAAGTGGATGTGAATGATCACATAAAGTTTCTAAAGAAGCACAGTTAACTTTATACATAGATTTTTTTTTAATTTTTTAATGTTTATAAACCAAACCTATCAACTAACAGTTGATATGTTTTTAAATATATTAATATTTTCCATTGAAATTATATAGGGTAAATTGTGTCAATGAGAACATAATATAAGACCTTAGCAAATTAGCACTTACTCAGAAAGTTCCTTCTTTTGGCAAATGACAAATAATTGTGTTCAGCCAGCTGATGTGCAGAATACTGTTTACACCTGGCAATGTGTTTGCAATTGAAGCAATTAAAAAAATTATTTTACGACAAATTAAAGAGTGTATTCTGCAGTTGATTGTTTTCTTAGGAATTGGATCCTTTCCGCGTAATCCTAAAGGAAAAAGAGCAACACATTTGTTATTTGCTTTACACTTTGTTATGAATGTCAGTATTAGTATCCATTTCGAGTTCTCACCTTAAGTTAATAGTTATGTCATTAAACTAGCCAGTCGTAAAGATGGCCACAAATACAGCATTATTAAAATGCTTTATTGCTAGTCAGGCATGGCAGTAAACACCTCTTATCTCAGCTGTGCCAGTGACCCCATTTGCAGGCATTCAAGACGTTTGTGCTGCAGTATAAAGCTGAGGGGATGGAATTCATGTTCATCTTTGAGTCTTCTGTTGCAGAAAGGCTGTGAAAGAGCAGCGGACTGCTGCACCACTGTAGGAGCATCCCTCCCTAGTCCTACCTAGTCAGACCCTGCTGTCTTCCAAGAGGACAGTTTGCTGCTGAAAATGTGGTGATGACTTGGATATGAGACTGGTAGGAGCAGAGAGAGCGAGGCTTAAGTGAGTTTTTTCCTGTATTCTGCTGTTGACAACTACCTGCGGGGAGGTTGCAGCCAGATGGGTGTGGACCTCTTCTTCCAGGCTGACGACACCAGAACGAGAGGGCACGGTCTCAAGCTACGCCAGGGGAGGTTCAATCTTAACATTAGGAAGCGGTTTTTCACAGAGAGAGTAATTGCATATTGGAATGGGCTGCCCAGGGAGGTGGTGGAGTCACCATCCCTGGAGGTGTTTAAGAGAAGACTGGACGAGGAGCTTAGTGACATGGTCTAGCCGGGGGGTGTAGGGCTGGATGACGCTGGGCCCCTTCCGGCTCGGAGTGGCCTGCTAGACTGTGAGGGATCTAGGTCGGTGTTATGCTCTGGGATGTGCTCTCGGTCTCTGTACCGGTGTTAGATGGTGAGTTGGACTAGCTGATCCTTGTGGGTCCCTTCCAACTCATAATATTCTGTGATTCTGTGTGTGATTCTGTGAGTGGTCTTGGAGAGCTAACTGTCTCCAAGCAAACATTTGCTCTGCTGTGCACGGTTCAGGAAGCTCAGATGTCTTTAGACAATAGAAGAGTAGTTCTAAAATCTGGTTTTGAATGCCTAGTGAAAGCTGAGTTGACAGTGATGAGGGCATCAAAGTTTATAGTGCCAGATCTAGCAAATTGTACTGTACCTTCTTATTTCTGAGCCAAGCAGCTTTGGAAGAATATGGGCACTAATTTTTTTCTGTAGCAGCTGATCCCTGGCCCAAATATGCACAAATTTGTGTTTGCTAACGCCATGAGTCTTTCATACTTCGTTTAGAATTACTCATCTCAATTGAATATCACCTGCTCCAGAAAATCAGTGTTGTGTTTTAGCAAGAGACAGTCTCAGAATATAGTACTGCCCTTAAATCATGTGGCCGCTCCTGTAATCTTCAGTCCTCCTTGAAATGTAGACCCACTTCAGGACAATTTATATTGAATTCTAATGCTGCATTTCATGAGGTGGTCTCTTGCATCTACTGCTATGACAGGTGTCTTGCCATGTTTATAAATAACATTAGTAGGATTCTCTTCTGACATCACCACAAGCCCAAGGATGTATTGTTTGCCAAAGAATTGTGAGATGCTGTATCAGGGCCTTGATGACACAGAACCATATGAAGTACATAGTCCAAAGGGTTCTTAAGTAGCCATTGCCCATGTGCAAATTGTCATGTGCTAAAATGAATAGAGTTGTACACCAATCCATGCAGGTAAACTGAATGGTCCAAGGAAGATGTGCTTGACAAATGTATGTCAGATAAACCCACATCAGAATGTATCAGTAACTCAGGAGGCTGTTGGCAAGTAATAACAGACTAGTGCCTTTTACGTGTATAGAAAAAAAAGGAAAAATTTGCTTGTATGGCCAGGAAACCTTTACAAATCAAGAAAAGGAGGGATTTGTGTTTGACTCTCTGCAATTACATAGTATGGTTCTATCCTGCAGCTGTTCAGTTTGTGTCTGTAGAATTTTGGAGCCATTTTGTTCTATTAACCATTGCAAAAGTTAGCTGGCTGAGTTTGGAATGTGTGTTGCAATGTTCTGTAAGTTAATGTTCAGCTCAGGAGTGAAAAGAAAGCTGGTGGATGTGAGAGGGAAAACTGTTACTGTGATCTGAAATTTGCCAGCATACTCACACTGAAAAGTAATGCAATTCAGAAAAAGATATCCCATGTCCAGCAAAGCTTAACTTCAGTAGGTTTGATTCCATTCTTCAGGCTAAGCATATATCCAAGTGCCTTGCTGGATTGTGTTCTAAGGTGACAGTGGAGCATGGTGTCTGGGTTTTCTATTATATTTGAATCTTTTCATGTTTTATTGGTTTTGTAGTTCAAGGATTTTATTTCTTTCTCAATTTAAAAGATTTGCCCACAGTCTGTGAACTTCTGCTCTGCTGATACCACTTTGGATTTACACTCTTGTAAATATGAGAACATGTTCCTTGTCTCAGACTTCAAAACTGTGCGTCTGCCCTCGTGTACGAGCAGGATCAAAACTGAATGACAGCTGGCCCAGGAAGGCTTTTAGCAGCTCTTTTCGTGCTGCAGTTCCCCTGAAGTAGCACAATCTCACATAGAACCACAGGGTGCAATCCTGTCTGTAGTGAGCAAATGGGAGTGTTTCCATTGAGTTCAGCAGTGTTTTATTCCATTTATTTGCTATAATAATTGTACTGCACTAAAAAGTATTGCTTGAGTAAAAATTTCAAGCTCAGGATCTACATGTCTAAATCTTAAGAAGCCACAGATACCGTTATTTTAATGTCTATTTGATGATCTAAGGGCTGCTCTTTGGGCTGAAGTCTAGCCTAGAAGAACACCTTAAGTCTTCCCAACAGGTACGGCATAGTCAGCATCTTTCTCCTGGCTCAGTCATTGGTGTGCCAATTTCAGTTTGTTTTTATAGGCTTTCTGCAGCTGTAACAAACATAAAATTAGTTTCTGGATTTAGATTATATTTGTAAACATTCTGTAGCATGTAAACGAACTGAAAAGGTCTTTACTAATCCAATTCTTAGCAGTTATAGAAAAGATTCTGTTCTGTCTTTGATTTCCCTTGTGACTGTGCTTTAATTGCACTTGTTTCTATTATGTGTTTGCTCTAGTTGCACAAATCCCTCATGAGTTTTGTTGTCTTCCTTTCTTGAATTTCTTGCAATTGTAATGACATTCACTTGTGTTCTACGTTAATTGCTTTTTGTGGAGTGCTTTAAGCTGTATAAATCCTGCCTGATTATTCATGCCAAGGAAAGATCAGACCTAATATAATATGAAACAGACACTAAAACAGGTGATAGCCTGGTGAAACCAGGTGAAACCAAAGAATCTTCCTAGTTGAAATACATCACCTTTGAGCATAATGTTCTGCCATTGCAAGCCTCAGGTCTCCTTCATTTTCTGTTTGAACACTCAAAAGAAAATCTCTGCAGCTCATGCATTTGCTGCACAATTTCCTTTCTAGTTCTTCGAGTCTGAGCTTCACCTCTTTCATTTTGTTGGGTGGTGAGATTTGTGTGAGGGTTACACAGGTAAGTGACAGCATTTAGTTCCAGCAATTCTGTACCAAACCCCTTATTATTCCCTTGAACTATTTTGAAAAGTCTGTATGCAAGTGACTTGCTGAAGAGGGCAATGCCATTCAACTGATACGTGCATTCCATTTTCTGACCTGCTGTGTACGTGTTTAAAAACCACCTTTTGAATACCTTCAGCACACACTTTTCTTTCATTTCCCTGTGTGTGGGGTCCTGATGTTTTCACAGAGTAATCTGTGAAATCCTATACATCCCTGTCCTGACATGTGAGGTCCATGTAGCTGCTTCTCCACAGGCTGAGATGTGTAGTGATTGTGGCAGTTTGTTCATCCTGGGGTTCTGCTTGCTACCGTACTTCTGACATAGAGTGCACTGTCTGAAAGAAATGATGAATGATTATGGGAAAACTAATGTCATTTGGATATTTTCTTACAAGAATTGCCAGTTTGAATCAAATCCCACTTTTTTCTTTTTTACTTGCACAAAGAATGTAGGCAATCATTGCCATCCCTGTCGGTGAGATGGTCTTGATAAACTCAAAAGAGAAATGTAAAGATTGATTTGTAGCACTGGGCATACTGACAAACTCTAAAGATAGCAGAATATATGAAAACCAGGCAGGTATAATCTCTGGAAAGATTAATAACAACAGTAAAGATGCTTCCTCTCAGAGGATTTTTACAGGAACATTATGGCCTTCATTCATATACCAGTTATGCATGAAAAGAACACTTGTAAATCTCCTTCCCCAGCAGCATCCTTGTTTCAAATGGCTCTTAACTGCAGCAAAGTTATGACCAAATTCTTGCCTTCACGTTCTTGGGAGTGGTGCCAGTGCTCATGAATGCCCTGGGAGATGGCACAAATTTTTATCAGTGGAAGTGAGTGTAAAATTTGGCTCACACTATCTCCTGCATTGCAAGAAAGTATTTGAAATCATTTCTGATCAGTAAAATTCTGAATGTTTTAAAAACCTGTATTTCATACTTGCAGGCATTTGCAGTGCACCCTTAGGAGGTGCAATACCTCTTTAAATATTAGTAAAACTTTCTAGAACTGCTTACTTTAAACAGAAAGGGATGGGTTTGTAAACTGTAAATAACAGAAATCTCTCATGTTATTTATTTTTTCAATGACTGTGACCTTATGCACTGTGAATGCTCTGTGATATGGGGTCCATTGTACAGATAAATATGTCATGAAATCCAAATGGATTTAATGTGATAATTTATTACAAAATGTTGGCATGATATTTGATTATTTTTGTTGTGAAAATTTTAAAAAATAGTTAACTCAGCATTTATAAAGATTATTAGTCAGTATTATAATGCACTATATAAAAATATGTACACTATCAATAAATTATATAAACACCTACGGCGTTTGTGGTTTTTTTCTCAGATGAGAAGATGTGAAACATTCTCATACTTATTGTTGAAAATCTGAAATTTCAGGACCCAGAAAGGATATGTGACTTTACTTTTTTTGTGAAATCTGTACCCTGATGAACAGAAGACAGGATGCCCACATTTTCATCTGTTCTGGGGAGAATCACCTGTGTGGAGCCATTAGTCAAAGTGAGTTAAGTGTATTGGTTTGATTTGCAGCAATTCTGAAATGCGCAGTTTGATCTTTCGGGACTAGAAATGTATGATTTGCTGAGAAGACTGTGCTGTGCTGAGGCCCCTGATCCAGAAGCAATTATGGCTGCTCAGAAGCACCCTGATCAAGAGCATTTGGGCAGCTTCATTGCATGGTATAGTGGTGTCCACCGGGTTCACAGTACTGGATGCTGATGAGGGGGTGGAAGCAAGGTTTGAAGGCTGCGCGCTACTTTCCTCTCCCAGTTTCCTAGGCTGTGGAGATGCTCCTTATCCTCAGCTGCCCGTTTCCAACATCCCTGTAGTCCACCTCAGGGTCAGATGACTTCTGATATATGTGTACAGAGGCTCTGGTACAGTCTGTTCTGGGCTCATGAAAAGCTTTTAAGTGCAAAAATGAGAAAAAGAGAAGCTAAGAGTTTACTTCATCTCATGGCCTGCTGTATTAACAGTTTCATTAGACAAGAGTCTTCTCATGAATACACCTAGCCTGTTACTACCAGAAAATACAAGTTGAAGCAAAGCTTGATCTTATTTTTCTTAAGAACTGTACCTGAGACTGGAATCTTTATTGCTGTACAAACCTGTCATTAGCCACTGTGGGCTTTTGAGCATCTACAGAAAAATCTTACAGGAGGTGGAGAAAAGGGATATCCTGCATTCTTTGGTTTTTCAATAAGGGTTCATTCTTTAGTGTATGCTAGGCTAAATTTTTCTAAGCTGGGGGAAGAAAAAAATTCCTTCTTATACACAGAAATAACTTTTAAGGGTCACAATTTGAATGTGAAAAGTATCTCTTCTTTTAATCCTTCCATCCTTGACATGATGACCCATCATGATCTGTTATGTAATAAGCTCTATAAAAGGCACATAATCTGGATTAGTGACACAATAGGCATGACAATTCCTACAGGCTTTTATCACATGCCATATTATTGATGCAGCCACTTTCTACTGTGTGGAAGGCACGACTGTCGTGTAATCTGTGTATATACTGAAAATGTTTTAGTATGGCCAAGTGCTCATTGTGGTTAATGCCTTCCTGCATAAGCCATTTTTAAACCTGTCCAAGTCAGCTGCGTAAAACTGCAAGAACAGGCTGCAGTGTGCTGTGGCCTGAGATGGAAAGGGTGAAATCTTGGACAAAAGATCGTGAGTTAAAATTCGTTTTCATTTTCTTATTTCAAGTATTTTACAGAAATACTGAGTATTTTGCAGAAAATTACAAGATTTTTTTAAAATTAAATTTCATCCATATCTTCAACGAAACAAATTTCAAAACTTCAAATTTCTGAAACTACATTATTTACATTGGAAATAGTGTGAAAGATTTCACTCAAATCGCACGAAACTGAGATAGCACCAAAATTCTGTATTTTTGTATTCCAGATTTTTGCCAATTTTTCCCAAGTCGTTTTAATACTTCCAGTGATTTTGTTTCTGCTTCCCTGCAAAATGTCACTGGAGTTGTCTAACACTCTCTGATATCCTGCATTTGCAAAATCTTAGGTCTTTGCACAGGACAGCCGCCTACTTATGTGAACAGTTTTTCTGATCTGAGCAGGTCCATGCAAGCAACCCAATTTAACAGGTTTTTGTCTCAGCAGACTTACTTTTCAGCAAAGCAAGGGTGAATGCTGAGTGGGCCTGGTCCCTGCTGGATTGCAGGGGAGAGTAATGCAAGCATGGGGTAGAACTGAATTTGTGTCAGACATGTAGAAAATTGTTCTCATGGCAGTACCTGAGGTGCATTTCAAAGGTATCCAGCTGCTGAGCAAATCTAGAACGTATTTTTTTGTTGGATCTCTGTGCCCACAACCCACAGAAGGATTCAGAGCTGAGATCTGACAAGTCAGCAGTAAGGGAGGAGTGAATCTCAGCCACCCTGTTTGTCTAAGAAGACTAAATTCTTGATTAAGTGAGTTCACCATTGCCTGAAAATTACTTCAGGAGTTGGAGCAGGGAGCTCCTTAATTTAGTAGAAAAGTGCATTATGAAATAGGGCACGTAGCTGAAAATTTAAAACTAGATAAAGCAAAAAATCAGGCGTGAATTTAAACAATACCAGCAATTCAGCACCCCACACAGAAGGGTGATGAATATTCCATCATGCAGTCCTTCAGGGAAGTTACAGTCTTTATTAAAAGAAAAAAACCTGGGAAAATTTAGTTTTGCCTTACACAGAAGGTGTGACTCGGGATGGTAAAGGTCCCCCTGACTCTCCCTAGATCAGTGCCAGCAGAACTGGCTCTGTGTACCTCACTGAGGTCTAGTTTCCCTCTTGGCAATACACTGGCAGCTCCCTGGCATTTGTATTTCATCTGTGGGCTGTATGGCACAGTCTATTTTTAGAAAGCTGAGAAATTCCTGCAAAAGATAAGAGAGGCAAAAGGTTGCCTTTGTCTCCCTCTCCGTTCCATGCAATTGCTTTTCTCCGCTTCTGCTTCCTACTTCTTACTTTTTCCATTAGGTATTCTCCTAACATCAAAGATTTCTGGAATGATGGGGCTGTCAAACAGGAGTGCCACCAGCCCTGTCTGACAGCACATCTGTCAGTCCCCAGCCTCCACAGCTGCTCTGTATTCAGCCAGGCTTCCCATACACCAAACACTACTTGATCACTTAAATAACTCCAGGTGAAACGTACTGTGGTACTGACTGGTGCTTCACAGCACGGATAGCTACTCATTTGCTAGCAGTCATACAGCTTTATCATTAGCTTTTGCTTTAACTGGGAATGTTTTTGTGAAGCTGTCCTCTGCCAGTGCTAGACATTTCATTTTCTCAGGTCCTGTGTAAATATAAAGGTTTCCAAGCTCCATCTGGTTCCAGTTACTCAAGCAGTAGAAATACACATGCTTCAGGAATTTGCAGACGGAGACTTACTGCTTTGCTGCCTTACAAAATCCTTTACAAAGTTCACTATGCTCCGTTGCCTCCTGATATACCTGTAGTCTGTAAAACAATTCCCCCTGAAACTTACTTAAGTTAGAGAAACAAATAGGTTGACATTCCCAGGCCCTTCTTTCTAATAAGGTTAACCTGCCTGCACTACTAAATATGGCTTTATAACACACACACACATACACACACACACCCTTGACCACCAAAGACTGCCTCTTCCTGAAATCCCCCGTTCATATAAATACAGGAAGTAGAAATAAGAGAGGCGAAAATCGGATCTTCTTGGTCGTTTGCTTTCATTTCAGTGCTTGTTTAGTCCTCTGCCCTCTGATACTACTGAGACTGAAACTGGTTTTAAACATCCTCCCCCTGACGCCCCTTGAAATACCATCTTCAGTACAAAACCTGAGGATGTGGAGGTTCTGCTCAGCGATGGAAAGGAATTGCTTTTCTTACCGAGGAACTCTCAATCCACTGTGAAACAGAAAGTGTCTTAAGTTTGCTGTAATGATGAAAACATCAGCAGGAGACAAGGGAGCCAGGGATGACTCAGGGTAAGTCCTGAATCTTTAGTGACTGCTCATTTTTAATAACTCTTGCTTTCCTTTTCCTGCTTAACAGAGTTCTCAACTGCATTTGTAACCTGGCTGCTGAGTTATCAGATACACAGTCACAATGGTGTGGCATGGTTGTGCTGTAATTTACAGTATTTCCATTAGCTAACATGTTCCAGCTAAAAGCAAACTGCAATACCTTCCTTTAGCTTGAATCTTAGCTATTTTAAGGAAGAAGAGGGATGAATCCCAAGCTGCAGTTTAGGGCAAAGGACAGAAAAAGGGAGTTCTCTGGTTTTGGAAATGTGACAAAGCTTTTCTGGGAGGCTTGCTTTGTTTCTGCTCAAATGCAGAAGTGGGTAAGGGCTCGTCCATGTGGGCTGATGGTCACTCCAGATCCTTCACTCTAAGGTATACCCAGACCCTGTCCATAGACTCCCAGGAGACTTCAAACGCACCTTCTGTCTATAGGCTTTCCTTGCTCCTGGCTAACAAACACTGTACTTTGCAGGAACAAGCCAGAGGAAAACACAGTGGGAGAGAAAACAGGTTTTCACTGGAAGGATAGTCAGCTAGCTCCTGGGATTCCAGGATAAGGCTGAAATATTCCTGAGGCTTGGTTGTATCCTGAAGCCCATGCTGAAGCTGAGTGTTTCTGTTTCCTGTTGTAAATGATCAGGGGAAAATTACATAGCTACTGAAACTTTTGGTCACATCCCCTTGGAAAAAAATATTAATACCAGCCATTAAGACTTTTTTTTTATCTGTCTGACGTACTTAGCCTGTTTTCCAGAAATAAAAGTTCCCAGATACGTCTGTGATGATTCCAGTACAAGAAGCTGTACTGATGGATAGGTATGGGATACTTGCATTTTCAGTCACCGAGAGTGCTGCCAGACCTGGAGCACCCTCTGTCAAAAAGGAGCTAAAATTGCTGCTGGCAGGTTGCTGTGCAATGGTTTCACTGTAGCACTGGTCCCAAATACCCAAATGGTGTGCCCAGGATGGAGGGAGAACCCTGCATTACAGTTGTCACTGCTTTTGCCTTGTTCAGTTGTTGCATTAAGTAGAACAACGCCACTCCTGTTTCAAGGTGTAATTCCTCAGTTCCGTGTAATGTTAAACACTGAGGGACAAAGATCACACAACCCTAAGGAAAAAATGCAAGGATCCAATCCCTGCAGACTGGCAAGAGGAATTGAGTAGATGGTAAACCAGAGAATCTGCACTCTGCAGATATTTCCTGCATTTGTGATAGTTAAGATGTTAAGTATTAAAAATCTAAAGATATATTGTACTTGTCTATTTCTCAGCTCATTTGAAAGGAGCAACATGCTTGCGAAGGTTTGCTTTCAGTCTAGAATTGCAGGAGAAATTAAACAAGCCATAGACTATAGATTTGTACTGTATCTAGTGGTTGGAGGAATAATGAAGTATCAATGGACGTACTGCATGCATTCTTCGTAAGTTTTTGAACATGTGGACAATTTAACAGAATGACCTTTTATTTCACTACCTGATTGTCTTCATTTTCAATCTATCTTCCACTCATAAAAAGGAATTTGGGTGTTATAAAATCTATTGTAACTCTCTGTTTACATGGTACAATATTGCTGAAGATCCTCAGAATTGCACTTCAGCATGTGTACCTTGTGGCCTCCAACACCTTACAGAAATAGAAGCATTTCTAAATGGTGTTTAGCTAATTTCCTGTCATGGTCACACTGAATGAGGCGCCAATTTCACAAAATATGTGTAGATAAAGTTGGTAGCTTTCAAAAGGTATGATAACATAGGACAAGCTGCCAATGGAAATCTGGACCTGATTTTAAAATTCCATGCATAAAAATTGCATGAGCAATTGCTGGGTTTGCACCTCCATTCACCATAATTTTCAGGTTATTAGTTAAAAGGGAAAGTTTACTCACATGCACAGAGACCATAGTTGTGCTGATTTATACCTGGGAAATGGCAGAAGACACAAGGGGTCTGCCCCCAGAATTAGTGTAGCTACCCAGAGAGGAATGAGGGAAAAGTGTAGCTAGGGGCTAAAAATAATTCAGTCTAATCAAATTGTTCTATAATGTGTTGAGAGAGAGACAGGGAAATTTAACCAGTAATTCTGACCTAGAGTCAGTCTAACTCCTAGGAACATTAGTAAGTGGTGAGATCACAAAACATCTGGAGAAATGCGAGCTGCTTGACCATGGTGACTATGGTTTCATGGAAAGATATATGCCTTTACTCCAACATGTGGCAAATGTGTGGAGGAGATGATGAGTAGAGCAGACAGGAGCTGAGACAGATGTTATAGGCAAATATTGAATAATCCTTTGAGATAATGACTGTTCAGGTAGTTGGGGTGGTTTACAGTGTTCTCAATTCTGGGACACCGGGTTAGCCAGTGAAGTAACGATTGTGCGTCTTTTTGTCATGAAACCCACCATCACAGTTGACAGATTTCATGTGATGAGTTTAGACATAAAGAAGACAATCACTGGAGAAATCTGTAAAGTGAACAACTCTGATAGGTTCACAGATTTTAGTTTAGGGACTATTTTGTCTAGTCTGACCTCTGCAGAAGAGGCCAGAGATCCTATCAAGCACACTATCAAACCCATGGTTTCTGCTGGAATGGGAGCTTTTAGATACTTGTTGGCCACAAAAGCTTTGCTATCGAGTCACTCATCTAGGCTACAAATATGTCTCTGTAGTGCTGTAAATAAATCTAATACCAACATTTACAGGGTTGAACTGGGAAAACAATTCTTAAAAACTCCTCAAAAGCCATCCTTTGTGAAGGGCTTAATCTAAGCTTAACTGAATTGAGGTAATAAGTTCTGTTGGCCTCAGGAGGTCTTGAATCCAATGCAAGGAATGGCTCAGAAAGAATCTAGACCTAGAACATAAGACATGTGGGGCTTAAGTGGGGAAGGAACAGTTCAGGCATCTGGAAACAAATCAGTATTACCAAATACCTGTTGTCTGTCAAGTTCTGATAAGGGATAAACATTCCATTTGAGAGGGCTGGTGCTTCTCAGGAAGGAAATTTTTATGCTTATGACGCATTGCACCAAGGTCAGTGTATTACTGTAACGAGATAAAGAAGGAACTGCTCTCCACAGCTACCTGAATTTTGTATGCCTAGGGAGGAAATAAAAATCTCCTGAAATTCATTTAACAGAAAAGCATGTTTATAGCTACACTGACTTGTATGATCTTTCTAGAACTTCCAGTGAGCACTTGCCAAACTCAGCAGATGCTTGGAGCACGTTGTGCAGTGGTACTGGTGGTAACACAGGAGGCAACTGTTCCGTTGTTTGCTGGCAGACAGACCACATTGGGAATATTGTTCCTGAGTAGGAACTTCTCATCATGACAGACAGTTTTACACCAGTGTTCACAGAAATGGGCCCACAAATGTAAGAGGTATTCTGATAATCTACTTTCTACTACAGTTTCAGCTAAATATAGTTTTTCACTTCCTGTCCTAAATGGCTACGTGCTGGTTTGTATTTCTGACTTTCCAACCTAGAGGCAACATAGGCAGCAAAATGTAGACATACGTTGCGCACATCTCTCTTGCTCTGTGTACACAGGTCTACATGTAAATCAGTGTGTCCTGGAGACAAGCTGTACGGGTCACTTGGCACAAATTTGGGCTAGTTCTATCCCTTATCAAACCACCCATACATAGTCCAGATATATATAACTCAGAGGTTATATATTTTGTAGCATTTTTACAAAACATCGTAGGACCGTATTTTGACTCATCAGTAAATATAGGTGGCTTCTCTGTCATCAACAATATAGGATTGTGAGATTCAGAAGATTCTCTAAAATCACCTGAAAAATAGACATAAAAGCTAATACCTAAACCAAATCCATTAGGAAAAAATAACTGCAGCGAGATCCCATCCCAGAGTTTTAAACACTTGTCTGGTTTGATTGTTAAAAAGCACAGAAACCGAAGTTCCTTAGTGAAACTTGGACAAAATATTGCCCTTCACAGATCTTTAGCGTTTATAATTTTTGAAAGGAGAAGGTTTTTTGAAACTGGAAATAGAAAGAAATAGTTTGTTGTAAGGGTAATTAGAAAGAAAAGAAAGCTGTTTGGAATGACTGATGAAATCCTAGTGCAGATCTGTGAGTAGAGGATAGATACGGTCACCAAAAGTCCTTGGTATCCCAGAAGTCCATCATACCTTCCCAACTGTGCAGGGAAGGGTGTCTGCATGTTTGTGATCGTCTAGGTTGCCCTTTGTGAGGAATTACAAATTAATGACAATGAATTTAAATATTTAACAAGTTATGTTCTTTCTAATCAGATTAAAATTAGAAAGTACCAGGGAAAGGGCATTTAGCACATATTTTCTAGAAGATCCAAGAAAGGTTATAATGCCTCTTGCTGTACTGTAATCAGTACAGAATGGTACTACAGTCACTGGATGCACTGGCAGCCCTGATGTTTCCCCAGTTACTTTTTAAAAAACTTTAAGCAGGAGTTGTATCTGAATGAGTAAGTGGGGGTTTTTGCCACTGTTAGTATTTGCTGATCATTATGTCTGAGCTGGAGGGATCTGGAATGCTTGTTATGTGTTTTATAATGTTAAACACCTTCAAATATTAATATTTGAAAATCATTCCTACCTGTCAGCCTGTATGAGAAAATGTCTTTCTTTAAATTTGGGCACAGGTGATACATAAGAGATTTAGTGAAGGTGCTTTCTCCTCCAGTTTGCTGAATGAGAGGAGGCAATGCCTATACAGCCCTGTGGTCATGGCCTGAGTTCCTGACTATGTTCTTGGAGCTGTAGAACTTATTCAAAGCTAAGTCAGTTTACTAGGAGTACTAGCCATGGGTCCCAGGGGACATCATAAGGCACTTGTGGGATGAAATCAGCAGAGGCTGCCCATGAATTTGAAGAGGGGGATATATGAACCAGTTCTGTTCTCCATGCACATTATTTGAACAAGGGTGCACAGCTCTTCCAGGAGAGCCAGGCATCAGTGGAGTACTCTGAAATTAATTGTTACAGAGATGGGACACATCTATAGAGCAAAGAGGGAGATGTAAGGGTGCTGGGCACACCCTGGCTCTAGCATTGATCTAGCTGCACAGAGAAGTAGCAGTGAGAAGCCAGCTGAACAGGTAGGCAGGCATCCATGAAAACTATGTGCCAAAAAAGAGGAACTGTGTCTACAGGGATTAAAACATGTCTGTCAAAACATTTCTATGCCTCCTTGCCAGAAAGGGCTGCCTGTGGTACACAGGGTAGAGAGGAGTTGTCCTTGTGCAATGTTTGCACCCCATCTGCTGTGGAGGGGTGTGGACTATTACACAAGGTTGCTTGTGTGCATGCTGTATTTTCTGCCAGAACCCTTGGCACCTCACTCTCCCTCCAGCACTCTGTTTGGCATCCCTGATCTGCTCTTACAATGCAGAAACATAAGTGCGAATCCCATCACCCCACCCTGACAGGGGGAATCCCTAAAACATCCAGATGTAAGTAGCTTAGGTGGAGCCATACACTGGTGTCAGACTGGAGTAACCTCCCGGAGTTGTAGCTGGCTGAGTTCAGAATTCGTCCCAGGCTGTCAGGTGCTTGTGTCTCAGAGAGGCAAGGCAAGCTTTCAGCTGGTGTCTTTTAATTGTGAACTTTGGAGGGGCGGGTGGGGGAGTTGTCTGTGAAAGTACCTGACAGCACAGCCCTGCAAAGCTGCTGTGGTTGAGGGGCAGTGCTGTTAAACCTTTGCAAATAAACTAGAGCTACAAGCTTCACCCAGTATGGTAAATATTGTAGTTGCAAGTCTTTCCTCTGTCCATTCAGTACATGAGCTCTCAAAAGTGATTCTACCTACTTCCAGAAATGAGGTCCCTCTCTACTCTGCTGGAGTGGGAACATTAAGGCAATGTGTTCCTCAGGATAACCAGTTGCAAGAGTTTCGAAGTGCTTAGCTCCTCTTTGCCTGCGCCCAAAATAGTATAAATCTTTTTGCAAGTGAAGATGATTACTTGAGCAGCAAAAGATTAGCAGATGTGAGCACTGCATAGCTGGTTATGCTAGTCACACTTTCCGAAATAGATATTCTATGAGATGCACGCAAGCCAGGGAGTGCTATGGAATGCAGCTCTTTTAAGATAGATGAATATATACATGCCTGTGTGTGTGTCATTCCCAGAGTTTCTATAAGCTTTTTGCTAAATGGGGAACGTATTTATGTCTGAGTAAAGGATTTCTGCATTCTGCATTACTGGTACCTTTAAAAGGGACAAGGTGTTTTCAGTAATTATAATCACATTGTGTGATTAATATAAAATCCTTGTATGTATGAAAGGATCTCTGTGTGTTTCATGGATTTTAAGCCTCCCAACAACCAGCTAAAGGAAGGTATCTTTTACTGTCTTTATGTGAAGGGAAACTGAAGCACAGACTCATGGAGTGGATTTGATTATAATCACTTTGTAGCCCAATTCCCCTGATCCTCGTTAATTATGCCCCAGATCATCCTTTAGGTTTGGGTGATGCTAGGAACAGGAGCCATTTCTCAGAAAGCCTTTTCTTTTTTGTGGATGAATTCCCTGTTGGATTATGGAGTTGAGCCAGCTTTCTTGGTGTTTACACAGCCTCTACAGCTGAAGTAAAAGTGGTGTGTTGGGAGGGTGTGGAATTGGGGCCAGGGGACTGCCCTTTGTGAAGTACTCTCCACTACCCTGGATGAAGAGGAGCACAAACCCCCTCTGAGAGTTGTTCTCTGAGGCAGGGCTGGATTTCTGGCTCTGATAATGGCTCTTCAAGGGCTGCAGCTGCAAGTATTTGCCCTAGGTGATTTTTTTGGGGTCTGTGTATCAGCACTGCTCCTGGTAGTGTTGAAAGACCTGTCTTACTGCTAGAAATTATCTCCCGACCATGTTAATTAATATTTTCTCTTTGCTTTTGCAAGGATAAGGAATTGTTGGGTAATTTCAAGTGCTTTGTTGAAACCAGTTGAATAGAGACAACCTTCTGGATGCTGGGAAAACTTTGCCAAATATAGGGAATCCACGCAGTTCATATACATCCCTCCCGTGGCCCTCTGAAGAAAGTCAGTCTTTTGAAAACTCTGTCTTGTAAAAGCAGCTGTTGGGCAGAACAGAAAGCAGCTGCAGCCCCTTGTGAACTGGACTAAATTTTCTGCTGCTTGGAAATATTCACCAAGGAAACAGAGAGAGATACCAACAAATAGCAGAATCTCGAGACTGAACAGGGCTGCTGGCTACCTGCATCACTGTTCTGCAAATTGCTAGCAGACCTAGGCAAAAAAAGTTTGTCCCACATATTTGGCTAAATGACAACCTGGGACCTGGCCCAACCTTTCATCTTGGCTGCCAAGAATTTTCCTCTTCACTCTTTCCTTTTTCACCCCCTTGAGTTCTCTTCAAGGAATTTGTCACTCCTGGTACCCCCCACAAAAGCATAAACCAGGCAAAGCTCAGAGCTTCTGCTAAATCAACAGACACAAAAGAGCTTTGGACAACTTTCCTTTCTGTCCAGAGGACTAATTTGTAACACAGAACATTTTGGTGTAATTCTGTACTGAACTCACATTCTAATCCTTTTTTAGGATTAGAAATTAATTAGTTTTAGGCTGAATCTAACTGGTAACCTTTCCAACCAAAAGGGAAAGCAACCATGTTACCCTCCCAGCAGAGATGGGTCCTCTGTGCTGGGAAACCAATAGAGATTGCAGGAGGGGCGGTACGAAGAGCAGCCTGAGATAGGGATAGATGGTGGGGCTGGTCCCTTGGCCTGGCATTCTGCCATCTCTCTTTGCTGTTAAACCTAGCTATCTAGATCTAGCCTGGGCTAACCCTGCCTGACTTCAGGTGTTTAATTGTTGTGCCCTGTTTAGGACCCTACGTACCTGTGAGGATCTCTGGTCTTACTGGAGAAACAGCAGCTCCAGGGAGTAATTCAGGGTGATTGGTGCCAGCAGACTGAATCCAAGCCTTACATTTGTTCACGCTTCACTAAGATGAACAGAGAGCCGGGCCAGAGACTTGTGTCTGGCACAAATCTTCTACCCTCTGGCCCCCTGAGTCAGAGTGCCCATTGCTTGAGCATCCTGGTGGTGGGGGTGGGTGCAGCGCTGATGTTTTGGGAAAGACATGACCGAGGCATCCCTGTTACACATTGTCTTAAACTAATATGAGCCTGCAGCCTTAGGCTCATGACTTACTTATATTGTAGCCCTGGTGACCAGGTGACCATAAACAAGGTCAAATGAACAAGCTTGAAGTCCCAGCGTGGCTTAGTGGGGTTTGTGGGAGCTGACAGGCTTGCCTTGCTGCTTGGCAGGTTTTGCAGTCACGTGCTGAGCTCCCAGTCACTTCAGGGACGTTTTTGCAGTTTCTGGCACTACTCCACTAACAAGTCCTTTGGCCCCAAGGCTGCTCCACCAGCACAGGATGATGAAGGCCATGGCCACCCACAGGAGAGGCTGTTCAACTTAGCTCAGCAAGCTAGAACGCCTCTCACCCTGAGTGGTGAGAGAGGTATTCTAGCTTCTGTGTGTTTCTAAGGCATTCTAGAGGTGTTCACCACTAGAAGGTGGGGGGGTACCATGCCCTTTCACTACCTTTTCATATTCTTGAAATACCCCTACAAGGCCTTTTCTTCTTCCTCTCCTTCCCTCAAGAAGGCAGATCTCTAACCTTACCCCAGTGTGAATGCAGGCAGGGATCTTATCAGATCATAAAGCAAGAGATAAACACATTTCTCCAATGCCTAATCAGAGTTAAATATAAAGGATATGAAATTGCTGGAGTAAGGTTTATGGATTACAAAGAGTAGGTTCGCAGATTTAGATGATTTTTTTTACTAAAAGGACTTTTTGGTTCTAATACATCACACAGGTTCAACTAATTTTTAATATATAGGGTTTGAAACAGAATGGCTTTATTAAAGCAAAACCTCAGTCTCTTCTTAACGAAGTTTGAATTGGGAATTCGTCCCTCATATTTACGTTCCGTTTCCCTTTCCCCTCTTTGTTAAGTGAGTACAATATAGAAAAGCATTTGCCATGTTTCCATTCCTGTCTTCCTTCCTGTCCAGATGAACAGGGAAAGGGCAAAGCCTCTGTCCATAGCCCTGACCCTGCAGTCAAAGCAGGAGTGCCCTGGGCTTCCAACATATCAAGCGTTTTTGGAGTGCAGAGAACAAGACCATCTGTCCTCGCTCAGCTCAGCTATTCCCCTCTAGAGCACTGATACAGGAGAATGAGGGAGGTTTGGGGCTTCCTTATGGTCTTACAGCTTAGGAAGTTGTTTCTCTTTTTCCAAACATTTGCTTCTTGTTCCTGCGCTGCACAAGTGTTTCCGGAGAAGAAGAGTTTTCCAGCAACCACATTTGTAGCTCTTTGTTCAGGAAAATGTCCTTTCTCTAGCCCCTCTGAGTCTGGCTATTCTGGTGTTTCAGCAGCTCTCTTCTTTGGACAGAAAAGGCCTTGCAGGTGTATGAATGATCCTTCATTAACTGCACAATTAAAAAATAAAAAATTCATTTTGCTGATGCACTGAAGTTCTTAAGACAATAATCTGGGTTTGAATTTGGCAAAGGACAAATGCCCTGAAAATCTCTGATTATAAATACAGGGGAGAATGACTTATCATTAACTGTCTGTTTTTAGTAAGGGATTAGGGCTAATAAAACCTACCAAGTTGTTTTGAATTGCAGAAGTATGTTTTGACTAAGTAAAAAGAGAAGAAGGTCGAGGTTTGTGAGACAAATTGTTGAATGCAAAATACAGTATGTGCAAGGTTACATAGAGACAGTAATATAGTTTGTGAGGTTAATACCAGCCCAAATGTTTTACACCAATAGGAGTAGCCCCAGGCCAGTGTGAGTTTACAGGCAGCATGTTCCATCGATGTTAATGAATGCAGGAATCTGCTAGACTGAGGAGAAAAAAAAGAAAAAGAAGGGGACTTTGAAGGATGGACACTTCCCTCAGGGAATTTTTTGTTATTTGTCTTTTATCTTGTTTCTGTCTGTGTCATGGTTTCGAGTGTGAGTGTTAGAAGCCTTATTTATTAGTAGACCCGACTCTCAATAATGTGAATTAGCTGGTATTTTGTTTGGGGCTTTGCATATGCAATTCTGTGTAGCATAGCCTTTGTGTATTTAAATGGAGGGACAAACCTAATAAACCGAGGAAACCTGTAAAAGCTAGCAACATTTTGTTGCACCTCCCTGATCCTTGAGATCACTCCAGTGCTGAAAGTTTGTTGACAAGGTCAAATAAGAGGCTCTGACAGGGGTATTGCTGCTGCTTCCCTGGAAGCACTTACAGCTAAGCTTGACCAATTTAGGAGGAAGAGCAGTTGGAGGGTTTATGGGGAAGCACTGCAAGCACCACCTTCTTCTCCACTCCTGAACGGCTTGGCCTGGCTCCTGACACTGAAGGACCACCATTAGTTTTAAACACTAATTAATGTTCTGGTGAGCCACAGTTGTCACAGTGATTACATGTACCTCAGAATATCAGTAGCTCTCATCCAGCAAGGCTTCTACAGAGCCGATCTGACTCCTAACCATTGAATGGGGGCAAGACTCTTCTCACTTCAAATGCAGATGAAAAATACATGTGCTAGCTTTAAAGTTGGTAACTGCAGCAGCCAGGGCACCAGGGCTTAGCACAAGCTTAGTTATTCTGCCAGGAGGCTCTATGTGTTTGCACAGAACTTGCTCCTGAGGTTCAGCTCCTCTGTGCTAGCTCAGGAATCCTTGCTGTGCTCCACGGGCAACAACAGAAGTCCACAGAGCTCCTTCGGTGTGATACTGATCT
Source organism: Pitta sordida (assembly GCA_013390025.1). Lineage (NCBI taxonomy): Eukaryota > Metazoa > Chordata > Aves > Passeriformes > Pittidae > Pitta > Pitta sordida. The sequence goes on along the minus strand of WEKX01018110.1, from coordinate 448,148 downwards.
ATCAGACCTTCAAGTTGTGCCCTGTAATGTACAATAGCAATCTGGTGTCCTATGTGAGAAGAACACTCTGTGGCCACTTGTTACTTACTATATTGGCAGATTAATTATAGTTCTTCCACCTGCACAATTGGCTATGACACCTTTCTGCCCAAAAATTATAATAGCACTTGTTAATAATTGTAATTTCCTCTGTTGATTTATGTGTCCAGGGCAGTAAGGGCTTGGTGAATCAGTGAATGATTTAGGAGTTGGTGAGATGTCTCTCACGTGATTCTTTTATGCCATTAGTGGAACTCCATGGAAGGATGATGACTTGCTCCACTTTGGCAAACATATGTGAACATCTGCAGACAGGGTCCAGCTGGGGAGAGGTGGATGCCTGCAGCCTGTGTGTGCAAACCCCTGCTAGCCTTCACAGAAGCAGGCACTTGGAAATTCCTGACCCGTACAGAAAATCTCACAGAAGTTAGACTTCAATTGCAGGGTGTAAAACCTCACTGCTGAAATTGAGGGTGCCTGTTACAGAAAGTTGCATAGGTGGGAAACAGAGAATTTTGCTGATCTATGAGGTGCCAAGGTATTTAGGACACCCTTGGTTTGTTTTACCTTTTGACAGCTGGAATAGCTCCTGCCATGAGTATTAAGACTTTCCAGGCTGAGCCAAAAGGACTGGACCTGCAGAGCACCAGCTGCATTCCAAAGACCAAACAGTCAAAGTGTGGACAAAGTAGAGTAGGAACAAGGAGACCAGTGAGTAGGAGGAAGTGCTCTGCCAACCACAGGCTCTCCGCAGACCACAGTTTGAGAAGCACAACTTCCTGAGTTATGAGCTTGTCAGCAAGGTGTTCCAGTAACACAAGCACTCTGCGAGATAGGAAGGACTACTGAAGAGGCAAGCCTACATCATGGGACAAGCATGTCCCATCACTTCCATTATCCAATGTATCTGAGAACCTTACAATGCACTTTTGCTAGCCAATTTTTCTGTGCATTCAAACCCCTTACAGTACAGAAAGCTCCTATGGCATGTTTAACATCTGTCGTGGTTTGATCCTGGCTGGATGCCAGAGGTTCACCCACAACCTCTCCCAGAGAACAAAACAGGGAAAAAAAATTTATCACAGACAAAACAAGGCAAGCCACAAGTGAGGAATATAAAGGATTTATTTATTAACTAACAAGATCAGAGCTTAATGTGAGAAGCATAATCTGAAAGGCAACCTTTCCTCCCCCCACCCCTCCTTCTCTTACAACAGACCTCATATTCCCTTTTTTCCTCCAGGAGAAAAAGGTGGAACAGAGATAGTGGTAAAACCAAGCAAGCTGGTATTTCTGATCAGTTTTAGGGTAGGAAACCATCTCTCTGCCCTTCCATAAAATCCTCTCACGAGAGGAAAGGTCTTTCATGACCCTTTCCCAAGTGAGATCTTGACCCAGGGACGACAGCTCTTCCATTCTCTGTGGCCCGGGAGTCACAGACAGGATGCAGTTTTTTAAGCACTGGCTTCACTGCTTCATTTATGAGCCCATCCCAAAGTACATAGATCAGATCCTACCACAATGCAATTCTGTCACAAAGCGTCTGTCCAAAGGATCTCTGCAGAGCTCTCAGCCCCGCCTCCGTGTTTCTGGGCTCTTAAGACATCTGCAGCTTTCCAGGTTGATCCTCCATCTTCCGCATGGCCTCAGGTGGATTCTGCACCGCTGGTTTCTCCCTCCCTATTCCATAGGTTTGCAGGCAGGCAGACAGTCTGCCTCACTATGGTCCATTCTACAAGCAGCAGCGAGACGCCTGGAACCCTTCCTACCCCTCCTCTGGCCAGCCTAGCCCCTGTGCCTTCATAACTTCTCAGCTTCTCACCCAGGCTCTCGTCCGGCCATCTACTTTCTGTTACTGCCTTTTTTTTTTCCTTTCTCAAATATGTTATTCACAGAGGTGTCTCTATCTGCTCGACCTTGATCTCCATGGCAGCAACAGAGGCCCAGGCAGGAGCTGTTAACCCCCCTCGCTACCAAAGGAAAATAAAACAAACCAGGACAATATCCTACACTTTTTCTCTTTCTTTTTGCCTGTCAGACAAGAAACATGCTTATTTCTGAGTAGAGGGTGACAATTAGCTGAATGTGATCCATGAAGATCTCAAGATCTTTTCTTTCTGTATTTTGGAGTTTTCATTTGTGGTTATTTTATTTCTGTTTGTTGGCTTGATTTTTGTCAGATCTCTTGGCTCTGTTATGAAAAAGCATTTATTAAACCCTGAATTTTCTGCAAGTCAGGGTTTACATTTGATGCAGTTAACTGTTGTGCTATACATTTTTAAATAAGTCACTTCACTGCCTTCTGTCTTCCTAATGCTCTGTTTTATGATGAAGCAACTCCAGGATTTTAAAGATAATGGAGCTCTCCCTGCAGCTAGGTTTGGTGCAGGGTCTCATTCCCACTACCTTTCGGAAGAAAGAAATGAGAATCAGCAAGGTGACCCAAGCAAGGTCCAGACAGTAAATGAATCTTTCTCCTCCATCTTGGATTGATTTGATCTGAACTGATCAAGTGATCAAAGATAGGCTGGTTTAGGAGAGTAAAGGAGATGACATCAAGAAATTATCACTTCTAAGACAAAAGCAAACTGAAGCTTAATCTCCTCTAGCTGTGGCACCGCATTACTTCTCTCACAGTGAACTGAAAGTAACAGCACATGAATTCTTGTGTCTGAACAAGGATTTTTAATGAGTCTCTGCAGCTTGCATACCAATCTACCTGCAATAAATGTATTTGTCAACATCTGTCTATTCAGAAGTGATATCAAACCAAAGAAAGCACAGGTAACTGTGTATGTTGCAAGGGTCTTATGAGTGAAATTTTGTCGTACTTTAGCTGCTGCTCATGTAACTCTGGTTATTCTTGTAAGGAAAGGAGGTGACTATGAAAAAAAAGGATCTGGAAATCTGCCTGTATTACCAGTGGCAGAGAGCCCTGCAACCAAGTCCAATTGGGTTGGTTGTGACACAAAAAAGCAGAGCTGTGAGTTTTCTGTCAGTCTTTTCATCTCAGTGCTGTGATCTGACTCATCTCCATGAAGCCTTGTGCTCCCAACTCTCTCTTTTAACCACAGGAATTACCAACACTGAGTATCCACTTCCATCAGGACTGGTGTGCTGGCTTCAGGAACTTGCATCTTTTTCTCCAGCTTCAGGTGTTACTCGTAACCTGTTTTGCTGTGCTTGAAAGTTTTCCACATGTGAGCTTCAGACGTGGCTTGTCCCAAACGGTATCCCTTGAGGTACCAGGTTGCTTTGGTGCAAAAAGTTGCTCTGTTGCCTGGCGCAGGGAGTTTATGGCCACTTGTCTGTCTTTCTCCCTCAGTAGAAAGGCATGCATTTTAAGACCTGTGCTTCCTGCTCTCTTGATGTCTTCTAATTATCAGAGGAAGAAAAGCAACGAAACAGAATAATAAAAAAGTAGCTTCTAATTCTTACATCTCTTTAGACAACACTAAGGCCATTACCTACCAGTGCACAATCATTACCAGTGCACTACAGATCATTTGGTTTCCAATTTAAAGTTTAGATTTAATAACACCTTACGTCTCTTCTCAGAGCAGGTCTAGTGACCAGTAGAAGCTGCAAATGTACAGGAGCGAAGAATTCTTCTGGCAGTCCCTGCTGCTGTTCTACAAAATTTCAGTGTGTCTCTACTGCCCCAGGGAAATTCAGAGTGACTAGCCTCACATAGTCCAGTCAGGAGGCCCTTAGTGTCAGCAGGTTTGTGACAGTATTTCTGAAATCCCCTGCAAAGGTATGTCCAGGCCTGCACCTGCATGAAATTAAGTGGATTATATCCCCTTGCTGTTCTGATGATTTCTGGGACCATTCAGCTGCGAAGAGTGGTTCCTCGTTCTTAAAGCAATGAGTCATGGTGGTGTCATCACTTCAGTGTACAGTCACTATGTAATAATTCAGCATTGACATTGTCTCCAACAAGCAACCTGAAACTTTCTGCTAGCCTGGGGCAGGTGTGTTAATGAAATCACTGTGCAATTAATTACCTGTGCTGCCAGTCAGTATGCAGCACATAGCTCCCTGCATCCCCAACTGAGTTCAATTTAGCAGAGCCACTGCAAGATTTTAAAGTACTTTGCAGTAATAACTCAATAAAAACAAAGAAAAGCTGGCAGCTCTAGGGCCAGCTTTTCAGCTTCTCATCACAGCTGGCAAAATGAGCTCCTGCCTGTATCAGCCAAAGGGTTTTACAGGATTGTGGGAGAAGGAGAGAAGTGCATCTTATTTCTGAAAGCTGTGAGCTTAGAAATCATCTGATGAGTGAATTCTGAGTGAACCAAACAGGAAAGACCAGCTGGTCACTGTGGTGGCCTTGCAAATCCGTTCAACTGGCAGCACAGCAAGAACCAGGGAGCTGACTGGCCTTCCTCCTCTCTGTGTGGCACCAGAGCTATCATAGAGCCAGATTAAATTGCTGGATTAAGTGCTCCCACAGCCCAGAATCTGAATCTTTGTGACAGCTGTGCCCAGGACAGGAGTCAATCATTGGTGCCATAACTGCATCAGCTGGTGTGTTGTGGGTCCAGTGTTACTGCTGAAAAAGGTCTGTTAGGTCATTCACTCCCATTTCTTAACCAGCACAGATTTGACTCAAAAAAGTGTTTGCTACTGCTCTAAACATGGCATTTTAAGAGATTTGGGCGATGTAATCCTCTTCCTCTTCTCTTGGGAATTTATCCATCATTTGTTATAACTCACTGACAGGAAGAATGTAGACAAACATTCCTGTTTCCACATGATCCCGTTTTGCCTTCTTTTTACCACAGCCTCCCCATTCACTGAGCTGCACTTTCCTCCCTGTGTACAAGCGTCTGCTTAGCTCCTTCCAGGCTGGGCTGGATTTTGAGAGGAGGATACCTCATCCCTGAGGGCCTCCCAAAATGTTGGATTCCTGTTCTGCCCCAAAAAAGTCTTATCCACTGCCCTAAATTATCTGCACTGTACAACTCTACACACTCAAATAATGAGATTTTCCACTAAGAGAACTACTTTTGGGCTCTTCCTTTCTCTTTATGTCTGAGTTTGGAATTATTTTGTATTTTTTATCCATTCTCCCAAACTAGACAGTGGGCCCTACATGCAGCCACATGTGTTGGAAGGCCATTTCTGTTATTTTTATTCACCAGTCTGCTCCTGTTGCCAAACTCAGATTCCTGCTGTGAGCAGGGCTCCCTCCAGATGATGTGCCTGTGGGAGGGAGCAGAGCCCTGGATGCCTGTGTCCAGCCTGGGTTTCCCTGTGGGGGACACTGTGCCAGTGTCACTACATGCCTGGTGCTCACCAGGTCCATGATGATTTTTATTACCTCCCTGTCCTTGTTGATAATCCTCGTTTCCCTCCAGACAATGGGATTCCTGAGCATCAGTGCTTTGCCAGCCATTTTAACTTTACATAATTAACGGCTAACAAAGTTCAGTATCACTGTAGCTGTTGCAATAATATTCTGGTGCCACATTATTAGCATTGACCTTCATTTGATCTAGGTTTCACACATCATTGGCAAGACCAGATTCATGCCTATGTGACTAATTAAGGGAGCAGCTTTTGCTAACTGTGTTATGGAATATTTCATTATAACTCACCTTTCCCTCCAAATCATTACTTGTTTCCCATTACTGAGCATGCATGTTGCCATCCAACGCATTTTCCTTTCACATGGTTACTAGGTTTTTTTTATTGTTGGTTTCTTCTGTAAAAAAATGCAAGAGATGAATCAGGCTAACTTCCAAAAGCTGTCTTCCATTGTTTTACTTTATAAATGCAGGTGATACTGATTCAAATCGTGTTCTGTTACATCTGAAAGGAATTTCCTCTCCTACGTGACAAGCTGGACTTTTACCACAAGTAAAGACAGAGTTTCACTTATATCTATTTGCTTTGGGTTTTTTTTAATAAGCACGGTTTTCTCATCTGAATTTTCAGAGAAAGCTGTCTCTCAAGGCAGAAAAAAAAATCTAGCAAAAATAAAATCCCTATGTTGCTTTTGGGATTTGCAAGGCTATTTTATAAAAATTGACTTTAGGGATAGGTTTGATGTGTTAGGTTAAGCTTTTGAAAGGACTCTCTTCTAGTAGTTTCAGACTGACTTTATTTGAAACATACTACTTTAAGATGCATACATATCTTTAAAAATAAAAGGAAAAATATTTGAAATGAGATCAAATCTAGAGTCCTCCTTTTCTCAGTTCTAACATCTAAGCAGAAAACTGAAAACTAGTGTAGAGAAACATATTTTGTCTGTGTTCTCCCACATTTCTTTACATGTAAAATCAACTAACCAAACAAATTAGAAGCCTTGTCCAGTAAAGTTCTTGTGACCAGACCTTGCAGCCCAAGTATTTCCACTGCCTGCCATGCTAAGCACATGTATAAATACTTTGTCAAATCAGCACCACAGCTAGAAGCCAGCATTTAATACCAGTCTGCCTTAGATGGCGGGGGCTAAAAATAAATAGAACAAATTCTTAGTGACTGTGATCAGTACAGGAATCTAAAGGAGAGCCTGTCCCAGATCATTAATATTCTCAACAGCATAATTGTAGTGTTCTTACATCTTGTACAGTTGAGAATAAGCTCCGAGACATAAAGTGTGGTTGGACATTGTTAACACATGGTGCCACAGAATGGCCGCTTTCCTGTCATTCATCACTTCCCGTGCATTTTTTGGAACTTCCAGTTATGGTTTTAGGACTGGCCAAAACAATAAGTGTGGCGGGCAAAAGAAGAGGGAAATAATGTCTTCATTTCCTCCTTCCCGAAGATCCCTCGGGTGTTTCTCCATGTGTTTCCTGTGCTGCCTCTCATTCCTGTCCCTCGGCACAAGGAAAGGGTGCACTACGTGTCCTGTGAGCCTTGTCTAGCTGGGTCATGCTAACTGACCTAGGACTCTTTTCAGGGCTGCATCTGGATTTGTTCTCTTGCTACAAATCGGTAATTGGGAATCAGCAAAGATATGTCTTCTGCAGTGGATAACTTGCTGCTGGATGCATCCTTACACATCCTCTTCTTCCTCCTCCTGTGCTCTGTGAGTGACAGTGGAGGTGGAGTATTCCCGTCTTCCCACGAGCAGCCACCAGTGGCTCCCTGGGTGCAGAGGTGGAGGAGCAGCCACCTCCACAGCCACCAGGACCAGCACAAACTTACTGAGATGGAGAGAGCATGGTGTTATGTATTTCTAACCAGTGAGGTGTCTCAGTTTGCCTCTTTGCAGATACCCGAGCTGGGGGCAGGGGGCAGGGGCTGCCCAAACTCAGAGCAGCTGGCTCCTGCTGGCAGGCTCCATCGGAGAGGTCCTGAATTGGGGTGAGATACCACATCGGTGCCTATCACTGCTCCTGTGTGGCCAGAGAGGTGCTGATAGTGGCATGGCTGCAGGGAACTGCAGGCTCCTGGCCCCTGACTGCCTCTGCAGCCCCTTTCCTCTGCCACATCATGTTCTTTGAAGCCATGAAACACTGCTCAGATCCTTCAGCTGGACATTGGGGTTCAGGGAACAGGGGTGCTCATCTCTCTGCAGTGCTAGCTGCCTCTGTGTATCCCTTACCTGCATCTGTGGGTACATGTGCTTAGGCAATGAACCAAAACCAACACAACTCAGCACAAAGCACCCTGCCAGCTTGTGCTCTGAAACCATCAGCATACGGCCTAGTCCTTAGGATGGGATGTATCTGTCTGTTGAGGTCTGTGCATCCAGTTCCCCACTGTCATAGCAAAGTGCCTGTGGTCTGATGCCCCTTGAGGAGCACTCCTGCTGTCTGAGTGCCTCTGTGTCTGCCTCTGTGATTGCATTTACAGTCCTGACTCCCCTCAAGATTTCTGTTTGCAGTTCTGCTTACCCTTGCTCTGTTTCAGCCTTGTCAGAGATACCAGCGAAGAGGTGAAAGAGCCACACCCCTGTCAGTCCATTGCCCCACGAAACTGCCTCCCGCTTCCAGGGATCAGCATCCTTGACAAACTCATCAAGACGTGTCCTGTCTGGCTTCAGCTGAACATGAGCCAGGAAAGGGCTGGGGCGATCCTTGGCAAAGAAACAGCAGGGGTAAGTCCAAAGTGGTTTCAGTTCAGACAACCACATTTCCTGTCCTTGATGGGGCTGGTGAGGAGAGCAGTGCTTTTTTTCATGTGGAAGCAAAAATATTTAGCAGACTGCTCTGTTTCCATTACACTTTGATGCTTTACCACTCTCAACAGCACAAACCAGATATACTGGCTTTGGGGAAGCGTGTAATCTTGTCCTGGGTTTCATTTACTTAGAATCTAGATTCATGGAGATGGCTTCCCATTTACCACCATACTCACAGGTATGGTGACTGTCTGATTTGGAGCAATTAAAGAAAAATCCCTGAAAAAAGGCCCTTAAATTCTGGGGGCTTTGGGGAGCCATTTTTATTGCAATAATTGTTATTGCATTAACTGAGTATTAGAAAATTGCATAGTCGTGGAAAGCTTATAGCTTGCTTTAAGAAAATATCTCTGTAGCAAAGGGAGCTGCACCATATTCCTAGGATCTCATAGGTGAGACATAGCAGGGTATGGGCGTCCTGGCTGGGTGCTATGAGAAGGGTAGGTGCAAATGACCACAGTTGGTGTCAGGGCATGGGGAATTCACTTGTTCCTGCTTTGAGGACATTTGGTCTCTTTCCTTGGCTGAGTCAGTCTATCCCAGGGCTACAGGCTGGCACAGCCAAGTGACATCCTCTAGTAGGAATCACCTGAGCAGTCTGAGCTGTGCATTGCACCCCATCCTGAGTCAGACTTCTCAAATAGCTTGGGCAAATTATTCTCTTTGTTTTTCTGATCTGCCTGAAAGTGGAGACCAGAATGACCGTAGCCCAAGCCTCCTCAGGCTTTACTTGCTCCTTGCAGACAGCGAGTTCCCTAGGTCTGAGTAGCTTCTTAGCTCTGCTCCTCCTGCTTACACCATCCTCAGGTGGAGACTTCAGCTGCAGACTGAAATGGGCAGGAGAAGTGGTGACACATCAGAGGTGTCCCATGGTCAGGGCAGCCTCTCCTGCCCATGCTAAGTCCGTCTGAAACTGTTCCCAGCAGTGGTGAAAATAGGAGAGATCAGCTTCAGGACTGGTCCTGACCTGGGCCATAGGGTTAGTACAGCTCAGAAAACCTACCTCCCACTTATCTGAACAGTCACAGTCCAAATTTAGCCTTTGGAGCCATGGCAACCAGGCATGCCAATCAGTAAAACAGAAGTGATTCATTCCCAGGTTTCATTTCCCTCATTGCTTAGGTTAAATGTCAGATAAAGCACTTGACTGATGCATTGTGAGATGGTGCTGTCCGACAGTCATGGTTAGAGGGTCAGTGCTGCCATGTGAGTGGCAGGACCCAGGGAAGGGAGACTTCTACCTACAGATATTTTCTGAGATAGAAGGTGAGGGCTGCCCTGCACTAGAAATCGGCCTCTTTAAGGCATGCACCTGTTTGTCATGCATTTATTTGCATTTTTTCTGCCCTGCTGGTGGACCTGAACGCCTAAGGCTCCATTTCTTCTGAATAGCAGCGTCCAACATGGCAGAACCATGCAAGGTTCTGAAGCTGCCCCAAAGCTGTGTGTTCAGCATGGGCACTTCAAAGAGACCAGAGATATGCTTATGGCTGGGACTCACACAGGTAAAAGTCCTGGCTTCTAGGCAAACTCTTCTAAAAATTCCTCTACCCAAGAAATTAATGTTTTCTTGATAGATTTCTATACATTAAGTTGATTAATGATTTTATCAACTCACACTTCTCTTTCTAATATTAATATCCAGATTCCAAAATTAGCCTTATTTTTTAATTTTTTTAAAACTACCTTGACTCTCTTGTGCCAAAGCTTGTTATCAAAGAACAGATAAAGGTGAAGATTACTTTGTCTTTGCATCTGCAACTTCAAGATACAAACTAAAAGTATCCTTGACAATGAGCTTTAATTAGAAACACACTTAGGACCTCACACAATACAAAGTATGAGGTATTTCTCTTTTCTCTTTTTTCTCTTTTATTTTTCTTTTGTTTTCTTTCTTATTTTTAGGGAGTTTATGGTGGGATTTTTTGTTTATTTGGGTTTTTTATTCCACTGGTCTCATTGGTGGGAACCAATGGCTAAAATGGTTCCAATGGTTCCACTGGTTCCAGTTAAAGATCCAGGGGCCTCTTATCCATGTATGTGAATATCTGAAGGGATTGAGACAGACCAATCTCAGTGTATCCATTGAAAGGATGAGGTGTAGAAATTAAAATGCAGGAAATCATATTTAAACACTAATAAAAGCTTCTTCAGTGTCAATATGATTGATCATTGGGATAGGTTACTCAAGAAGCTGTGGAGCCTCCACCTTAGATATAATAAAACCCCTAAAAGACACCATCCTGAATAATTTGCTGTAGCATTCTTTGAGCATCGGGATTGCACTAGGTGATCTCCAGAGTTCCTTCCAAGCACATGAGTTCGGTGATTTTAGGACCACTCAACACACTTAAATGATCATATCTTAGACAAATTGAGGGGGCAGGGCTTGTTTCCCAAATTCAAAAAGGGCAAAGGCAAAGCACTGCCTCTGGAAAGGCAGACCCCTGACAGCAACGTGAGCTGGCACTGCCTGGCTGGGCAGCTCTCTGGGAGGGGTTCTGTAGAGATGGTGAGCAGCAAGCTGGGCAGACACACACTGAGGAAAGACTGTGGGACCACGGTTTGTTCAGCCAGGAGGAGAGACAGCTTCAGGGGGACCACACAGCAAGTCCCTTGTACCTACAGGGAGGTCATGGAGAAGATGAAACCAGGCTGTGCTCAACACTGCATGGTGGGGGGACAAGAGCTGACAGACATACAATGAAACCAGAGGGATTCTGAACTCGCTGTGAGAAGCACATTCTCCCTTTGAGGACAGTAAGTTGTGTGACAGGCTGCCTGGAGAGGCTCTGAAGTATCCACCTTAGGAGGTTCTCCAGATTTGTACAGACAAAGCCCTGAGCAGCTTGGTCTGACCTCATGGATTCACCCAGGAGGTTGGAGAAGAGTCCTTCCAGGACACCTGTCAGCTCGAGGGGTCTTCTTGTCCTGGGAAAAAGATCTGACAGGAGACACTGTAGCAACCAGTGGCTTTGGCCTTATGTTCTATTCATGGACACTTGAATCATTTCCCACTCAATGTACAAGTGACTCTTTTGCCTTAGACCTGAACTGGGACATTCTAGGGTGACTTTTAAATGATTTAGGGCACTTTTGAGAGGAGAATCACTTGACATATTCTGAGTGTAGTTTTATTTATGTATATTCTTCAGTAAATTGAGTCGTTTGCCTTAGGCTTAAGTGGGACATTGATGATGCACAGAAACTTCCTTTGCAGGCCTGAATTTCACCCACATGAAATGTCCCTTTATTCCTTATTTTCGTTGTAAAGCTCAACTAACTGGAATGAAGCTAAAATAAGATCATTTAAAGATGTATTTTATGGATAAAAATCTTCATTCCCAATGACTTGAAATAAAGTTCAGAAGTTCACATCATGTAGTTGACCTCTTGATTCCTTTCTCCTTTTTCAGATATTCTTAGTTAGGAAAGAGGGTAATGTGAACAACATGGTCCTTGCAGTCCGCCTGCCGGTGCAGAACGAGGCTCCTGGTGTGCTGGAGTACAACATTAAAGAAGAAAAATCAAGTAAGACCTTTACATTCTTTGGTCTTTCTCTGGTTATTGTACTTAATCCTCTTATGATCACCAGTATTTATGTAATCTCACTTGCACTGAGCAGGTTCCTCTCGCATTGGGCAGCAGATCTTGCTTTTACGGTGCAGTTCAGTTAATACTTCCTGCAGCTGCTTTACCTCAGCTCCCCTGTGGTTCTGCACCTTGTGTTACATTTACAGTCTCACAATAGGAAAATAAAGCACCTCCAGATGAAGGAGCCAGTGCTTTGATCAAGCAAGAGGAGCTCCCTTTCACCCTGTGGAAGTCCTGAGGGAAGCACAGGCACTGGCAGCCTAAGCCTTGTTAACTCACTGTCTATTTCTGCCACTGAAAATGGGGTTCACCAGTCATCTGACTTCTGCTACCTTGTCTTTTCAGTCATACTGAACAACCAGTTACTCCTAAACTGTTTTCAATGCCTCACTATTTCTGGGAAGCAAGTGGGTCACACAGCTGGTGGTATCAGTGCTGTTTCTCGGATAACCAAGTCTGCCATGAGCAAGTTCACAGCCAGCCATGTCTGATGCAGCTCTGTGTGTAAAGGGATGTGTAGGTCATATGGTTTCCACTTTCTAAGGAATATTTGTAAACACCTACATTTTAGGATTGTCATGGAAACACACACTCAGAAGAGTTCATCAAAATAACTTCACACCACTGAAGATAAGAACACCTCCAAATCCTCTGTTGCTGACCTCTGTCCCAAAGCCAGCCCCACAGAATAACTTTTATTCTCTGCTAAATCATTTGTATTTCTGCAGATCAATGTTGCAACTTATTTCTTTCTCCTTGCTCAAATGAATTTTGACCGTTGCTCAAATGAATTTTTTCCTTCTCATATATTTCCTCTGCATCATAAACAGACTTCAAAGCCAGAGGGACAGCTGAATCTCTTAATCTCTTCTAATCTCAAACCCAGACCACAGGATGTCACAGTGTTGCTCCTGCACAGGGCACAGCTGCCTATCTGTCTGCTGCTTCCCCTTGGAACGCTTTCTCTCTCATCCTCCTGCTCCTTGGAGCACCCAACACCGGAGATGATGCACATGTTCAGTGTTCCTGCATGAGGGAAGGAACTGCAGAACTTTTGCCACAACTTCAGGCGTTCAATTAAGAATACGAGGGCAAAGGTTAGCTGCGGGGTGGGAAAACTCTTTTTTATTTGGTTTTTTGTACTCAACCTAGGGCTTAGGTTTTGCATGGTGGGGAGTTAGATTTGATGATTCAAGTTTTCCTTTGAATAAAAGTTAAAAAATTGAATCCTGTCTTCTCAAATTTTCATTTATAGAAATGTTACTTCTTGACTCGTGTCTTGTACCATAAAATCTGATTTATTTGAGGACAGGCAAAGTAAAAGGTAGTACAAAAATATCACTAAGCTAGCCTACCTAGAGAGACTTTTCTGCCATGCTTTTCTAACTCACTTGGTTGCTATTCTATTTTATCACTAATTTATTGCAAAGGATGTGTTCAGAGACACAGCTTTCTTGTAGGAACAAGAATTAAATCAATTTTCACCACTTTTATGCAAGTTGCTAAGTAAGTAGAGGAGGATATTTAAAATCTAGCTCTCATTCAAAAAGCAGGAGAGCTCCCATCACATGCGCAGCCATCACAGCTGCCATGAGGCTCATGCATTCCTGTGGTGGATATTCACATTATTTTTAGCTGGAGTTCTAGCAGTGTTGAGCAGAAGAAAGGCTCCCAATTCTCTATCCTGCACCATTTTGACAACAACACACTGGGTATGGAAATGGTCATGCTTTTGTTTCCTTTCTCATTTAGGGTAAGTAGCCTGGCTTTTAAGTTTAGAAGAAATTGAATTAATTCCTGTTGCTAAAGCCAATAGACTATGCTTAGTACAGGGGGAGATGGTAAACTTGTATCATGGAGTAATCTAATATGTTCACTTTGATTTATTAACTTTGTGTTACTCCACTGCCTTCCAAACTTTTTTCACAAATAAAATTATATGTTGTCTGAATGCTTTAAAATACATAATTAAGACTAGAACTTAAGCTTCCTTGATAAGTACCCTGGTGCATCTGGATTGCCTCAGCTTAATGAATCTTCATCTTCCTTAGTATTCTGTGTCAGGGTAGGAGACCACTGGGCATCTCCAGAGATGCTGTCTTGCCATAGAATGTAAGTCAATTGGAAGTTTGCTGTTACACTCCTGAAAGTGTGTAAAACACCTCATCTTGCATAGCTGGAGGACCACTCTGAACTGGCAGAATTTTTCCAAGGGTCTAGTCTTTAACTTCAGAAAATCCTTTAGGGGGAAACTTGGTATGAGGAGGCTTCCACTTGTTACTGAACGTTGTAAACAGAGGTGGATCCTCATGAGAACTGCCTGCCCTTTGAGTCTGTGTGAAGTGGAGCAGAGCTGGTGCCCTTTCAGTTCCCTTCAAAAGGACCAGCTGTAATTCCACTGTCAATCAAGATTCTCCCATTCTCAGCTCTAATGGGGAATAAGGTTTTGCTGGCCTGCTCCTAGTATTTCCTTTCTGAGTTGATACATAAGCAATAATCTATGTAATGTGCCCTAAGGAGAGCTGTGTGTCCATTTCTGAGAGCTGGGTCCTCCTAAGGGGTTTGAAGAAGTAGGAACAAGTTCTTTACCTTGCTCCCTCAGTTCAACTCATTAGACTTCACAGACTTGACCTATTCAGATGTAAACTGAAAGCTGAATTCGCTTGACGTATATAGTTCCGATTTTATAGAGACTCCTCCTTCAGTTAAAATTCAAGTTGTAACCAGGTTACTGTCTTGAAACACCTTGCCAGCTGCTTCTTGTCCTTCTTAGGAGGACTCAGTGCAATCTCAGCATTACAAGACACACAAATCAGGATGTGCTACCCTTAGAGGTTGACAGGATTGCTGATTGCTCTGTGCCATCTTCACAGTGGTATCCATCTCTTATTTTAACCATATGCAGTTTTAAATAACAAGTTTTTCTGCTTAGCTGTTTGAAAAAGCCCATTCTCATCCCTTCCTACTTTTCAGAGAGTATCCGAAGAGGCTTTCCCTGGTATCCCAATGACAGCACAGAGGTTGTTTCCCAGCCCCTTGATCCATACATAGTCGGCCATTCAATGAAGTAAAAAAGAAAACCTCAGAAGCTTTTTCGCATTCCATTGGCAAATACTGGTGGATCATTGTTTTTATTTTTCTTTTCCCCACGTCAGGTCTGCTTTGTTGATATTTGGTGAAATATTAAAGGAACTATAGTTTTCTGAGGGGAAGACCAGCTCTAATTGTGATTTTTCTTTTTTCTAATGGAAATCCCCAAAGAACCCACTAGGTAAGAGGATCAAGAGATTGAACTTCTTTCCAGCTTGGTGTTTTTGGTTCTGTTGGGCTTTTTTTGGTGGAAAATTTTCACCAGTTCTGTGAAGTAACCCTTGGAGTCATAAAATAGGAGAATGGATTTTAAAAATTTGTTTCTGGTGCTTCCTCTTTGCTTGTAACTCCTTAAGAGGCAGGAAGGCTAAATCCCAGTGGCATCTGAAGGTATGGTAGTGACCAAACAGCAGATATCAGGTACCATGTGTTTGATTGGAAAGTTGAGAAATCGGGCAACTTTCAAAGCCTTAGATCTCCGTGGTTTTACTCTTAGCCTGAAAGATCCACTTCTTCTTACTCAAAACAGTGTAAATCTCCCAGAACTAAAGTTTGTTAAAAGATTTCTTCCATTTAGAGATGCAGTTTTGGGAGCTACCTCTCAACCTCTGCTAAAATCTTGGCTACTTTGTGCACTTTCTGTTCTGTGAGTTGTCCCTTACTTCTGCTTCGATTCGAGATGGAGCCATACCCTCACACATCAGGAACCAAGCACCATTTCCTCAGCTGACTCCTGCCCCTGACTCCTCTTAACAGACTGGTGGTAACCTCAGGTCAGTTCCTGCCCCTCTTTACGTGCGTCCTGCCAGAAGGCATTCTGCTGACGTCAGCTCCATTGTAGCAGTTTTAAAAAGAAAAGAATCAGATGTTTAATGTTGAAGTGCATTTCTGAAGTAACATACACTAGGAGCTTGAGAGAAGCATCTGACTTTGATAGACCACATGGTATAGGTAGTGACAGCAGTTTTTACTTTTACTAAGAGTTATGAAGACACCTGCCACAGGGATAAAGTCCTTTAATAGAAGAGTGCTCTAGAACCATAAACTGAGGTTAATGCTTTCTTTTTTTTTCTGGAAAATTTTGTGAATAATAACCAAAAGTAAATTGATCTCATGAAACATGAGTTGACTGCATACTTCTCAGGAGCCTTTCACATATGCTTTAGTGTGGAATGTGTAGTAATTTTTTTTCCAAACTCTTATGTACCAAAAAAAAAAAAAAAAAGAGGATGTGATTCCCTTCCAAATGAGAAAAATGGCACTAATCAGAAGTATCTGCAATTGCACAGAATAAAGAAGAACATATTATTCATATTATTAGAATTTTTTCAGTACTGAACTCTTCAGGTTCATGTCCTAAGCAATTTGAAGCTGGCCTAAAATGGCCCTGGGTGCCCACTCCTGTAATCACACTCCTGCCTTCCCCATTGCTGTAACTGGCTTTGCTCACTTGAAAGTTTATTTTTTGGAGGCAGTCTACATGAGCCAATGTTGTGGAGTTGCAGTCCTTGTTCCTTATTTAAGTCATACCTGTGTGGGACAATCTGCCCCCAGGCAAAACTGTTCAGAAGCATGTTTTCCAATACACAGGGCCAAGGCTGGGTTGAGCCCCACAAAATCAATGAGTGCACAGCTGAAGGAGGAGTTTGTGCTGAAGTCTTGTCTGTAGTGTGGGTATTCCATTTATTAGAAGAAAATTAAGATATTTAATTTAGAACTCTGCATGCTCTGACCCTCCCAGATTCCCTGGAGACCAACTCTGAATGAGCTGGAGCATAATAGAGATCTTGAAATAACTTTAACACAATCAAATATGAAAATTAAAATAAACTATCATCAAGTAATACAAAAATGTCCAGAGCATGATTAATACCTCCTTTGGAGGATGAGACACAGTGCCATTGGACACAGTAGTTTATACTCAATTTATGATTTATAAACAGCAGCTACACTTCAGGTTACATGATATGGGTTTGTGGCAAGGACCCACGATATACCTTGACAGAAAAGGTACAAGCAATTACTGCACTCAGAAGCAGTTTAAGAGCAATCACTGAGTGTTGCTGCAAAATTTCACGTCTCATAGCAAAAATGTTGATAAAGAAATGCAATATCTGCTGTGGTCACCTTATTTGGCCTTTCTTAAAGTCAGACTAGTCCATATGGCCAGATATGGACTAGAAATCTCCACTATGGGAGATTTCGTTTCTTAATTTAGTCAATGTTTATTTTAATACATAATGCTGTGGCTGAATTAACAAACTCAGAGACCAAAGTACTCCTTTCTAACATCACAGCATGGGCAGGTGGTATTTTCCCATGTGAACTTCATTGAAGTTCTCCGCAAATGAGATCAAGGGGCAGAAGAAAAGGAGGAGAGCTCAGTTACTGCAGCATACACGTAATTTATCTCCTTCAATGAGAGTGACCAGTTGTGCAGATGAACTTTATGATATGAATATTTCTGTGGAAGTGTTGACAGCTCTTGCATTAGCTTCCTCAGTTTTGCAAGTCTTTTTGCTAACAGTCTGCCTGCTGGAATCAGGAAGTAGAATGAAGATAGACAGAATTTTTTATTTTCCAGGAAGAGCAATATCAATCACAAATGCAGAGAAGCAACCTTAAAATCTTAGAAATACTCAGAAAACAGAAGACATAAGAAAACAACCTATAAGAAATCAATCTACCATTTTAAAAATTAATTTTAATAGCATTTTTTTTGATTCCCTTCTGAACCAGAATGAAGACGGAAAAGGTAGAAACCTGTGGTAGTGGCTGAGGTTAGAAAGATGGAATCTTTCACTTAACGTTAGGAAACAGTTTTTCACAAAGAGAGTAATTGCGTATTGGAATGGGCTGCCCAGAGAGGTGGTGGAGTCGCCATCCCTGGAGGTGTTTAAGAGAAGACTGGACGAGGAGCTTAGTGACATGGTCTAGCTGGGGGGTGTAGGGCTGGATGACACTGGGCCCCCTCCAGCTCGGAGTGGCCTGCTAGACTGTGAGGGATCTAGGTTGGTGTTACGCTCTGGGATGTGCTCTCGGTCTCTGTACGGGTGTTAGATGGTGAGTTGGACTAGATGATCCTTGTGGGTCCCTTCCAACTCATAATATTCTGTGATTCTGTGATTCTGTGATAGCTAAAGTGAATAAATGGACATATGTGTTGGTTTCATGTCCCTGACTTTTAAGATGAAGCCATTTATTTGGGTAGCACTTGCAGATTTTCACGGGAATGTTTCAAGACTAGGCTGGCTGAAGCCTTGAGTGACTTGGTTTGACCTCAAGGATGACGCTAGTTCTAGCAAGGTTTTGGTCTAGAAACCCCCTGGGGTCCCTGCCAGCCTGAGGGATTCCATGAGGGGGAACCAGCCAGTGAGATTGAGTCAGGCTGTGGGTTAGCTCAGGGCAGACGGCAGTTCTCAGAAAGGATGTCTCAGTAGAGTAGCGAAAGCAGTTTCCATTCTGTAAGGGTCAGGTTCTTGGTGAAATACTGCTATGGTTTACAGGGGAACAGTGGGGAAAAAAATAAACAAAACATAAATATTACCTGTGTAAATGTCTTACCTGTGATGTTCCCAAGACCCACAACCTTCTTTTCTTTGGTTCCTTCTACCCCTGTGTGTGGGGAAAGACAGAATGTGCTCGGTTTATTTAATCAGTGCAAATTTACATTTAACTCATATGAGGTACCTCAGTATACTTGAAACAGCCCAGTAATGCCAGATAGATGTAATTATATGTCCCTTAGTATACTGGAGAGCTGAGCTTGCTGGACACTGAAATAGATTTCATTATATGGCATTAATAGCACTGCAAGGTTTCTACACTGCTTTTGCACAGATGTTACAGGGACTTTTCAGCTGGAGAGGGACAATCCAAGGAGTAAATGTACAATCCACCCCTCCCAAGTCAAACCTCTCAAGACAATGTCTGGCTCATCAGACACCAGGCCAATCAGAAAGTATATTGGGCTACTTCTGTTGTCACTGTAATTGTACCACAGTTCCTTTTCACATGGTCACTTTAACCAAAGCAATTGGCCTCTTTCAGTGGAAGCCCTGTAGCTTTGAACACTGGAAGGAAGAATTCTTAATTCTGTAAACTAAGGCATGAAAAGCAAGGTAGGACCGTTTACATCTTTGATTTCCTCTGAATAGATGAGAGTCTGAACCTGACATTACAGAATGAAAATATCAAGATAGTGCTTTTTTGTTTGTTTGTTTATGGGTTGTGTGGGGTTTGGGGATACTCCATGCTGTTATTCAGCAATAAAGCAGTCAAAGAGGGGACTACCTTGGTTGCCACCTCATGAGCTGCCCTGGGGACTTGTCTACCAGCCAGGAAGGTCATTAAGCATCTTCAAGNATACACATATACAGAAGGCAAAAACATCAGTAGTCCCAGCAACTAGTAGTTAGGGTACTGTAGCCCCATGAGCACAAGTAAAGTAGATGGAAAAAGGTGTGGGCACTGTCCATAGGAGAGGCAGGAGCCAGGTTTTATGTGAGTTCAGGCTGTAATTTTGTGCTGACGCTGTTATCACAAGAAGAGCTCTTGCCATTCCTTATCTATCGGTTGCTTGTGTCCATGCCCTCATGCCTTTCTGATTCCTGTCTTTCTCTGTCTCATGCAGGTTATAGCTGGGAAAGAGTGAGCAATGTGTGTGTCAAAGTGGAACGATGTGGTGGGACAATGCTTCCTAAGAGGTGCTCCCCTGCACTGGGTTTTGTGAAATAAAGTCTGGAAAGGAGAAGAAAGTGATAAGGGGCTGGAGGGCTATGGGAGACTTTGGGAAGGGTGAGTGGCAGACTGGAGACAGAGGTCTGAGAACAAGATCGGGAGGGGCTGTAGGTGACCAAGGATGGCGTCACATCCTGTAGTGCTGGATGACTGCTTGAGCCTTCAATGTGCTCTGGGAGAATCTGAGAGGATGCTGACTGTGGAAGCAAGAGCCCATCAGAGCTTCTTTTTGGTGCCAGGAGAGAGGGTTGCAGGCAGGGGGAAAGCACTTTTGGCATGGATGGGAACTCAGTGGCAAACTGTGGCCAAATTGCCCCATAGCAGTCAACCTTCCTGAGGCAGAGCATCATGGGCAGTGTGCTGAGGAGCTGCCCTTTCCCCTCTCTGCTGAGCTGAATTCAGTTGACTTTTCCAAAGGGAGTCAGTGTCATGGCACTGATTTTATAGGCTGAGGGCTGAGGCTCAGGTTGCTGAAGGGCCTCAGCCAGCTGAGCATCACCAGTCCTGAACAAGCCCAGCCTCTGGCCAGCGCTGTATTTACTGGGCTGCAGAGAGGCCTTTTGCCTGCTGAGCTCTTGAAATTGTTCAACACTGAGGTACCAAGTCAACTATTCACACTGTTTTAGTATGCTTCCTGAATAGCCTGACAGTCAACTTTGCTTCCGTACTGTGAGGAGGGTCAGTATTTCCATTTTACTGCAGAGGAATGTTTTCCTTTATTGTTGCATGATGGAGCGTGCGATTGAGGCAAAGTAAGAAATTGTTGTCAACCCTGGGCCTGACTAGCCTGAAAAAAGCAGAAATGTGCTGGAAAAAGTAACAACAGTTATTAACACCCCTAGGACAGAAGATCCCTCTTCCATTCTTTCACCAAAACTGTTTGATTCCATCTCAATTAAGCAAATCATACATTTCAGCAGCAGAACTTCTCCAAAACTACCTTTTTTTTTAATGATTAGCTAACTGATAACTAAAAGTTTGTGTATTTTTTAGCAGGGGAGACTGGAAAAGCTGAATATGTAGTTAACCTTAAGGTTCAAATTTTATGGAGTTTAATTGCATATAAGGAGGCCTCTGGGCATGCAGCTAGTATCCTATTTTCCTCGTAGTAAATGA
The DNA here is from genome assembly GCA_013390025.1 of Pitta sordida. Lineage (NCBI taxonomy): Eukaryota > Metazoa > Chordata > Aves > Passeriformes > Pittidae > Pitta > Pitta sordida. The sequence continues at coordinate 427,426 of WEKX01018110.1, read as the reverse complement.
CTTCTGTTCAGTGCAAGAGAACAGACTAGGGAACATTGCCTTTTAATGCTGTTCCTGTTGCTGCCTATAAGGTGTAGACCTACCCTAGTTGTTGTCAGATTAGCCTCTCTCAGACACAGTTGACGATCAGTCTGTATTACCCAGGGCTCAGCATGGGCTAATTTCCCCTGTTTATTCATGTTTCTCACTAGAGAAAAAAGTCTACCATCACCCACAAAGCTTCTTGTTATGAAAAACCTACCACTGAGCAAGCCTGCTCCCTGGCATGGGATAACTGGGCAGCTCTGCCCCAGACCTGGCCTTTAGCTTCAGGAGTGCCTTTTTGCTGCTGCTTTCTGCTGGGTCTCATCTGTCTCCACAGGCAGGACCAGGCCAAAGGCCAACTCTGAGTGGGCTGTAATAAGGACACAGGAGACATTATTTTAGTCTGGTCTGCCATCTGTGGTTTGATTGCAGATAAGAGACTGAATGATTCCTAGGCCCCTAAGGATGTCTAACCTAAACAACTTCCCAAGGTCAGTCTGCCTGCCAAGGATGAGCTCTTCATTATCCACGACAGCATTAACCCTGAAAATTGGGTTGGAGTCAAGGATTTCTTATTCAGGAGACTCCTGTGAACTAGGAGCCCAGAATTTTGGTTTGGCAAGAACAGTGACCAAGGGCCTGAGGATATTGTAAAACCTGATATGAGGACACATTTTATAATCTGTTCTGCAAGTTTATCACTTCTCTTCTAAATGTAAACATACACAAGGAAAGCAGAAAGTCTCACTAAACCTTCTCATTTGAAGGTCGTTCTCATTTGAGTTGAGTCCCACGTTAATTTGACAAAATACTTACTTTAAAATATAAAACACTTTAAAAATCAAGACACTTAGAACAGAAGACACTTGTGCACTTAAAATCAAGACACTTAGAACAGAAGACACTTTTTCAAGATGTAAGAGTGCTAGGTTTCTGTGTGGTTTACAAACTGTTTTGGAAGCATTCTTGTTGCTCATAGCAGGTGGCTTTTTTTTTTTTCTTTTTTCGATATTAAGCTCTCATCCTGAAGAGATACCTCCCCTTTCTCCATACAAACACCGTAATTTTTACTCTAAGCTTTAAACCAATAGGATGGTAGGGAAAGCCTGTTGGAAAGAAGCCCTCAGGCTCTTGTAAGCTTTGTTAATCCTCAGTTTAGTTTGGTGGGTTTTTATTGCCTTATTTTTCACTTTCAAGAGGCACAATGCTAAATCTGTATGAAATCAGAGCTAGAGACTATGCATGCTGTTCCAGGATAATACAGCCTTACCCACTCTGCTTAGTACCTTGAACACAACCCAAAAAGCTTACTGGTTTTAAAACAGCTAGTATAAAGCAGTACCCATAGTACAAGTGCCCTTGTCTCAATGGCTAAACTGGAACAAATTATAATTTTTGTCCTTAGACAGTGTTTCCTATATGAAGATCTTATAAGGCTTAATAAACAAGAGTTTAGACTTGTAAATGAGCTAAGTAAGGCACAGTTCAAAATTAAATGAGGGCATAAAGCACCTCATACTTTGACCTTTGAGTAGGACCCTCGAAGTCAGTGACAGTGCAATCTATCCCCCTCAGAAGTGGGAATCAAAAGACCTTCTTTCACCACGTTGGCAACTAGGTGGGATCGCAGCTCTAGGAAGCAGAAATGTATTTTGTTTTCTTTTTTTGTCCACTCTATTGACCTCAGCCATTTCAGACTGGGTTATTTGCTTTTGTCACTCACCTTTGGAAAGTGTCTTGTTTGGAAAGGTCTTTCTTCCTGGAAGTCTTTCATGCAGAATATGATTCTGGATGCTGGGTGGCTTCTCTTAAAACACTCAGAAAACTTCCTTTTTCTATATGATTAACATAAACTCTGGTATTTCATGATGTATCTCAGAGCCAGAGAAAAAGACTTTTCTCCAAAGTAAATGGAAAAAAAAAGTCTTTTAATAAAATACATTTGTATGATAGTATACATTTTTCACATAAGAATTGATTCTCAAGATTATCCATATGACCTGGAGATTACTGCTAAAAACTAAATCCCCATAATTTCAGATCATAGCATTCTTTTGTGTTTCATGAAGCACAGGGGAGGCTCTTTATCTATCTGGATGCTTTGTTTGCTTCACAAAGTTTGACCAAAGAAACTTGCCTCCTGAGAGCAACTTACAAGTATCTATATCCAGTTTTTCTTGTCAGCCATAGCCCTCAGCCCTGACAGTTTGAATGAGCAGCTGGGCAGCATAAATCTTGTACTGCCATTGTAATGTATGAGTGGATGCTGAATGACCTGCAAAAATGTGACTTCTCCAGAGATGATCCCAGCGCTGACTTATTGCACAAGAGAGACAACGAGGCCAGGCAGCACCAGGATTTTATGCTGAATTAAAGGCATAAAATCTTAGTGGACACCAAGGTGCTGCCCATCTGCTTGGGTGAACGCAGATGAGCCAAAGTACAGTGGAGTGGCCAAGCCCCCTGTGGCTGTCAGATGTGAGGATAATTCTTTTTCTTAGCTCCAGAATATGCACAGAGGGAAACAGTCATGTCTACTGAATATTCTCTCTACTCAGCCCCAGTGTGAGAAGAGTGAAAAAGCCTGTGGTTTGCATCTTCTTTAATGGCATAATTTCATTCTGCACAACATAATTATATTTTGTGAAAAGCATAGTTTAAAAATAGATTTCTCTTATACGTTAGAACCAAGCTCATTAACACTTTATCACTTTCATAATTCATTTGTTCCAACTTCCCAGGAACTGACATGAGGAGTGATTTTTTTTTTTATCGTGGCCAGAAAGATTAAACTCTGTGGGAAGCCATAAAATTGAAATCCTGTGAGCTGGATGCAAAACAGGAGACTCTAGCAGAAGTTCAGAACAGGGAAGTTTCAGCCCTCCCTTAATGAGGGGAAAAACCAGAAACAACAGACAGTTTAATGAAAGAATCACTAGTAAAGACAAGAAAAATAGACATAGGTTGACCAAGACAGTTTAAAATTGTGCAATCAAAAACTAAACTACAGCTTAGACATCAGATGGAAGAAGCAGAGACATCTGATCACAGAATGAATAAAAAGGCCTTGAGAAAACAGATAAACAGTGACAGTGGTTTACAAGAACACAGCATTAAGAGACCATACAGTACTATCCCAAAGGTCATCCCTCAAGAAATGACACAAGAAGCAATGTCAGGGACAGATAGCAGGAACTTTCAAACAAACAACTCTTCTAGAAGGGTACCATGAATCTGCTAAGGACTTCCACCAATGTAGATTAAATTTCCCTCTTTAGCAACATCCAGCTAGAGCTCTTTCTCTTAATACCGTCATGAGCCAAGTGCATGAATAAGGGCATGTGTCTGGGGCACTGAAACAGTAACCTGAAGGAATTACATCATGTTCTTGTGCATCACTGGAAAGCACAGCGGGTAGGACAAGCACAGTGTATCACGACAGACCCTCAGCACTGGGGCTAGGATAGGCACTGCAGCCCTCTGTTACAATAGCCAGGACTCATTCCCCAGGGGCAGGAAACTGCTAACCTGCAACACCTAGATTTCTGGGTGTAGGAAAGTGGGTGACCTCTGCCTGGCAGTGATTCCATCTTCACAACAGGCTTTACTTGCTAAAGGCAGCATACCAGCAGCAAAGCTGTCCAGTGCTGCTTACTGCGAAGGTCAGTACAAGCAAGGTCATGGCAACTGTGGTCAGAGTTACATGAAGGGAGGGAAACATCTCTGGTTAATAGACCATGGATTTATAATCTGAAAGTAGAAATAGAAAAGTGGAATCACACCCATGATTATAAATCTCACAGTTTTCCAGAATCTGAAAAAATAAGAGCACCTGAAGAGCATCCAATCAGGACTTCTGAGTATGGTAGGGTTCTCAGTAGTCCTCTATCAACAGAACTGCTGCAAAATAAGGAATTATAATTTTTGAATTCAGATGTCTCTGGAGGATTACATAGATACCAGAAACAGTGAGTAGGACTAACAGTGCTATTAGAGAAGAAGAAGCTGAAGTAATTGGGTCCCATGAGTCTATGTAAGCAGTAAGATGGAAATTGAGTTGGTTCATCCATGTGACCAGAACAATGAGACTAGCAAACACAATTCTGTGGGGCAAAATGAGAGAGGAGAGGGAAACAGAATAATCAGGGACACTGAGACTTGAAGACATTTGCGTCTGCATGGAGAAATGATGGGGAAATCAAAAGAGTAAAGGAAACATGAATACAGATTCCAGTCAGTGCCTAAAGATCATACTGTTCAGAGCATCCTGCTGTTCTAAAGGGAAAGGTGAGACAATCATAAATATTTATAGCAGTTCCTAGCCCGGCCATGTCCTGTTTGCTTATTGAGTTGCACAAAGGACACAAAACAGAGTATGCTCAACAATGAACCACTAATTCATGTTGCTAATGCTTCTGTCACCCACAAAAAACAAATGAATTAATTCTTATCTCTTTGTTTCAGACTGCTCAAAATTTCCCACTGATCTACACATTCCCCCTTTTATTTCCTGAAGGTGACATTTTTCTGTGGGCTTCTAAATATCAGGTAAAACTCAATATGCTGTGACAATATGTTTTGCTCACAGAACCCAGCCTATTTTTGCTCTTGCTTTTGATCATGTTCTTATCATTCTGCCACTGTTACAATGAGATGTAGATAGGCTCTTCAGGTGCCCTGGGCCTAGTTTTATGAGCCCAAGAAGGGTGACTTTTGTCTCTGCAGTTTTCAGTAGAATTACAGCAGTCTGGCAGATGTCTGCCTGTAGCTTCTGCAAAAGTTATGAGTTCCTGTGAACAGCAGCACCACAATCCCTCCCTGGGCAGCAATGCTCACGTTAGTGACACGTCCCCAGCTCCCCACATCCATGGCCAGAGAAAAGCACGTCTTCCAGTCTGTCTTCTCAGAGGTGCCTTGAGGGCAGTAACGGCACTGGAAGAGAGATACATTGTCCCCAACAGTCAGCAGAGCCCTTTTAGCTGTACAAACTCACTATTTACTGTGTCTTTACAAGAAGAAGAAATATGCAGCAGGACCCACTTAATGGTCTCCACAAGTGAACGACAACCATTCCCACAAGAGATATTCCAGTACCAAACGCATCATCTACCATCCAACAGCACAGCACTGCTTGTCAGTGATGTCTACTGGTATCAGGAGTTGACTTGATAAAAATAGGTTAAGGAAAAAGTATTATGGTTTCTCCCAAGGAAGATGTCCCCCACAGGAGATTGCGAGGCTTTCCCCAGGGGTGCTGTGCTGGGAGTGAGTCCAAGTAGCCACAGCAGATCTCTGCAGGCTTCTCGACACTGCCACTGCTCATAATAAATGTAAGGCTGAGTATTGTCCTGATGGTATTAGTACCTTGGGTAATGACTCACTTAAAGCACTGTTTGTACTATTCTTCCATCTACTCTTGTTTGCAGGACACCTAAAAATATCCCATGAGAGCTGTGGGTCTCTGTATGATGTATTCCATCTTGCTGAGAAATGTGCTTGGTTTTGTTACCTCCCATGAACTCTCAGAGCTGGGACAGTCCAATTTATATATACCACCTGCTGAAAACTACTGTCTTCCAGCAGCTTTTTGTACCTAGTGTGCTTTAGCCTTATAATTCCTGGTGGCTTGTGGGGTTTTTATGCTCTTTATATATGTGAGGAAAAGTAGCTGTACTGTGGCAAGGCGCTTGTATGTGGATACTCCTGACATGGAGGGACTTAGACTAATATGTTTTTGTCTAACACTCCAGCTCCCAAATGGGAATGGCAGCACTTCCTGGCCCAGAAACAAACAATAGTTTAAACCCAAGCAATTTCCTCATGTATATGAACATGTACAGGTGCAGCCTGCTCTCTTACAGACACCTGGAACTTGGGACACCAAAGTGAACATGTGGTTCTTAACAGATAAAATGCCCTTAAAACCATCATCTGTACAAAGGGCTTCGTTTAACTGCTGGAGATCTGAGTGAATTCAGACACTTGGGTTTTAATTCATTCTCTAGAACAGGGCTGGATTTTGTCTTTAGTTTTGTTTCCTGTGTCAGAACTGCAAAGCAGATGGGTTTTAAACTACAGAAGTTATTCATGGTAGATGTTTAATGAAAAATCCCTAACTGAAACATGATTCTTATTATGGAAAAAGAAAAAACTTGCCAAACATGATTTTTCCAGTTGTGAAAGAAAAGTAAGGCAAAAGGAATGTTTTACTTGATGTATGTTTTAAACTCCACATTGCAGTCTGGTGTTGGTGCGTACACTGAGGTTAATCTGTTTGTGATGATCAAATATAAATTGATGTTAGGAATGCCTTCTGAGAATTACGTGTTCTTTGTCTCTTTAAAAAGTGCCTACATTGGTGTATTCAGCTAAAAATAGCAACCTGCTGGGCCTGGGCTAAGACAAAGGGAGAAGTAAAAGGAGGAAATACCTTGTTTGGGGAATGAGCTATGAAGCTGAACAAGAGACAGTTTTGAGCATTTCCTTCCAGTGGAATTATCTGCTGGCTAGAGAACAAGAGCCAGTGCACAGAGGCAAGGCAGAGGAGGGCCAAGCAGATGCCTCCCTCCTGCAGGTGCTGGAGGCCCTGCTTTGTAAGAGACTAACAACCAGGCAGGCATAGCAAGGATCTGGAGATGTTTCCCAGGGCTGTGACTCATGGCTGACTGAGAAAGGTGAATCAGAGTAGCTGAGCTTCATGTCCTCAGCTCTGAAGTGTGGCCTAGAGAAGAGTGTTGAAGGAAGATGCATAGTGTTTGCAGGCACTGCCATAAGGCTGGGAGCTGGTGCTGCTCCCCAGGGACTCCTGGCATGCTCCTGTGGTATGAATGGTGCAACTCTGGGGCTCCAGTTCTTTACCTCCACTAAGTGGGCATTTTTGAGAATCCATCTGAGATTTCCTTAACCAATATCTGTTTCTGAAGGTGTGTTGTATACAAACAGGCATAGATAGTTTGTGAGACTACGAAGTTGAAGCAAAGATGAACAAGACTCTCCTGCAGATCCAAATCTTTCCCGTTGCCTTGGGTTATTGGTCAATGCAAAATTTTCTCCACTGGCCAGTGAATTTTTTCTAGCTTAACAGCCAAAGGTTCTATAATAACATGTGAGATTTGGGCTATAAAAGCCATAGCATGCTATTACAAATGAGATCATCTTGAAGAACTCTGCAGTATGGTGTAGATTGTATTTTGCCACTTAGAGGAGAGTACAGACACTGAATAACACAATGAGAGGGAGAATACAGGAGAGATACAAATAGGCTGTGCTCACAGTGTCTGCGTGACCCAGGTCAGAGACCACACACAGTAATGGAACAGAAATTTCTTTTTTTTTCTTCTTCAAAGCACTTTGTCCATTCAGACCAAACCAGATTCCAGCCTGGAGGTCCACAAGGTTGGTCTCATATGTATTGCAGATCTGCACATCCTTAGAGACAGATGGGCTTGTAATGAATCCTTTGGCTGTGACCTGAGTTTTTTTCTTTCTTCCCATTGTTTCTATTAGTGTCACAACACCTTTGTGTCTTGAGCTGACTATTCAGAAAGTCAGGCCGAGGTATTTCTTCTCTGGTGTGTCCCTGAAGAATCTCATTGCACAGGTTATCCGAAGCCAGTTTTATGCTTCTTCATATTAGTCTTTTCTGTTTTTCACCAGTCGTGTACCTGGAAGGATCTGTCCTTGTATTTGAGGATGTCTTCAAACTGGTTGCCTTCTACTGTGTCAGTAGGTGAGTTGGATTTATTGCTTCCGTAGAACAATCACTTTGCTCTCCCCTTTGCCTTTCCTCAGTATCCAGTCACAGCGCAGATCCTATTGTTTCCTCTGATATCCTCTAACCTGCCAGATCAGGAGGCATTTCCAATACTAGTATCTACAACAGGGCCAGATCACTCAGTTTATAGCCAGGCACACCATAACCACAGCTGTCCCTTCTGCTGAAAGCTTTATCTGAGGAAAGTCCTTAGGGCAGCACACACAAAGGACAGAGGCACAGAACTGGGGCTAGGAGGGCAGGGAGGAAAAAGGGCCTTGGATTAACCATTTATTTAAAGCAGCCTTAAGCATCCACACACATCTGGAAGTGACTTAGCAAACCTATTAGTGGACTGTTGTCTATGGGAGGCTCAAAGCACTTAGTCACCTATAGGGAATCTCTCAAGGAGAGTAGTCCTGAAACAATGTATGTTCTTTAGCCAAAATTTTAAAATAAAGCAAAGTGTTTGTTTTCTCAGCACAGAAATACCAAACATAGTGGGCACAGAGATAGGAAAGGCCTGTAAAGTCATTTTCATTAGAGCAGTTTGATCATCAGCTGGTAAGTCCCTCTGTGTAATTAAACACATGTGTCTGCAGCCTCCTCTAATCTGTGTCCTTGTGCCAAGCACACTGCACTGATACCTCCACAAGCTACTTAGCCCATCCCTGCTGCAGCAGACCCTGCTTTCATTTGGACATAGACTTTTTACCTCCCCTATATAAACTTAGATTACTCTTAAAGTAGTGTTTTCCTTTTAAGAGGAGAAGGCAGGTTTAGGATTTGTTTGCAAGGCAGTTGTGTTAGTTACTTGGTTAGGTCACATAGCCTACTATCTATGGCAGTCTATCTATGGTATGATACAGAGTGCTGCAGCTTGCCCAACAAGTCATATTTGCACTGTTTTGAGGGCTCCTTCTGCAGCCAGCTGCAGTTCAACACTGCTGGGCCATGACTCCTACCTGCATGCAAGAGGCCATGCTCTTCTCACCCTCACCAGTTAAAAGACATTTACCCATCTAGATGTGTATAGACCCTATAGAACTGGTGTAAATTTACCCCCAGACCCATATAAAGATTTCTAAAGATGTCTCACAAAAGGAAAGAAGAGCCCAAATGCACAGAGAATGGAGCGTTTCTAGTCAAATAGCTGATGAGAGAGAAAAATATGCTCACTTCTGCTTTCCTGCAAAAAGGATCATGAAAAGAGTCTCAGAAAGAAAAAAAGCTCTTACGTTAGTTCCTCTTATATATGTTATTTCTAAGTGTCAAATACACACTCAGATGGCTCATGTGATTTCCCAGGTTGCTGTCAAAAGACAAGATAAAAAATGTATAATGTTCTCAGAGAAGCAGATAATAAAAAGGTACTGACCTACGATTTGCTGACAGCTTGTAGGAGCTCTCTGTGATGGTGAGTGGAGAGGCCTGTAGTAAATCATCTGTGAATAGCTGGAAACTGGTTATCAGGGATGGCAGGATCTTCTCAAAAGAATTTTTCGCCTAGATAGATTACTTTGGATCATAACCCCTGTAGGTAACAGGTGATTTGGCGGCTGATCTGCAAGCTTTTGCTGCATTTATGAAATCAGATTTTTTTCTATTAAGGCAATGTCTTAATATTTCCTGATTTTTAGAAGTACTTTTCTACCATTAAAAAATAACATTAAAGGGAACTATTCATGCATATAAAAATAACAAACAAAGAAAGCAGAAGGTCCATGGACCCTCTTCCTCTTTTAAACCTGATATCTACCATGAAAAAAGGTAATAAGCCAGAGATCACGTCAGCTTATGTCAAACAATGTGGCAACAGAATGTTCAGTGGTGCACAGAGAACTCATGGAGTGCATGTTACATCAGTAAGGAATATATCTGTTAATAGGGGCAAAAAAAAGACCCCTGCATTCATATGTCAACAGATCAGGCCTCCCCAGGTCTGCGGTCATTTGCATTTTTGGGGCGCACATTTGTGCAGCAGAGACCTACTCACAAGGCCAGCTTTTTCTATAATAGTTTCTTGGACCTTGTAGAGCATTTTGTTAAACATTTTATTGTGTAAAATGATCCTGCACTATTTTTTTTTCAGTAAAAATACAGCATCTCTCCAGAAACCAAGAAGTCAGAAGCCTCAGTGGAGAGTAGAGGGGTACATGTGCTTTCTCAGTGACATGCAGCACTTCACCACTGTCTGTTTGTTCACCCAAGAGTTATCCTTCCCCAGGAGAGATTCTTCTTCCCTAATCCCTCTGGGTCTTGCCATGTCCTCATGTATTACACTTACACAGATTTTTAGAAGAGGAAGCAGAATAGCAAGAGAGGGGTAAAGCAGAAAGAAAAAGACTTAAAATCCTGTCCACACCCAAGAGATTGGTTTTTCTAATTAGGATTACCATTTGCAACACATAACTTTTCATGGAAAGGTATTTCAACTCTTGTGGCTTCCCCCTAGGTGAGAGGCCTTCCTACTGTTTTCAGAGGACAAAGCTAATGATAAAGTTAGTGCCATGGCATGAAATATCACCAGAGAAGCTTGTGATATCAGAGCAATGCAGGCCAGCATAATGTCCATGATGACCTACCATCTAGGACTTTGCAGAACAGGGCTGAAATTGTAAGCCAGCCCAATCTCTAAAACCAAGTGAAATCTAGAGTTCATAACAATTATGGGGTTTATCTTTTTGCTGCTTTTTCATTGTGTTTCTTTTTACAGGGATTTGCTGCCCTTCACCCTGAAGCTGCCACAAGCAATATTAGAAGCCAGTAGCTTTCAAGACCTTGAAACTATATCTAGTCTGGGAATAGGTAAGTCCCTCAAAGCACCCAGTTCCACTCAGACGTATGAGAATAATGGCACCTTGCACAGACATAATGCAACTGGAAGACAGATGAAGTATTGTCTTTGGAATAGCTGAGGAGGCCTGAATGCAAGAGGAAGTTGTTTATGATCTTTATGTTCACACTGAAAAAAAAGGCCACTTGCCCCTCTGGACATAAACCTCCACTTGGACGTCTGTGCAGTTTGTAAGACCTACAGTCTGACTGTGTAAGCTGTGGGTTTTAACAGCTAAAGCACGGCACAGCCTCTCAGGATAGCTTACAGATGTTTGACGTAGCTGGCATCTGAGCTATATGGAAAACACCTTTGCAATTTCCCGTTCTGATGTGTGGGAGAAATACTGATGGAAGTGTGATACATTTGAATTTTGATATTTCTGCTTCCTCTTGCAGGATTTCTATTTGGTAGAGAAATGTGTATCATCCCAGCATGTTCTCTCGCCTTGCACTAATCAGATACAAAAAGGATCATTATTTTTAGAGACAGCACCAAACAAGCAAATTTTAGATCAAATGTGTAAAGTTATAGATATGGGAAAAGCAGTCCTGCCAACTAAAGGAGGACTTCTTCCTGTTTCTTTCCATTTGACACGCTCCACTTGAGACAGCTATTACAGTTAACCCTTCTCATACACCTTTGCTTTTTAGTTTTCCTTAAAGTCTTGAAAACAGCCAAACATTGAAGAAAGCTGATGAGTTAGCTCGCTTAGAGACACTCGCTAGAGCACACGAGGCCTTTAGGGATCTGTTTTTGGATCTTCTGCGTCATACCTCCCAGAAGGGATGGGCAAACCCCACTGGTTTCAGTTCAGGCAGCTTCGTTGAATTTGACCACCAGATTTGCCTCTAATACTTTCACCATCCTCTGTTTTTTGAGTATGTTCCGATTTGTCAAAACATTCTTGAATGTGGGTGTCCAGCTAGCACTTACTGCTTAAAAAAAGGTACTTTACAACTTCGGATAATAAGTTGCAAACTTAATTTTATTGTAACAAGTCTAAAAATTTGGATTAAAATGTAGGAAGTGTCTTGTGTTTAATTTGAGCCAGCAGAGGATACTCTGATTAAGGCAACAGTTTCCAGCAACTTCTGAAAAGAAGGATTATTTAAAGCACAAGAATCAAAGAATGTTGGCTGTAGTCTTCTTTCTTCTTTCCTGTTCTGGTGGTCATAAAAGTAGTGATGCTTGAAAGTTTGTTTGTCATGGTATATTGCATGTCAGGAAAGTTTCTGACAACAGAAGAAAACCTGCTTTTGTGTACAGTCTTTCTGGGAAACAATGCTATCTTCCTGGAGAGCCATGTTCTCTTAGTAAAGTCAAACAGGCTCATCTACTGAGTAATGTTCTTCACTACTCACTGGAACAAAATTGTGGGGGTAAAAACGGGTACACACAAAAGCACTGCCCACAGTGGTGCTCCTGAAGGAAAGATAATATTGTCTGAAATTCTCATATGTTGCTTTTTTTAAAATTTCAAAGTGATACCTGTTTCAAGGGGATAAAAGTAAGATGTCCATCAGCATGCAAGCTGAATTGTTCTACAAAGGATCTGACTATTAAGTATATTGTCAAAGAAGATGTACTGCAGGCCCTCTTGTCCTGACCTTGCTAGTACAGAAGACATTTTAGTAAGAGAACTAGTGTGATTGCACTGCACAAAGAGAACATTCCATCACAGACATGCCAAAGACTCAAAGAACTGCTTACTTGTCCTTCCCAGTGTGCGAGATAAGGGAAGAGCCAGGACAACAATGGGAGATGGTCAAAATCAAATGGCCTTCCCTGCTGTACGAGACAGTGTGGCTGTGCTGGGAAACACCTACTCTGAAGCAGCTGTGTAGGGAAACACCCACTCTGAAGCTGCTGCATAATTCTTGGTAGGACCACCTCATCTGGTCCTTCACAGTCTGAGTGGAGCATTGCATTTTCATCACAATGTCTTATCCTGACCACTACTGAGAAAAATTACCAACTTCCCTTTTGCAGGTTGGTTTACTCACCATTTCCTCAGCCCATGAGACTTCACAGCATTATATTCTGACTTAAGCAAGTAACTTCCAGTGTCTGTCACTTGCTGATACCCAGTGGAGTTGGAGCATTTAAGGGAAATGTGAGGGGATTGGCAATGTGATGTTAGTATGTGCTGTACATCTGTATGTCTACTGCCGAATTCTGTGGTCCATAGTGCTGTTGTTCCTGGCAACACTTTTATATTAAGATTCTTTTTTCTCCTACCTCTCATGGAAGCAAATCAGAGAAAAAAGCTGTTCTAATATCAGTCACCCTAAGTAAACATGCTGACATGCTTATAAAGGCTGCGAGAGGCTAAATGAGCGATTTTATCCTGATGGGAATGGGCTGTGTTACAGTTCACCTCTTGACCTAAGAGACCTGTACTCAGCACTGAGGGTTGTTCCACATGTTTGCAGCCCCATCCATCCTGTCTTGGGCCCAGAATGTGGTGTTTTAGAAGCAAGACAGGCCTAAAACCAAGCGTAAGGTAGGGTTCAGGTATTGTGTGACAACCCCCTTCCCATCCCCTGAAATCCACCCACGAGAGTGCACTGTCAGTGTCAGCTCTGTGTCCAGGGATCAAGCATGCTATTGAGTTATTTGGTTATCTGCATCCTCATGTTTTCAGGATTTCCCATCTTCCCCTCATCCCTAAATCTGTGGGCATCTATACAGTCCTCACCCAATTAATACACCTAAGAGGTTTATACCCTTTTCATTGGTCAGAACACATGGGGTTTGCTGGATCCTGTTTCCTGGATTAACAGCTTTAAGAGTGATTAAAAGTAGTCAGACTTATGAAGCATACAGGTTTGAAACTTCACCTCTGGGGGAACAGAAAAAGATTAAATGTGATAATGAGCCTATTCAAAAGATGTACTGTGTGCAGTTCTGGGCTCCCCAGTTTAAGAGGGATGTTGAGCTGCTTGAGAGGGTCCAGAGAAGGGCAACGAGGATGGTGAAAGNATTTGTAATTTTTAAAAAAGACATTCAAAGATAAATTCTAATAAGAGATTGCTGACACAGAAATGGCTACTTGCATCTGAAACACCACCTTTCTTTTGCAGACAGAGTTGATGGCACTGAAGTACTTAACTATTCCTTAGTCCTTCATCATACATCCTTCATCCTTCCTGTGTACAGTCTTTGACAATATCTTTTCTCCCTGACACCTGCAGGCAGGTGCAAAATAGAGTGGGCATAGCTATAGATAATCATCATCCAGAGCTATAGATTTTAGTCGTAATTTTATTCTGGGGAAAGTGTTTACAATTGTGTGTTTCTGGACTGGCTGTACTGCAAAGCAGGATCAGACCTCAGTATAGAACAGACTCTGCCACATGAATTTGCTGTATAATAGAGTCATCTTCATCTCTCAGTGCATGTTGGCTCCAGGCTGTATATCTCAGACCTACACCTTCTCATGGTGAGCATGAGAGAGTAAGAACTCACCTGGGGTCTTCACATCTTCACCTCAGATATCCACCGCTATTTGGAGGCCAGTGATCTTTGAACAAGCCATAGATCCCTTTTCATAATAATTTGTATTTGTTACTTGTATGTTTCTGCTCACACTGAAGATACTGAAAAACATTAATAGTTTTCACTAGATAAGCGTCCTAAAATTGACAGGAAAGAGGATTCTGGTGAAGCTTCTGAGCATATCCCCTAGTTTGAAACATCTCACACACATAAAAACCCAGGCACATTGTTTTGTGCAGAGGTTTGAAGGCTTGTGTAACATTTTTAAAACAAAAAATAGGCCTTTTTCATACCATTAGCAGCTAAAATTCTCTCAGAGCATTTTCTTCATTCTTCTTTTCTTTCTATCTTTTTGTTGTTGTTGTTGTTAGATTTCTGGGATTCCTACTTAAACCACAGAAGAAGAGAGGAATTATCCCGCTCTGTAAAAGACGAAGAGAGCTTAAGATCTACCCAGTGTTTTGCAAGTAGCACAAACCACTGCTCATGTGAAATTGAGCTGTCAATAGGAAATGACAGGCTGTGGTTCGTGAATCCTATTTTTATAGAAGAGTGCAGTAATCCTTTTCCTCCAGATGTACCTCCTCCCAAAAGCTACACTGTGAGTGCTGATCTCCCCCGCACCACCATGCTCACTGAAAGGAGGTCTCCCCGCCGGCCCCCTCCACCTCCACCTTCTCATGCTCTGGTTCAGAAATCTTCTTTGAAGCTCCCACAGGATACTATGGCTGCCTGTGAAGAAAACAAGCTGTTTCTTAAGCCACTAGGAAAGAGCGAAGAGGAAATGAAAATTGAAGGTGGTTACACTAAAGAAGAAAAAAGCAAGCAGGGCTGTTCAGTCAGTGAACCCTCGGCAGCGAGCCCCAAGAAAGGCTCCCAGCCCTCTGCTCCCCCACGGAGGCGGCTGTGTGAGAGGACCTCGGAGGAGAGCTGTGTGGGTAAGCTTGACAGTTGTGAAACGCTGAAAGGGGAAGGGACAGAAGAAAAACAAGATACAAGTACAGAGAGCAGAGATAAAAGGTTGCTGTGTAAAAAAGCTGTAGAAATGCCTGGGGAGGTTCCCAAAAGGGCTGTATCACAGTTTCAAGAGACAAAGCCTGAACCTGCAGAAAAGAAGGAGATCATGCCTGAGATACAAAGCAATGCTACCAAGAAAGGAAAATCACCTCCAATCCCACCACCAAGAAGAAAGAGGCTTTCCCAGGTACCAAGGACTCCCAGCTCCTGCCAGTTGAAGCAAATAACAGTGGCAGAGATGGCCACAGCCACAGCACAGGTGGCATGCAAGGAGAGCCCAGCTACAGTGGCAGGAGGTGCCACTTGCACACACACCAAGACTGAACCAGGACATGGCCACAAATCTGTCAGCTCAGCTGAACTGAAAGGTTCACACTTGTCCCTGGAGGACTTGGGAGGCAGTGCCACAGCTCAGGCATCAGCATCTGAACCAGACTCCTACTCCACCAGCAGCACAGAGGATGACCTGGAGATGCTGAGTAGTTCATCCGGTAAAAAGCAACGCTCCCTGATCTTGGCCAAAGCCAAAAACAGGCTGTCCTTTGCGAACCTGTCCAACGTCTTCACAGTCTTTTTATCTAGTGACAGGAAGCTGCAGAAGAAGATAGTGGAACTGGCACAGGACAAGGATTCATACTTTGGCAACCTGGTGCGGGACTACAGAGTGTACAGTTTAGACATGATGGCAAAGCAGAGCTCCAGCACAGAGATGTTACAAGAAATTCGGTTGATGATGACGCAGCTGAAGAGTTACTTAGTGCAGAGCACTGAGTTGAAATCTCTGATAGACCCAGCCGCCTACACCGAGGAACAGTTAGGTAAGTGACTGTGGTTTATTCATCCTTGGGCATGATTTGGGAAGGTAAGGAGGAAGATATGATTATGCAGATACAGGTCCTGCTCTACAGAATTATAAACTATTTCCTAAAACCTGGGGGGGTATAAATTGAAGTCTACCCTGTGGTTGCCAGCTCTTAGAGGAACAACCCTAAAACCTCGAGACCAGAGAAGGGGAAAGTCCTATTATGAATATTTTAAAGGGACAAGTTTAAGGAGAAGAGATGTGCGTCTCTATGTGTGAGAGAGACATACATGTATGTATATATGCTTACACACACACATAAGTAAGAGTTTGTGTAAGTATGCACACACAGAGGTCACAGGAACACAAAAGGTCAACTTCCCCCTTCATAGCTGCATTCCTATTGGCATCCATTGCTCTGCCATGAAGATGTAAAACTCCCTGCATATGGTAGACAGATTAGGAGTCAGTCACTGTCACAGATGGACAAGTCTTGATCTGGAGATGCAGTCTGGAGGAATTACTTGATTCTGCTCTGTGCTCCTCAGAGCTCAGAGGTGTGGAAGAGCTGCCCCCTACAAGACTACTTCCAGCTCCAAAATGCAGTATTCACCTCTTTGCCACAGACATAATTTGCCTTTGAGGGGGTAAAAATAATGTTTTTAACTGTTTGCGGGTGTTTCATTGCTTCCCATCATATCCTGAGTGGGAGTAATGTGCCACTTTCCTCCTTGCTAATGATTGGATCGGTCTGTTTAATGTACATCCTTGAGGGAATATAAAGAGAGCTGTAGGATTTTTTATCCCAGTCAAATCTGTACAGCCAGAGAAAGTGTGCATACATGCACTCGTATGATCTTCTGAAAGCTTGAAACAGTTTCTTGAGGATCTGAGAACCAATGCAGAGCTATTTATGGATCCCTAAATCAGCTTAAAACAAGCTGGGATCTGGAAGCCCCAGAAAATGGCCAATCACAGAAGTGACCAGGGATTCCAGGAGATCCTGCTGCTCCAGTATTATGAGGGAGCCAGCTAAGCTGTGAGCCAGGACTGAGGCCATCCACTGTTAGTCTCAGCAGGCCTTGATGATTTATTTCTCACCCAGCAAATGATCCACATGGTTCTGCAGACTCCCCATCAGAACAGGCCCTTTGCCAGCCCCCTGCCCTATCTAGGAGAGAGGACCTACAGTTGCACTTCTCGTGCACTTTATGTAACACCTGCAAAGTCCCAGTAATTTCTTTCTTCCAGGCAAAGGTGGTGTCAGCAGAGAATCTTGAATCTTGATTAGTGAAGGTGGAGAGGAGGCAGAAGGAAGGGTCCTTCTTACACTTGGTAGAGCTTCATGTGTACAAGAATCCCACCCTCTTCCAAAGACATGCCTTGTTGGACCTAGCGCTTCTCACTGATAATTCCTTAACAGAATGATATGGCCTAGTCAGCCTCAGGAGGACTGTCTTCTCCTGTGGAGAACAGGGATTCCTAGTGTTGAATATTTACCACTTGAATTTGACCTGCTTCAGGCTGATTGATTCTCTGAATTCTTTTAAATAGTTGTATTTTGCATACTTAAGTGTTACTGCTCTCTGTTTCATTCCTTACTGCCTGAGCAGATGAACCCTTTTGCCAGCGACGTCTTTGTCTCAATTCAAGGGGAACAAGAGGATCTCTTGGAGTCTCTCTGGCTTTGCCTCTGGTTTCTATGAGTCAAACAAGACTTTCTCACAGTCTTTCATGCTTCATTTTGTTTCTTGCTAAATATTAATCAAACACTCAACCCGCGTATACTGTATTTCCTTATCCACAGGTGGTGTAAGAGGTGTCTTAAGTATGAGTAATTTAGAGTCACTGAGCAGTGAGGGTGAGAAACTTCTGACCAGATGTTGGTGTTTGTCTCTGAAATGGTGGCTACAGCCATTTTTCAGTCACTGAGGTGCCTTGAGGAAGCAATTAGTTTCATCCCAAAGTGAATATCTCATACAGGTCAGGAGGATAGGAACATGAGATGAATCCCACCTGGGCAGGGATGTGAAAAGAAGAACAGTTAGGTGAGATTCCTCATCTCTCACCAGAGCTGGCTTTCCTGCTACCTGATACAGTCATGCTGGTCAGACAGGAGTCAGACAGAGAGAGCAGGGACTGCTGGTAGCGGGAAGTCTTCCGCAGCCCCTGTGGCAGAGACCACACACAATGTTCTTCTCAAGTCCATCTAGGACTTCTGGAGAGTATTGGTAATGAAATGTTTTTTATGGGCTGTAATTTCTGTTCCCTGCTCACAGCTATGCAGTAGTGCTCGAACAACCCACAACATGCTGCTTTATGAGTTTTACTTGCGTCTGTACAACTGTGTTGATTACTTGTCTTGTGCTTTTGTGTTTTCCTTTCTCTACGCAGAAGTGATTGCTGAGACAGCTTTGTACAAATGTGTCCTGAAACCTTTGAAGGAAGCCATTAATTCTTCATTAAAAGAAATACACAACAAAGATGGATCTTTACAGCAACTGAAAGAGAACCAACTTGTGATACAAAACACAACTACCACTGACCTAGGTGTCACAACCAGCGTGCCTGAAACCATTGTGCTGGAAAAGATCCTTCATAAGTTCACGGCCATGCACAAGACCTACTCCCCAGAAAAGAAAATTGCCATCTTGCTGAAGACCTGTAAACTCATTTATGACTCCATGGCTCAGGGAAACCCAGGTACAGTCCTCCTAATGAAATGTCTTTATCCATGTATCAAAGGAACAGGGTTTATGATGCAGCTGGTGTGGTAATATTCACACTGGAGGTAGCAGGGCTGGTTGATGTGTATGTTACCAGCTGTCCACAGGTTGTGTTCAGAATGGGATAATAAGTGACTGTGAAGTTTTCTGCACTACTAATAGGTATAAGATGTTACCCGGATAAACTCCATAACTCCAAAAACCAGATTTCTGTATGTGTTTTATTGGCAATATCCTTTTTGCACAGGTCTTAACACAGGTCTTAACATGTATCCTCAGGGCTCTGTCCCAGCTTGTAGGAGAGTAATAGTAAATTCTAGGAAAGGGACTTTGGGAAAAGTCTCTTGGTTTGGCCTTTACAAAGTTTTGCCTAATCTGGGGAGGAGATGCAGAATGCTAGCTAGTACTGTTTGTTACTAATTCCTGATGCTCCAGTAGATTCCAAAAGCTTCTTCAGTGTAAGGAAGTATGAGCTCTGAGTATAAACATAACTTGGGCCTCAGGCCAACCACTAATGCACACATTAAACCACTGGCCTGCAGACAGGATGCATCTTTGCAGATAGACCAGAAAGTCCCTTCCTCCAGTAATCTGCCTTGCCAGTTTAAGAGCTTTTTGTATACTGGTGAGTTGATGACCAACAATGCATGAATTTGGAGAGAAGCCAGGTATTAATTTGCTATAACCTGTGGTTGTTCGAGAACAAGAACTCACGATCTCCAAAGTTACTTTTAGCTTTCCTGCTTTATTTTGTGCTGGTAACTGCCTTGGAGCACTCCTACAGGAATTGTTGTGTCCCTGCTGACCCTCACTTCAAGGTCTTCCCTTGGACAGTAAGCAGCAAGGTTCACTGACCAGTCTAGACACATTGACAGCAGGGTAAGAAGCCATATCAGGGCTGAACCTTAGCTGCAGGGTGCTCAGGACCTCTCATTGTCTATAGATATTAAAGCTGTGTTAAATTTGAGAATAAATTTGGTATAGATCAAGTCTCATTAAAACCCACGTAGGAGACACGGTCTCCTTCCGATGCTGATGTTATGTTACATATTTGCCACACCTTAGCTCAGGGCTGGAATTTCTCTAATGAAAGAAATACTGTTGTGCCATTTTATGAGAGGTCAGGGAAATAATTCAAAAAAACCCCTACAGGTTTTAAAAGATTAACATTCATGACATAGGATGATTTAATTGTGGTTTTCTATGCTAACCAAAGCACTTCATTTCAGCCAGCTCAGCTGTTTTCTCATGTTGAGTACTACTGCCCAGCAGGCTGTAGGTCAGAAGCTGGTTTCTACCTTATGCATCCAGTTCCCTTTTCCTTACATATGATCAGTGATGTATATCAGGGCCTGGTCAGAAGAAAACTGGCCTGGAATTGTGGAAATGTACTCCAATGAATTCAGACCAGAAAAAGAAATTAAGGGGAGGAGAATGCTATAGACTAACTCCTGGAAAACGGTGAACCTGGAGAGACTTGGAAATGTTCTGTTGACCCACTTAGCAATGAAATGTGTGAAACCTCTTCCATAGAATGAACTGAACCCAAATCACTTTCATTTTCCACCTGGTAAAGACAAGTAGTATTCAGGATTTCCAGCTGGTGGCATGCAGAAGAGCACACTGTGGGTTGCTCAGAACAGATTTCAGCAGGTAGGAATTCTCGTTCCACTCTCTGCCCATATCAAGATCAATAGCACAAAGCCTCTTTTGCTTTCATCTAGCCATGAGACAGGGCAGTGTTCTTGACACAGGAAGTGCAAAGGTCATACTCAGCTTCCTGTGCAATAGCCTCTTCTTCTTTTAGCTCCTTTTGCTAGCTGCTGAATTAGAGTTCTCTCCTTTCCCAAGATCAGAGCAGGTAGAACACAGAACTAATAATTCCCTCTGCTTCAGGACCAAAACCAGTCTACCTCTGTCAGAAAAACAACTGCTTATGTTGTCTGGTTTAATTTGCAATTTGTCAGCTCAGGTCAGGTCTTTATTCAGTCTAGGCTGACCACAGCATGAGCTGATGTAAGAATATGTTTTCATATCTCAAAGCAAATTGCAAATACCGCCAAATCAGGCACCCTTTTTTTTTTCAGATTCATATGAAAACATGAGTTTTTTAACATTTTGAGGGCCATATACAGCAATCCATGTTGGGCCAGGATGTCCCATGAGTAATCAAATTTTCTTTAAAACTAAGGATAGGCCTCCTCAGGAACATCTGTACTTCTGGTAGTGCCCGTATTTGCACTGCTGAAAAAGTCATGAAACTTCAAAGTCCACCTTGTCTGACTCCTTGTATATCAAGACAATTTAAGAAAGCAGGAGATCTTTGATTTTGTTGCAATTCATATTACATGACAAAATCTTGGCTGTGGTTGAACTCCCTGATACTTAAGACTAAGAGCTGAATGGATCAGGTCCTCAGCTGGTTTAAACTAGCATTTCTTCCTCAAGTTGAAGGCAATCTATAGCTACATCCATCTGTAGGTGGCCACAGATGGGTATTGTGCCCAGCTTCTTATTACATACGTTGGGAATCAGTCAGTGGAGTTCAGATGATTCATCTGGCTAGATGTAGGTTTCTGCTTTATGGTGAGATGACTCAAGACAATCTCCAATGACAGTATTGATTAATTCATTACTGGCTATAAAAGGAATTCATACTGGTTCATATGCTCATATGTACTGTGTAGGAAGTGACATTAGAAAGTGAATCTTCCCCAAGGGAAAATTATGATAGTACTGAGGTGTCTCACTGAGCTTTTCCAACTTTTATGTGAACTTAAATAACAGCAACATATACCTTCAAGACTGTAACTTACAATCTGAAAATATGTAACCTGCCTGCTAAAAATACTAGTAGTAAAAATAAAATGCATTAAAAGAATACCAAAAAATGAGTTTGGAAACCCCCTCTCCACAAAATAGCTGACCTTTTTTTTTATTGATTTGTCTGTGCACTAGAAAAAGTAGGAGGCAGGAATCATTCTGCTCCTACATTTGGAAGGCATGCCACAATACTCACAGGGACAATTGGGCACCTAGCTGATTTATGTAGAAGCACTGTAATCTTAGGTAAAAAAAAACAAAAAACAATTATGTATCTTTCAGAAATACCTTGACTCAGACGAAATATTAAGGGTATATTGTGTGGTATAAGTAGAATGAGAGTCTCTGCCTTTTGTCAAAAACACAAGTGACACTTGGAGATTGAGAAACAAGATACAAATCTGCAATGTGTGTGGTGTGTCGTGGTGTGTCATGACAGGCCTTGCGCTGCCTGGGAGCTGCCACTCCATGGAAGAGAGCTGATGAAAAACAAAAATGGAGCAGCAATAAGCATTGGTTTATGAAGAAAAACTGTGACACAAACAGGCCAAATTTGGTCAGTCCAGGAGTGAGGAAGATCAGGCATGGAAAGACTCTAAGTTTAAGATGAACGTTTGAAAGATGGGCAGACTGTTTTCTAAGATAATTCAAGAGGAATAAATAGAGGTACAATTTTCTCACTGCAACATTTTTAACTTGTGAAATAGCTAAGATTATGAAGCTTCATTTTTGGACTATCTCTGGGCTACACAGGGAGCTGGCATACATAGTTCAAAACTAGTTCCATACTAGTGATGGAATTGGCTAGGTCACTGGCCCTAAAACATCTGATTTAATACTTTCCATTGCATACTTTTGTGGTGTGCTTTTGAATAGAGAGAATAGATAGGATATATATTCCATTGGAATATTTCTCTTCCTTATCTTTTTAGAATGGAGTTTGCCACCCCCTATAGAATTGAGCAGTCAGGTATTAGCTGCCCTCATGCACTCCTAAATGGCTCTGCAGTTGGCAAAGGCATGTGTGTCTTCAGTGGGATAGCGGAGCTTGTGAAAAAAGAAACAGAACTCAAAAACTTCAGCAGCTAGTACAGAATCCATGCTAGAAGCTCCTAAAACTGTCAGAGCAATTCCACCGCACTGCTTAGTATCACATCTCACTTCTGAGAAAGAAAATGAAGTTTAAAATAATGGTTTTACTTCAATCGTTTTGGGAAGAGGCTATTTGCATTTAAGTTACTATTTAATGAAGAGTGATGGACTAGAGATTTGGGGGGTTTTGCTAACTAGCACAATTTCTACATTTGAATCAAAAAGCTAGTTCAAATTTTTCATAGGGAACAAATTTCTCTGATCTCTAAACTGTATATTTTTGAAGTGGATTCATGCTGTCTGCATCCATTAACTCTCTTAATTCAGCGATACCATAAATCAAACCTTGCTAAAGTAGTATGGGTTAGAAAAGAGACAGCAAAAGGCTAGTGAGTGGAAGTATAGTCACAATCTTTTCTCATGATCTTGAGCAAATCTCTATTAACTTTTCTGCACCTCAGGTTTCCAAGCTATAAACACAGGCTAAAATTCAAGTGTTTATAAAATATTACAGCAAGGTGCAGGGCATCATCACTGTCTGCCAGTTTTCAGAATATACACAGAGGGAAAATGCGTGAATGTGTTAAAATAGGCTTTAATTTCTTTATGGAGGCTTGGGCAGAATTCCAGTTGCTTTAAATCATGTATTTAATTAAAACCCATCTATTCAAGTGCTGCATCCCAGCCAGGAGCTGACGTTGTATTTGCTTTGCTATAAACATAATAGGGTGAGTTTGTGGCAGAAGAGAAGGCTTATTTTAAGCTTCTTAGAGATATTTATGAAATAAATGTTTCCTGACCCCGCAGGGAAGAAGGAAGAATAAAGCAATCAAGTCATATCTGGAGGAGGACACCACCACCTTGAATAAGCAAGCTCAGTCCTACTGTCACTGAGAGTAGTGACAGGGTCAGAGTTAGATTTAACTCTATCAGCTGCAAAAATACCTCTCTGTGAGAGACTACAGATGGAGCAAGCCATGCAGGTCTAGGAATTTGGCTCTGGCCCAGGCTGAAAGTGAAGCTGAGGAGGCAGCAACCCGCAGAGAACATCCCTACTGCAGCTCCCAGATGGACACTGGCTAGTGCCCTGGTGCCTTTCATGGCACAGGAAGCATGTGGGTTACACAATGCTGGGCAGCACCAACCTCTCAGGTATTTTGATTCACAGGCACTATTTCATATACCTTTGTGGCCTCCTGCTTCTGGTCATATTTGAGTTGGTGAGAGTGCCTATTACCCACATGAATGAACCGAGATACAGAGCATTTCAGAGCCAAAGTTAGCTCCTGTGCATGCTGTGTCATGCAGGGCCAGGAGAACAAGGGGAGATTCAGAGCTGTGCCCTCTCAAGCACCTGTCCTTGTTTCCATGGGCAGTCAGTGGAGAGAAGTTGTAGTGATGCCTGCAGCAGTAGGTCAATATATCACACCTGACCTGCCCTTGGCAACACTGGAAGTTTGTGGCAGCACATGGAGTCCGAGTTAGATCCTTGATGACTAGTTTTGCTTTTCTTTTGTTGACGCATTCTGCCTCTGCCAACTTCAGCTTTAGCTACAGGCGTGGGTATTTAAGAATCAGGCATCATATACCCTCAGGTGGAGTAAGGTGATGTCTAGTAATTTATGCAGGTTGTGAGCACAGAGCATATGGATAACGTTCTGTTTCAACTATTGCAGTCAGACATTCCTACTCTGCATTCATTATTCAAAAAGAAACTGTATATCAGATTTTCATATTTAAGCCATATAAAAAGCTAGAAGTTCAATAATATTCCTATGAAATCCTAAAGTTTAGAAAAGTTTATAACAAAAACTAGTGGGCAGAGCAGCTAAATCAGCTTCAGAAATGAGATAAACAGAAATTAAAAATAATTGACTCCATGCCTACTTGTATATAAAACCACTCCTCAGCCAACAAAAAAGAAATAGAGAGATTCTGTAGAGTTCTTGAAAATTGTCCTCTAACTTTCACTTCAGCTGACACTAGAAGTTGATGAATGAGGGCATGGAATTGTTTAGTTCCAAGTTACTTTTTCAACTCTTTGTTAGTTGGTCAGTCCATTGTGTGACTGGTGATCTCTTTTGGTGATATTTTAAAAAAACACAACAAACAAGCAGAGAAACAAACAAACAAAAAACCCAGGGTTTGGGGTTTTTTTCCCAGTGGGTAGGAATTTATATTAGGAAGTAGCAATTTTCTTGAATGCCCTAGCAGACACAGTATGAATTGGTCATGAAAGAGAAGGATGTAGTAGGGAAAATTCTGCAATTGGTGTTGCACTGGAAATCCCTTGACATTTGGGAAATTTGAATAATTCTGTCCATCCCACTGGTCAGTAACCCCTGTATCATAAAGTTTTCAAAGTAGGAAAAAATAAGCCTACCAAATCTTTGGTATTTCATCTCCATGTGTACTACCTTTCTACAGAACTGGCTCTCTTGGCTTCTGATTTACTTGGATCAGAAGGAGAATACAACTTTTTCCTGTGCAGTTTTTCCGTTACATTTTCATGTCCCAGTTGTGTGATCTTTTTTTCCCCTCTCTGGCAAATATTAAATAACTGTAGTACTAAGCTGCTTCTATTAAGGTAATGTATATGACAGTAATGAATTGGACCCTTCACAGAGCTAAAGCTTTCACAGAGACATAAGCCAGAGCAACAACAGACAAACAAAATGTGCATCCAGATGTCAATGGAACAATAAAGTCCATTTATAGTTCAGTTGAAGACCAAAGGCTAAAGGCAGACACAATAAAACAATCAGAATTGAAAGTGTTAATCTGGCTTTCATCAAATAAATTGTCTGTGCTGTGGCATGTGTGGGGTCTGTCAGAAACAGACTGAATTATGTATAGCCCTGACAATTTCTCATTCTCTAACACTTTGTTTTAACTGGATCAACTGTCTGTTCACTAGATATATTACTGAGTTTATTTCAAAGCTACAATTTTTTTTTAATCAGGGGCTAAGCTCATGTTTATTTGAGGCTTCAGAAGAATATTTTTCTTTGCCAGTGGAGAATCTGCATCAGCCATGAATGACAAAAAAAGAAACCTGACTCATGGCAAAGATTTGAAATAAGTCAATGGGAACATTTGAGACATAGGAATTTATGCCCTACCATGGAAGAGCATGTGTACAATGAGCCCAAAATGTCTAGATCATTAATTTCACCAAAGCTACATCAAGGGTAGCTTTGATTCCTTGAGATGAGGCAAGTAGATCTCAAGTGAGACACATATGGCCCATGAAACCAATACATCCAAATGCACAGGTGGGAAAATCTGCCCACAGTCTGAGGAAAGACATTCAGAATGAAAGCACTTTGGTATTAGGTTAAGAGGAACGGTCAGCTCTGAGTGTTGGGAAGGTAGGCCTGTTAAGAAACTTGCTATTGTGGGTTTCCCATGATGAATTTATGACATGTTGGTGGAAAGTGAAAGCAACTTTCAAATGAGAAAAGCTATTCTTGTATTCTTTGTGATTTATGCAGTGAAAGTTCAATCTGGATTCTATTTCAAGTGGTAATTATTTATAATGATGACTGATAACACGTATGGTCTTTTGTCCTCAGAGATCCCAAACAGCTCTTACAGATCACACATTAGATCACTTTGTTGACTTTGTTGATACATTTTAAGCACTGGAAATCTTGAGCACCTGCTGCACACCAATTTCAAAAGCTACTCTAAATCCAGCCTGAAAGTCTTTTTGTTTTCTTAGCCAGACACCAGGGCTGGAAAGATGATTCCTCTTAGATCCAAGCTTTTGGGAGACTGTTTTGCCTTCTAAAGGAATATATAAACACAGAAGTCTCCAGTCCTAAAACACACTGCCTCAAATTCTATTTTCTGGGTTTTGGTCCCACACAGAGTAAGCCTAAGGGAATTGCCAGTCTAAACTGGAATCTTGATCTCAGTGTCAAATCAGAGTGACAGGATGGAAGACTTCAAAAATTGCCACATGTCTGTGACCAATGAAACTGAAGTTTCTCTTTCTCCATTTAATATAGAATGGTAGAAACGAAGCTCACTAAAGTTTTCAAGCTCATATTTTGGGCTTGAAGCAAGTTTACTTATTTTTTAAGTGACCTAACATTCCCCTTTTCAGCAATTTTTTTTGCTGATGCTTTCAAGCTTTAATTCTTCAGATAATGTAAGTCAGAAGCTGCAAAGTATGTGCTGGGTGAAAAGTTGTCACAGTTAGATGGGAACATGTTTTTTGTGATGAGTTTATTTGGACCATTCTGTATTTCTCTTTGCTCAGGGAAGCCATATGGTGCAGATGACTTCCTCCCCGTGCTCATGTATGTGTTGGCTCGCAGCAACTTGACTGAAGTTCTTCTGAATGTAGAATATATGATGGAGCTCATGGACCCTGCTCTGCAGCTAGGGGAAGGTAAGAGCACAGTGTTTGCACATGGGCTATTCACTTTAGAAGTCATTATTTACCTCATTTCAGTGTTTGTGAAACTGGGGCAGAAAGGCTGTGGTAAAGCTTTTCAAGTCTGAAGCTCTAAAATTATTCTCAAACACTTTAACTCCTTTTAGCAGTGCAGTGCCTTTAGATACCAGCTAGAAAGGCAGGGACCCAGCATAACTGAGTTCCTGGATTAGTAACCTAAACAGAGACATCTTGTGTTCCTCGGACCAGTGCTGAAAAGCTAGAAGGTCTTTGCCTAAAATTAAACAGCTGCTGCAAACCATTTTGTGGATACTTTATTTATTCCAATGAGAAAAGAGCACATTTCTTGAACTGCATTGTATGCTTGAGGCAAGACATCATTCTTCTGGTCACTCTACTCTCAAGTTTGAGTGAACCCTCTGACAAAGTTCTCTGACTGAGTATCATAGTTGAAAAGAAAAGTTGTGTTAGAGAGGAATATTGAGTTTGTATGTGAATAAAATCCTCTGTTATTAGAGAGATAAATACCCCAGGGAACTGTAGACCTTTAGTTTCTTAAATACAGCTTGAGAAGGAAGTGCTTTCCAAGTGACAATTATGAACTCTCAATTAGGAACACAAATAATTTAACAGCAAGTAGTCACTAAACCAATAAAATGAGGTTTATTTTAGACTTTGGTTTGGTAAGAACCAAGGTTCTAGAAAGGAGTCCTGGATGAACAGCAGCAGACTAATTTTATTTATATTAAATGGAGGTATAAGGCTGAAATTGAAAGCATCATCCCAGCACAGTGCAGAGAGAACAAAATTGAATATTAACGGAACGAGTAGTAGAGTAATACAATGTCTTGCTAAGGTGTTTCTGCACAGGCTAATTTTTCCGCTAAAAATATTGTTAACAGAAAAATGTTAGTTAGAAAACAGCATTTTGCTGACATAGCCAAGCCATTTTTGGTGACTACATTCTCCACAGGTTCTTCCCTTCAAATGGGCACACTACGAGGTTGGTTACTGAAGTCAGCTGGCTGGAGAAGCTCAGTGTATTGAGGGCAAAGCTGGCTGGAAGTTCTCCCAACTTGAAGACTGGGAGAAATGTGCACTCTAGTCAAAGGGGGAAAAATTTGTAACAGATCTAGCTGGCTGGATCAGAAAGAAAACTGGGAGTAGTAACTGCAGATACAGAATATGGGGAAAAAAAAGTATCTCTGTGAAGACAGCTCTGCAATTACAAAGTACAGAACTGGCAAAAGTTAACACGAGCTAGGCCTTTCAAAGTTGAACGCCAAAAGGTGATTTGGGGACAAAATTTAAAGAAGTAAATTAAAAGTAAAGCAGAATGTAGAAAACTATGAAATTGCATAGGTCAATACAGGAGAAATATCGAATGGCAGTCAAGGGAGGGTAGTAACTGTTTTTAAGAGGGTAAAAGTGGCATTTTCAGGCTTCTTAGTCTGTCCTCAGCAGCTCTTTTATGGGAGATAGTAAAGAAAAAAGAGTCTTTTAGCTGCATGCAGACCTGCATAATTGTGTGACACTTCTCACTGATGCACCCCAGTATGGAAAGTCAAATGGCAGTGTCTTTGTCTCTCCTCTCCTACACCAAACTTAAGTAGTGCTCTAAAAACACTGAATCACAGAATCACAGAATTAATACGGCTGGAAAAGACCATAGAGATCATCGAGTCCAACCTATTACCTATTAGTTAACCTATAGCCACCTCTGACCTGACACACCATATAAGCGCTACCTTAGCCACCCATAGCAACCAGCAGCACTGCCCTTGGAGCTCACCAGCGCCTGAGGAACCGCCCGCAACCGCGGGCCGCTGCGAGGTTTGGGTGGTGAGCAAGTGCCATCTAGAGGGAACTGCAGTCAGTGTGAAACTCACCAAGAACGAGGGTACCCGCCAGACCCACGGTTCTTCCCGTTTTCCGGGCACCGGGATGCTGGGGAGGCGGCAGGGAATGGATGGATGGCGTCGCTGCCTCTGGGACACTGCGCTGGCGCTCTGGAGCTCCGCGGGGAGATCCTGCCCTCCCTCCGCTTCTCGGCAGAGCTGAGCCCGGGTGGTAGCTGGGACAGAGCACTGCAATCGACCCGTTGCTCTGGCACAGGGTGCCCTGCAACCAAAACATCAGTATCCTCATCATATTCACCTCTGTCCTTATCAGGGCTTATCTGCACCTCTGTTGATGAAACCGGTTCTTACGGCCCAGCTGCTTTCCCTTGGCTGCAACCAACACTAGGGCAGTCCGGGGGTTTCTCAGAGAAAAGGGTTTCTGCCACTTCATCCCCTTTTTCTCCTTCACCAGGATTTATCCTGCAACTCTGAGCAGCCCAGGAATCTGCGCTCCCTGTGTAGTCAACAGAGAACAGAGGGAGCAGAGGCTGATTGTTCCTGCAGGTCTGACACATCCCTCAATTGTGCTGAGTCCACAGGAGATCTGTGGTACAAAGACTCCAGCAGTGTAGATGGAGTTGGGGAGGCTGCATTCAGCCTTTGTGCTTCTCCTGCAGAGTACAATTGTTTCTATTTCCTTACATTACAGAGACTGCTCAGGAGCACAAGTTACAGACCTGTTGCACGAGCCCTGTCAAATGCCCCAAAGCATAAACCATCTGTGGCTTGGACTTTTTTGTGGAAGCAGCATTGTAGCTGTTTCTCTTCAGCCTATGTTCCCTCCCAGGACGTCTACAGCCTCAGCAGTCTGGGCAGCGACACTGATGGGAGCAGGAGGCAATGGAGGACACTGGTCATTAGGTCTCCTTCTGTTGGGTTAACATCAGTCACCCCTGCACTCCCTGCAGCGAGGCACAGACAGTCCAAGGGTCAGACAGCTGCTGCTGCACGAGCACCGGTGAATGGATTTTCATACAAGACTTTTGCCTTTCGCAGGTTCCTATTATTTAACCACCACCTATGGGGTCCTGGAGCACATCAAGAACTATGACAAAATTACCGTCACAAGGCAGCTGAGCATGGAAGTTCAGGACTCCATTCACCGCTGGGAGCGACGGAGAACACTGAACAAGGCCCGAGCTTCCCGCTCATCAGTACAGGTAGCTGGCATTATGTTCTAGGCAAAAAGCCTGGAAAATGAATGTGCTTTCTCCATACTTACAAATTTTTAGTATGGTAATTATTTAAAAAAAATTAATTCAAAATGCTTTTAAAAGAGTTCATATGGTGCAAGATTTACAGATGTTGAAAAGCACTCCTTGTTTGAAATACGTATTATGCACTTACAAAATGCATTTTGAGTTCTTGAAGTATCCTCATAACATTGTAGTTTTAAGTACTACTGCAGAGTGATTTTGTTGTTCATTGTCAAAGGAGACAGGCTAGGAATCTTTGTACGTGAAGAGCCATGGCAGGGATGCAGGCAGCCTCTCTTCTCCATCACCCTTAATGCCCGGGAAAGTCATGGGTTACGTTGAGGAGACATGAGCACTCTGCAGAGCTGTTGGTAGATGGCAAAAAGCTGGAGGAGGATCCGAAACATCCCAAAAGCCACTCAGTCAAGCATCTTCCAGAGTCCATCTTCTCCTGGCCGACAGCAGGAAACATCCAGCAATGCCTGGTTAGCTTTAAAGCCCCTGATGTGCACGGCCCAGTAAAGACCTCCCCATGCACCAGTGGGAGAGTGACCCAAGAGGGATGGGTGCTCTGGGTCTCCAGACATGGTGAGGTTGGGTGGAAGTCCAGGTGATCAGGATGTTCTGACAGTCCCATGTCATGTGATCTAATTGTCACTCATGAGGAGGCAGCAAAGACTAAGTCTCAGGTTGCACACAATGGGCTGTGTGTGTTTCTGTGCATGTGTGTTTGTGTCTGTGTATGGAGGGGGTGTGGAAAGCCAGAGGAAAGTCCCCTGAGGGAGAGACATAGTCCACATAGCCCTGTGAAAGCATGGAGCTGAACAGGTTTCCCATGTTGCAGTCAAACCAGGCCCTGATGATCTCAGAAACTGCAAATGGTGAATGTGGTACAGCAAATATCCACCCAGCCCTGAGTGCTACTCTGGCAGTAGCTCATAGCAAGTACCTAGCATGGAGCATAATAGCTGAGTGAACTAATGCCATATTTTCCCAGAAGAATCCCACCACCTCCAGCAGCTGAAGGGCTGCTTTTCATCCTTTTGAATGAGGGGTACTATTGGAGATACACGAGCCCATCCTGGCATAGGTGAACAGCTTGCTGATGTGTTCAGCAGGCCCCTACTCATCCGTCTGACTGCCTTAATCATCTGCAGTGATGCGATACTCCATGAAAGAAGTTTGGAAACCCATTATCCACATTTAGCAAATTTCAATTCTGATGAGGAACCTCAGTATTTTCTGACCAAAATGGTTGGGAATTGTTTTGAACCTCATAGATACAAATTAAATGCACAGATGCCACTGTGACAAAAAGCTCTTTTCCTCATGCATTTGGCAAGAGGAACGTTGTCCTAAGAGTTGTTACTGCCTGAAACATGTTCTGCTATTCCCTTCCTCATGGAAGGAGGTTCAGAATACACACTCTCAAGGTGCTCTTTGGGTAATTGTACAAGGATCACGGCACTGCCAGCCCTTTCCTGTTTTGTAGGAATGGGGAGGGTTTCAGGACACATCTCTGATGTTTGTGATTTGTTATTCTGGTCTGTCACTTCTTTGCATACTTCATCTCCAGGAGCTGTAAAAAGATGGGAGAATGAACTGCTGCAGACTGTTCATTAAGGATATTCAACAAAGCCAGAAAAAAGCTTTTCTTATTTGTTTTTACAGGACTATTTGTTTTGTTAAGTACTTGTTAGTATTTGCTGATTCAGAGTTTGTCAGAGGGGAGAAAGGAGAGAATAACAAGAACATTGGAAAACAACTGGAGGATATTTGGGAGTGTTTAAGAAAAGATTGGATGAGGAACTCGTTGACATGGTCTAGATAATGGGATGATGGGATGGGGAGTTTGGTTTAAAAAAAAAAAAAAAAAGATGACCCTGAGAGTAGCTCAGATGGTTAAAACACGGTGCTCATAACACCAGAGTTACGGGTTCAATCCCTGTATGGGCCATTCACTTAGGAGTTAGACTTGATATTCCTTGTGGTTCCCTTCCAACTCAGATTATTCTGTGATTTAGGAGCTTTAGGGGGCAAAAGCTTTGAGACTGAATTCTACCTCCTTCAGTCCTAAGTCACTATGTTTACTGCAAGGTCTATCCTCTTGTTTCTCTTCAGGATTTCATCTCTATCTCCTTTCTGGAAATCGGTGCTCAATCAAGGACACTTGCTTCCCGGAGTGACACCACAGCTGAGCAGCTGAGCCAGCAGTGTGCTGAGAAGTTTGAAGTCTCCCATCCCAAGGACTATGGACTCTTTGTTTATGTCGATGACCAGTGGCTGCAGCTGGACAAAGATGCCCTTCCTCACCATATTAAATCCTCCCTGCTGAAAAGTGAAAACAAGAAAGATTTCCATTTTATTTATAAACCAATAGACCCTAAAACCCCACCAGTCCCAATTGTCAAAGAGTCAGACTTTCTCTAAGGGCTGTGCTGCTTTTTTTGTTGTGTTTGCTGTCATCCTGGAAGGGCTGAATAGTTTACCTCATGAGATCCTCTGGTATCTGCAGTTCTCAAAAGGTCTCTGGAGTGGGGCCTTCAACACAGGGCAGATGGTCTAATTGTAGATGCTGTCTGAACACAGGGCATTTCTCAGCAGGGCTCATTTGCAGAAGTAAAAGGAGTATTCAGGAGAACATACATCCTCTGGAAAACTTGAAGTATCAAGTCTCAGAACCTCCTACTGGCAACCAGCTGACATTGCAGAATGTGAATGGACAGAGGAGAAAATGCAGGTTTTTTGCAGAAAAGTGGACATTTACTTCATATAAAATTATGGCAGGTGGCAATCACCTCCATGCACAAGGCCTGTGAAAGGTCTGCATGCGCCTCAATCTGGTTGGAGGTAAGACTGTGTTTG
This sequence comes from Pitta sordida, assembly GCA_013390025.1. NCBI lineage: Eukaryota > Metazoa > Chordata > Aves > Passeriformes > Pittidae > Pitta > Pitta sordida. The sequence continues at coordinate 394,485 of WEKX01018110.1, read as the reverse complement.
TGACTTACAGTATCTGTTCACTCAGTTTGAATAAATTGGGTCTTGTCTGATGTATTCAGTGGCATAGGGAGGCCACCTGTAGCAGAACTCCATCTCTGTCTTGCTGTCAACAACGTCTTTGCCTTTGAAATCCACGTCATTTCAAACCATACAAAATGATCCTATACCTTCACTAACAATGTATTTTCTGCCATCAATTTGTAATTGAAATCAGGTAGCTTAGGCATTTTCATCAATGTATTTTTCCTAAAGGTTGAAAGTCTTTACCATCAGTCTTACATGTGCAGCTGTAATCACATTGGTTGTATGATAGTGTCTGGTTAATTGTATATTTATTTCAATGTGTGATATGGTGCAATTATTTTGAAATGTGCCTTTGTAAAGAACTTAATAATTTTCCCAGTGTATCAAACTAGATTAAAATTTGAAAGTCAAAAAGAGCTAGAATTAAATACTTGTCCCTTTTTACCTGGATGTCATTTTCACTGGTGTCATTCTGTCGTTATTACTTTAATAAATTTAGGCTGTTGCAGACAGAACTTGCTAATTCTCCTTTCTACCTGTGCTTTCAGTCATTCAGTCATTGCAGACTTAAATTTCCTGTAAAAACATAAATTCTCACAAAACCAATTGAACCAATGCAAAAAAACCCCACATTTAATTAAATTTGAAAACATTTTTTTTGGATTGGATAATGGAAGTGGGAGCCTTAATTGCAAGGCAGGTCCATGTTTAGGAATGCTTTCATTCAGATAAGATTCTCACTGCAAACACAAAATACTGGATTGTCTGCATGCCACACCAACTTTGAATAAGGCCAAACAAAGCTCTGAATGGAAAGAAAAGGTCTCTCTGGGGTTTTCGCAAAGTTGCTATCGGTTCCTCTCATTAACTTCTGAAAAACACTTGGGACACCTTGGGCCAAGTTGCCCAAGGTCCCTGCCTTGTTCCCGAACCTCCAAAGGTGAAAAGGTATCACATAAACCTTCTAGGTATCACATAAACCTTCTAGGTATCACATAAACCTTCTAGGTATCACATAAACCTACTAGGTATCACATAAACCTACTAGGTTGCTTTCCTAGTGTCTGGGGGTTGAAACAAATGTCTGTGTCAGTGTACCCCAGCTGTAGCGTGCAGTGGCCAAATCTGCATACGGATAGCAAACCAGGGCTGTGCATCTGCCAGCTTGGGCTGCGTGCACTTCTTGTCGGGAAGGGACAACAGCCAAGAATGAGGAACAGTGAATCACAGCAATCATGGTTTCAAGGCTATCATGTGCACAGCTTGCAGCGTGTGACACCGGGGCTGAGCTGACTCCAAATTCATGGTTATTTCTGCCTATGTGCAGCTGTTGGCACCCCCACCTTGCCTCCGGGCAGCACACCCACAGGATGCCAGAGTTGAACCCCTCCCTCGCGCTGCCATTGCCCACATGCAGGGCTCTGTGCTCCTGCTGGGAGTCTGTGCTGCTCTCAGAGTGGCATTTGGGATGCCATGACCAAACCTGAGACACAGGTTTCCAGTACCAACCTGGGAGATGATGCTTCTCTCCAGGCTCACATGGCACTCACAGGCATGGTTCCTTCTAGTGCCTACCCACCCTGCCCATGGCTCAGGGCCCCATTTCAGCCTCCTGGGGCTGTCAGCCCCTCATCCAGTGATGCTGCAGCAGGGCTGGTCTCCAGCTCTCCACAGCCCTGCTCTGCCTGGTGTCAGCCAGTCCCCATCCCCAGATTGATGCTGAAATGCTGAGGTCTGGGGCTGTAGCAATTGGACAGGTCCCCAGAGAGCAGCCATGGTTCCGGGGTCTCGTGGCCTCTCTGCCCTGGCAGCACCTTGCTCAAGCCCATCCTGCAGGTTTCAGAGAGGGTATCAGCTCTCACCCTTTGCCTGGCCCTGGATGTTCTGTGCCAACATCTTGGCAGAAGGCCCTCACTGAGGGGCTGGGTACAGGGTTCCCTGGTTGCTCCACGCATAAGGGAACATGTCTTCACTCTGACTGGCTCCTCAGGCCACCACCAGCCCCAAGAAAAGGGCAAGCTCACAGCCGTTTTCCCCTCTGGTGGCAGCAGTGCCAGTAAATCCCTGACACAGCACAGAGAAGCCAGTTGTCCTGTTTCCACTGCAGGTATCAACACTTATGTCCCTATTTTCCAGGGGACTGACCCTCTCCATGTTGGCTATACTGAGGATGATCTCAACTGTCACCCCTGAGGCTGTGGTATCAGGATTGTCCAGCCTCTGGGCAGCATCAGTTACAAACCTTCTTTTTTTCTCAAACCTACCAATCCACACACTCCACACAAATTCTCTGTACTGCACCCACTCTCCCAAAGGAGACAAACCCTTCCTCTCACCTCCCTTTCCCACCAAACCCATGGGCAGAGAGCAGCACTCTGGTCCACCTCTCACCAGCCTTCTCACACCTCTTGATAGGACTCTAAGCCGCGTACCCACCTTGCCTCCCACCACCTGTGCACACCTCATCACACTGCATGAGGTCCACTTATGGCGGGGCAGGGGATCCCCAACACCAGACCAGAGATCTGGGGGATCTGACCAGCAGCTTGCATCTGCCATGGCTGCTCCAAGTCACTTTAAGCAAAGATGCCTATGTTTGCCAAAGTTCTTCGTCTGATCAGGTTATCGTTATACTGTAACATTCACAGCTAATGAGCCCAAAGGTAATCTGATGGGTATGAGGTTAAAGTAGAAACATGGAAGGAATGAAGCTAGGACTGACCTTGTGCTGAATATTTCTGGAGAGCAACTAGACTTTGCACTGGCGGGGGTTGAGCACCAGATTGATTTTGCAGTGAAGCACTGCTGAACCTCAGAGTTTCCAGGGATGTCTGAGTCAGCCACTGGATTTCAGGGCTGGGGAAAACTACAGGATACAAAGCTGATGAATGGAGCTTGTGGAAACAATGACAGCGCTAAATCACTGAACTCCAAATGGACTCGAACTCAAGTTTACCGAAGTCTAGACCCAAAATCCAGTTTTTGAAATGCAAGGAGTGCCAGCTGAAATTTATGTGGGCGTTTACAAAGGCTCACAAGTTGCACATGCAGTATTTTCCCCTGGCCTAATAATTGCAAAGCACTGATTTGATTTGCAAAGGTTGCCATGGCTCTCCTGAACTCAGAGATTATTGACAGTAATGCGAATTACTGTGCCTGGCTGCGAGGTGCCTGGAAGGAAATTCCTGTGCTGGGACTCGGGGCAGAACAGGGTTTGCTCAGAGGCTGTTTGGTCCCATTATATACACCACCAGCAACAACTTCACAGAACATACAGCTCTGGGCATGGAGGCGACTTGGCTCCTCCAGGGTCTGACCACAGCTGTTCCTTCTCAGGGAGCACAGGGTGGGAGATGACCCATCCTGAAAGGCCCAGCACAGAGATGGCTGCTGCCTCTCCAAGCTCACAGGTCAGTGGTGGGACTCAGGCTCTCCCTGCACCAGGGTCATGCAAAAACAGCCTGTCTGAAACAAAGGCGCTGTTGTTTTGGTGACCCTGGCAAAGCTCTGAGTCCTCAGCATGGAGATGGCTGGAGCAGTACAGCATGTCCCTTCCTCTGGACCTTGGTGCCCAGGATCCTCTGCTGCTTCGGGCTGTTATCTGACATTTCAGATAGTGAGAGAAGAGAAGAGAAAGTCAAACATGAGAATGAAATGCGCATTTTTAAATGCTCCATGGGATTTTATTTGTCGCCTTTGCCATTGGGTTTCCTCATGCTGCAGTTCAGGGAAGAAGGAAGCAGCCCAGTCTGCTGATCTGCAGCCTCTCCTGGTTAGTCAAGATGGTCACACTGTTACTCATGTGCTGAGCCTCGTATGAACCCTCAGCAGATCAGGAGTGTTTCAGGAGATTTTGACCAAGTAGGGTTGTGCAATCCAGCCAAGGCCTTCTCAAACACTAATCTGCGGAGAAATGTTGTGCAATGATCACTTATTTACTCACAAGGAAAGGAGCTTAGTGTGAGAGAGAGGAACAGCAAGACCCGCTGTACTTCTGCAAAGAAACAAAAAATTGTGGGGCCACTGCATGCACAGAGCGGATTTAATGCCAGTTTGCACCCAATCTGTCAATAATTCACTGAAATAATTACACTGACAGGCTCAAGAGATTTTAGGCCTTCTCATGCTCCAGTCACACCAAAGGTACTTCAAAACCTGGCACAAGACTGGCATTTTCCACAGGTTTGTGAAGTGGTTTAGGCTGGAGGTCACCAGTCCAATCCCTGCTCAGGCAAGGCTACCTCCCAAGGTTGCTCAGGGTCTCATTTTTCCGTGCACCAAGTCTCCAGATCTCAAGGTTATGCAGCCTCCCTGGGGCCCTACTCCTTGCACTGTGAAAAACAATTTTCTCCTATCCAGCTGGTGTGAAGACACTTTCTGTCCCACCAGAGTCCTTCTTTGGTGGGTGTTGCTACTGTGGCATACTGGCCAGCTCTGCCTGTGGTGCATGATTGCATAGGACTGCAACTTCTGTTGTCTCCTGCCTCTTTTGAGGTTTTGTGTTTCCTAGGAAAGAAACAGCCTCTGATTCAGAATTGCCCCAGTTCTTGGCACAAAATGCTGCTTAGTCAGCACTTGAGCTTAAGCATCCTTTCCCTCTGCTGCGCCTCTATTCTATTCTCATAAGGCAGAGGCTGAGCACAGGAATGAGAGGCTTTCAACCTTCTGCTGTCCTGATGAGACAAGATGCAACTTGAAGAGAGCTAAAATAATGATTCTCACTGGAATTTCTAAAAAAAGTGCATTATCTCCGACTCATGTGAACTGCTTCCTGCTTTATTACTGGTAGAGAAGGGAGGTCTGAATGAAACCATCCATCTAAGTCTGCGTGGTACAGAAATAGCCAGTGCAGTGCACTGTGGAGGCTGATCACAGACCTGCCCTCCAGGTGCTCTCAGGGGAAAGGCAGTGACCTGCTGTGTGCAGCAGAATCTTGGGTAGAGGCACACAGCAGATTTGGCTCACGGGTAGGAAAAGGGCTTTGAACTCTGTTCAAGCAGTAACCGGGAGGAAGACAGGAAGCCCTGGCTGGGGCGAATGACACTTCCCAGGGGTTACAGATATCCACAGCTATTCTGCTACTTTTGTAAATAACACAGGATCAGCTTTTTCCTGTTCTGCACGGTGGTGACAATTTAATGGAAACCTGTTTTCCATATCTTACATTCCAGCACCCCTAAATTCTAGGAATGGTAGCCTGAGCAGCTGCATGCCTGCAGGAAGAGTGAAGGTGTCTGTACTTGCCTAATACACCACAAGATATTCTGGCGTAAGAGAGACCTTGCACAATCCTAAAATTATTTTCTCATCAGGTTCTATTACCACACCAAAATAAACAGCCTGCCATGCCTGTGTGATGCTACTTGGAGGCCTTAAAACAAATATATCGACCAATGCAGGTGAAGGTTACAGGTTTTGTTTTCTGCAAAAGAAATGGGTCTTTGGATACAAACTGAAATTTCAGTAGGACATAAGTGATTTCTGCGGGGTGTGGATGAGAACCTGCTGCATCTCAGACACTGAGGGTGCAGTGACATCTTCTGCAGATTGACAGTCTTTTACTTCAGCTCATCCCTGAGGCATCACAACACCATTCAGGATGGTGAAGCATTGGAAATCACTCTTGCAAGAGGAAAACAGAACAGAATCCCACTCTCACATTTCGGCTTTGCATCTCAGAGCTACAAGTGTCTGCAGGAGGGCCAGGGCACCTGATGGTAAAAAGTGTCACGTGGGTATCACTGATGGGTGAAAATAAGAACAGCTGGTTTTTCATCTGATAATTACTTTGAGGTCTATTTAGTATGGCTGGAGACTCTTAGCTTTTTTTTTTTTCTTTTACCTCTGCATTTTTGATATGAAAATCCAAAAGGACAAAAGCCTCTTCTGAGTATTTCAGAAGTAAATAAGTATTTACAAAAGGTGAAAAAATTGTTAAACCTATGAACTAATTATAATAAGTCCTTGAGGAACAGCTTAGATTTCTACCACAGAGAACAAATGTAAAAGCAGAGATGAGTAAAATATTCAAACAGGGCTTTGAAAGAGTAATTTCTTTTGTTCTTTCAAATTGTTTGGGGGCTCTTGGTACACCCTTGTGATCACAGCCATTAAAAGCTGTCCTGTGCGGCCAGCCTGTCCTCCTGCCACCTGCAACACATTCAGGAAGTAATGAATTTCATACTCTTATTTTTGGACTTCAGCTTTACAGCCAAAAATAAGCAAGAAGTAACTCAAAAGCAGCACATTTCCCAACTATAACAACCCACAATGTGTAAACTTTCTTCAGTAAAGCCTCTCACTCAGCTGAAAGTACTCATGTTCCTGGCTTTATCTGGCTCTTTATATAAAAGTAGATTCAGTTACACACCCTTCAACCCTCTACTCCATGTGGAGTTACCCAGAATCTTTGGTGGAGACATAGGTTTAGTTTTTCTCAAAGTTCATTTTTTTCCCCATGGAGATGAGGTAATCTTGCATACTTTTGGGACAGAACTCTGATGTATTTCTGTTTCCTGTCTCCATGTGTAAAAAGGTATGGACAACCTGAAACTTCTGTGAATCGCCTCGCAAGCTCTAATTTTCCTCCTGCTTGTCATTCACTGAGTCATCTCTAAGGAGTGGTGCCTTCAAGTGTGGTCTGGGGCTTTTGACATATTTTTGTTGTTGCTTTTAGTTGTGCTTTGGGGGTTTGTTTTGGGTTTTGTCCGTTCAGTTGTGGATTTCTTTTTTGAGACCACCTGTCTTATTAAAGTATTAGAGGGGCATATTAACCTTTTAATCCAGTATCATAGAATTAATTAGCTCTCCTTCATTTTCAAGACACAAGATGTCAACTTTATTCATAGGCAATTCCTGTACTCTATGACTTCCCACAGGCTTGTGCGTATATACAATTAATTATAGAATACTGGTACTTAATTTACAGCATTAGATGTTTTTTTTCCTTTGCAAAACAGTGCTTTCTACCCACAAAGAATTTTACTGTGCAAAACTAACAGTTCTCAAATGCAACTCATTTCTTTAAACTGTTAAGGAGTTAAAGCTTAAAGAACAAGCTTTGGTTTCTTCACTCTTTAACCAATCTGCAAATTAGTCACTGCAATGGAATTCATTAACTTTTTTAAAAAAGCTAATAGTTAGCAATAGTATAAAAGGAATTCCAGAATTAATGACTCAATGTTTAAATTTAGCATGGACTTAGCAATCACACAGGTGGCTTGTAGTGTTCATCTAGAGATTCTTAAGAGCATTGTGCTTGGAAACAAATTCTCCATCTTTAAAGCTCCAGGAGGTCTAACAGAATGCCCATGTCAAAGCAGCAGGCTGTCAGCAGGTGGGGATGCAGAGGCTGCGCTGCTCATGGTCAGGTGCCTCAGCTCCCAGCACAGTTCCAGTACCGTGGTTGACTCTCTTCAGGTTGCATGCATGTGAAGTCTGGATTATTATGGTTACGAAAAGTTATCACTTGTAGTAAGGGTTACATTAGGGTTTCCATCAATACCCAAGGCACACTTGATTCATAGCCAGGCATATTCTGCAACAGAGAACAATAATGATGAGGAATTTTTCAGGTGCCCTGATCTCAAACTATTTCCAAAGTGACTGCAGCAGGTTGCCCCCAGGAGTGGGAGGCAGCAGTTCTTCACCTTCTGGGTTTCATGTGCATGCTGTCTGAACCACCAGACCACTCTCACATTTCCCACCCCTCTGTTTACCTCTCTCCCTTTTCTTCCTCTTGCATAACTCACAAGCTAGGATCCCAACATCCACCACAAGCCCCTAAGGCAGAATTTCAACACCTTGGCCCTACCACACCACCACAAGGGTCAGCCTGGCCCATTCCTTCCCTGCTTTCCTACCACAAGCTCACAGATGAGGGTCCTAGCACCATGTTCCTTTTTGTCACCAGAACCCAGCAGTGCTGTGGTGTTCTGAGCCAGCAGCTGAGGGGGCAGCACAGAAAACACAGCCATTCCCAACCTTGCTTCAGTGTAAGATTACAGGAATTACAGGGCAACACCCTTGCACCAGTCATGCCATTTTATGTTGTGTGGTGCACTGGGATCCTCTGACTGGCTGTAATTTTCTCTGAGGTTCAACCAGGAAATTAAAGGGTTACAGGGGACATGGATCATTATGAATGGGAAGAGACTAATAATGATATGTTTTCCAAAATAAACATTGTTAACTTTAGAGTGAGAACCTTACTAACAAAATGGTCAACAGAACAGAACAAGTGAGAAGCTTCTAGGATTAGGTTTCACTTGCCTATTAGTTTCTGCATTTTTAGCCACAAATAAAACTACGCTGTGTACCTGGGAAGCCCATTACCTGTCAATGGGGTATCCTCCTTCACAAAGGTTGACCAAGGCATAGAGCTGTCTCAGTGCATACTCATACTGAAATAAACAAACATTGTTAATTGTTTCAGTGATGAAGAGCAGGTGTTGCTTATCCAAACTAAATTGTGGAAGTAATTTAGAAATGCTATTAATATTCAAGGTTTTTAATTGATTGTCGTGATGATCTGGTACTGGCTAAATGGGCGTTTGTTCTGTGCACTTTGCTCTTTGAACTTCATTAGGTAAATCCAGTTCTGGTGCACTGTGCCTCTTAGGCAAGCCCATCTATCCCATTACATTATTGAAATCCCACAAAACAGAACACTAAAGAGGGTATCTTGCCTGATGTCAGGACTTTTTTACTCTTGTCTAAACAGTCTAACAATCCTGTCTAACGCTATGATTTGATCCAGTGGGACCCCAGGAAGAACAAATGGTAATAAAAGCCCTAAGCTAAAAGGCGGCTCTCAGGAATTCAACAAGACCACGGAAATGGCAGTGAGGCTATTGCAAGGAAGTATGCAACACAAAATCATGGTACTGAAATCTAAATGCACCAAGACTATGAATTCAATGGTGGTGCTTGAGTTTCTGTTTTGTCAGTAGAGATGCTTCATGCAGAAATACAACATAATTAATATTGGCATTTCTGGGGCGAGATCTGATGAAGGGACAGCAGTAACTATTATAAACTAGGAGTTATTTCGGGGTTTGTTTACAGTGATTTTCTTGCTTATCTACAAGTGTAGTCGATGTGTTTTCCTGCTTCCAAAAACAATACTTACCCTTTCTCCGAAACTAAGCTTAGTTTTCGACTGCCCCAAGCTAACTTTTCAATAAAAGATGATTTTTGAGATATGCCTACGACTACTGTGCTAGTTTTTCCAGTATGTTTATCAGGTTGTATCAAATGATTGACTTACCACAGCCAAGTGCCAGTTGAAGCAATGAGCTTTGAAGTGGTTCACAGCTGACTGGTAACAGTCATAATTGCTGATGGTCAATCTGTCTGAAAGAATTTGCTTGGTCTTTTCTGTTGATCCTGTTACTATGGTGATTATCTTTCGCATGGATTCTTCAATAAATTCTTTCACCTGTACATAGAACAATGAGAACTTAAAACATTCTTTCTCTAAATCTCCTTTGAAGACTTTGAATTAAATTTATCTTTTTTTAAACCCACCACAACTTTTGAGCTCTTTAAGGAACCCAATTTTGCCTTTTATTTTTAGCAGTGTTTTCAACCACTTAATATACAAATGAAAAGCAGGGATACAGAAAGTCAGACCAGTAACCGCAATCACTCACTGTCCTAATATTCTGTCAAAAGAAAAGTACTAACACCACCAGTACTGACTTCCATTCTGCAAGAGCTACTTGATTTTACCTCCAGATATGCTTTCATTTCTGCAGCAATCTTCTTAGCCTCATAAACGTCATTGGTAGCCATCAGCTTTCGTTTCATGATTGCAAAGGGCACATCTGGACTGGGTGTCAGGTCATGATGTTCTACTGGTGGCAGAGAAATGGGCACAGCTTTCTTCCCCATTCCCTGGAACTGCATCACTTTCATGGAGGAGATACTCTGAAGAATAAAAAGGAAACAGATGGAAACTATCAATCACCCCAGCAGGTAGTCTGTTTTTGCTTTGCCATCCAATCCTAACTCTCTAAACTTGCTTTATTAGAGAAAATAAAGAGATCACAGGGTTGTAAATGTATGTGTGTGTGCATATTGGGTTTTTTTAATACAATGAGGTCAAGGGAATTTTTATTTCCAAAAGTCATTGGGGGGAAAAAGATTGGTAGGATATATAGCTTCAAATCTTTTTCGTTTGGGACTATAAATGTTGTATCACCTCTTAGCTCTTCCCATTTGAGGCATCACTGTACTTTTAAACGTATCATTAATATTCATAATATGCCTGGAACCAGTAAATACCCTTCTTATACCTGACTGAAGTGAAGTGCCAAATGACTGGCAGAGCTTGGAGAACAACTCGTATCCTGACTCCTTGGAATAAATTATTTCCCTAATTAGCATCAGGATCATCATCTCTTAAATGCTAAGTGGTCTTCTAAGATAAATGGCTTCATTTTCAAAACCAACTCTGCAAGTTTACAGCTGGGTTTTGTTTGGGTTTTCTTGTTTGTTTTAAGGTATGAAAGTATAGGGCAAAGGGCTTAAAGATACAGGAAGCCCATATAGTCACATACATACTCTGTTTCCATACTGCATCACATGGCTGGTGTTGGTGCGTTTCTTTACCAGTTGAAACTGCTTGTGAAGCGTTTCTTTTCTTAGATCCTCCTGCATGAAGAAATTTTCCATGAGATCATAGATACTTAAATTCAGCTAGGAAACCTCAAAAGGGTCTTAGTTGACAGTATCTTGAAGGAAGTATAGGGCATGAGCCGCAAAACCTTTGAAAGACATTAACAGCAAAAATTTAAAAGAAGATTGGATGGCATATTCTCATGTTGCTTTCAGTGGTCTCCCAGCAAGTGGGCAAGAAGGGAGTGGGCTAGAACAGAACTCCCAGATTTGTTTAATTAATACTATTCTCCATTATGCCAACAAATGGGTTAGCCACAGTTCAGAATCTAAGCACCTCTGAAGCAGATATACAACTGTTCAACACATCTGGAGATAAGTTTGTGGCACAAACAAACACAGATAATATATGGCCCTGAATAGCAGTTAAATACTTTTACTAACTCAATTTCTTGATTTTGGTCTCACATAAAGCCAACTATTTTCACAATCCTGTAGAAGAGCTATTTTTCAAAAGCCTAGTGATTTTTTGGCACACATGAAAATGAAGAAAACTCATCTACGTAACTTACCATATCTGAATCTTCCATCCAATTCACACTGTACCAGTCCCCAAGGTAAGTCTGCCTTTCATCATCATAGTAACATGCATAAGATGACTCTTTGGGATTGGCAGCCGTTGTTGCATAAACTGCAAGACAAAGAGGAAGTTTTTTTCCTCCTCACTTTTTTTTACCCCCCCTTTCCCTCTCGTGATTTAATACTTAGCTGCATGTGATATATGTATTTGTCTAAGCATTTTGGCTTTCAATCATTTATTTCCAAATAGGAAGAAAGAAAGAAGCCTGTTAATAATTCTGTTTAGTCAGACTCAGTGCTGTTATAAGAGCTTCCCCCTTGCTGCCAAATGTGTGGTCTGGGTGTGCTTGAAGAAGAAAACGCACTTCTGAAGGAAAAATCTACTATTCAAACAACTGCCTGAGAACACTGTGCACTGACAACTCTCTCTGCATATATTTTCTCTATTACGATAATGACTATTTTTCCCCAAATGTGAAGAACATCCCTTAAAAATCATCTTTTCTTTTTCCAGAAAGTTTCACCTTCTTAGCAATACATATATTTTCTTAGATAACACTCTACACAGAGAAAATAACAAAACAAGCCTACATCTGCTCCAAGCAGTTTCCCCAGTAAAGTATCTCTAGCAGACCAGAAATACTGTAAACACATCTTTAGAAATATGGACTAAGACAAAAGTTATTTTGGCTTTTTGCTGAAGTCAACACACAGCATACTTGCGTGACTGAAGTCCACATCTCAAAATTAAAAAGTGTTACACGTGATTTTACAGAGCTACAGTATTGTTTCTACTCAGCTTAAAGGTCAAAAGTCAAAAAAAGTCTCAAATCTTGTCTATGTAGCAAAATGCTCATCTTATGACCCTTTAAAGCACTTACTAAGTAACCAGTTAAACCCACCATATAAAGCTGCCAAAGACAGCTTTGTACTGCAATATATAAATTGTCAATTTTCTGCCTTTGTAAGTCTGTGGCTGAGCTGGTTGTAAAGTCAGAATCCTCAGACTGGGAATTTCTGATAGAACAAACTTTGAAAAATGCTGATATACTGAGCATTTCTCTTGAAGAACCATCAATACGAAACTTTCTGTAAGTCCTTGACAGGGCTGTAAGAAGCCTAGGTGGGTGCCAGGCAGCATACCAAAAGATCAAAGACCCAGGATGTCATGGATAAGCACGTGGTTGATCTTCCCTGGAATCACAGCTTCAAAATGACAAGGAAGAGCACTTGGTCTCCCTGCCACAGAGCAGGAGTTTCAAAAGACTGTGATTCCTGATCCTAATCAAGGCTGAGCTTCCAGCTCTGCAACAGAGAGCATGGAAACCCTGAAACATCTAAGTTTCACATGCGGGGTTATTGTGCAAATGTGCAGCAAAACTGCCTGGCAATGGTGTCTCACAGGTGCCTTCGCTACTCAATGAAACCGAGAGCAGGAACTTCACATCTGCTCTTAGAAGTGCTGAGGCTAAGAAATGTCTCTAGAACTTAACTCCTCCCAGTTAAGGGCAACCACTTGGTTGCTGCAAAGAAATACGTACTTTTTCAACTTCTCATTTGCAAGAAACTGAAAGCCTTGTTAGTCTTCTCTAATTCTCCATTAATACTTTCAAAGACATTTTCTGTAAATGGAAAGTATTACTTTCTCAAATTCTTGTGCTCCCTTGCTAAAACTGCATAAATATAAGTGCCTTGAACCTATTTTTGACACAGTCAATACCTGTTTAGGTCTGTGACAAGTTGTTACATATAAATCCAGTAAGTTAGCTGATTGCTCACCATTGATATTATCAGGCAAATGATTCATCATAGATCCAGACTCGCATGCCTCAATGTAGAACACCATCTATAAAATAAAAAAATAAATCAGAGACCTTAAGAAATTCCATGAGGAAATGGAGAAAAGTCCTTCAGTGTTTGCTGTAGCTAGTTGCCCTCTGCTGCTATTACTGAAACAAAAACTATGCATAATGCTGCAAAACAAAAGACAATTTTTCATTTTCAGGAACTAAATTATGTGGAAAGGGGAAAGAATCAAAATGAAAAGGTGTTATTAATCCCTACAGAATTCACAGGGGTCTACTGACTAATGTACAAAGCACAGATGAAATACACAGTCACTCTTCAGGCACAGCAACATATCATTATTGAATGTGGGATTTCTGGAACAAATAGCTGTCTGTGTGTTCCTAAACACAGCCAGCCATAGCAGACAGATTACCACAAAGAGCTGCTTAAAAAAACACTAATAAAAATGTTCTGAATATTAATTTTTCTGTTTAACAGTACAAGGGATTAAATAAGTTCACAGAATTTTCTGATGAGCGGTACAGTCTCAAAATGTATCAGTAATGGTAAGAAAAACATGAGGTACCTACAATCTTCCTGAAGTAACAGTGCACTCTAAAGTCAACAAAACACAGGAAGAAAGAGTCAGGTACAGATTATGAGGGTGCAGTAGCTACAGATGTTGTTTTTCTAGTCAGTATACATAGCATTAGCAAACAGCAGTACATCTCTACACCAACTGCAAAAATGCAGTAAACTAATTATGGAAAGACAAAATCTGGAGCAGATCAGTCCTTTTAAGTGCAAAATCCTAATGCAAATTTCACTGCATGTAACAATTTCCTCCTGCTTTGCACAACTCTCAAAATGAGGACATCTCTCTCTCTCTTAGATGCCAGCTGCTCTTTTAATTTCACAACTTCTGATATGCTTGTTTACCTTCCGGTATTTCTTGTGATGATACATGTACCAAATGGTCTTATTCAACTCCTTCACATGAAGCTGTAAAATAAGGAGGTTTGTATTAGAGCCATATATGTCCAACAGACACACAATTCACTTAATAAATGCTAACTGTTGTGAATATGTATGCTATTTTCCCAATAAATTTATCCAGTGCTTTGCCCTTCTGGAATATATCATTCTAGTATTTACCACTCTGGAAAAGATGAGTAATGGTTCCAGAGGGTAGGTATAGTGCACCAGAAAGCCAAGTCATTTCTGTGTGAAAAAGTCTGTTTGGACCACCAAAGTCCAATAAAACATGAAATGACACAACAGTTTCAATTGAATGCTTCAGAGTCTAACTAGAAAAAATCCAAAATGCAGGCATGAGAAGAATATTGCTCTTTTTCTGCCTCTCCCCTCAATATAGTGGTGCATTAAATAGTTTCATGTCCTAAATTTATTATTTTAGTCTGTCACTAAAAGGATGTTTTTTATGTTATCCCCAGGATGCTTACATCATCATCAGGAAAAGCCAGAAGTCCGGGAGCTCCATGGTCAGTAAAGTAAACAAATACATGATCCTTGGGACCACTGTAATGAAAATTCACAAACAAACTCTTTTTAACTACTCCAACTTAATCTTCATTACAACAATCATCTGCATCTCAGTGCCAAGACAAGTCTATATCTGAAGATAATAGAGCTGAAGCACCTTCTCCTCCTGGTAATACTTTTTTCCCGCAAGCACACTGCTTTGAGTGTTTATGAGAGGAGATGAGTGCCTACAAAAAGCATGAAAACAGAGATACAGGCTAGTTCCTGAAGCATGGGGAATACGGCAATTACACTTTACATTTCAAACCAGAAACTAACTGCGAGGCAGGAGCTGGTATGTAGGGTATAGTGGAAACACAATTGTTTTCTAATGGCTATTTGAAGAATTTGTGATACTGTGGGTACTGTAGCAGTCCGGCAAAAAATGAATCCTTTTATAACTAAGTTATAGCAAGGCACTAGTCACAAAGGGATAAATCACAAAAAACTTGTTTGCTAAGATCCTTAGGTATGTGTCTGTACTACCTTGTTGTGGTTTGTATGACCATAATTAGCCAAATCAGTGTCAGCCTACAAATCCATGAAGAACTGATGCATGTGCACACTCACCCCAAGGTCAGGCTGGTGGTTGCACCAATTGAGCACTGAATGCTCACAGGCTCTAATTCCCTCAAGTCTGTGTAGTGCACTATTTGCTCTGCAGTTCTATTGAACTTTAAATCAAATGGATTATGTTTGGCTGATAGCAAGGTCTGGCCCTATTAGCTAAATCTGCAAAGGGATTTTGCTTTTAAATTGTATTCAGAGACTACAAAATATAAAATGTGTCAACAGACTGGGAGGAGTCCCCAGGCCATCCTCTTGTTCCTCTGCACCAGGGTCCAGCAAAGGGGTACAGCTGCAGCAGCTCAAGGGGACACTGTCCAGCCTTCTTCCTGGCCAATAACCTGCTGGTTAGGAGGACGACCTAGAATTCCACCTGGAAGCCTTCTGGGCATACGATAACTGAGTTCATGTCCCACCCACTAACAAAAGTCAGGTCACTTGAAAATTCACACAACAGAGCCTAATAAAGAAGGGCTGAGTGTTACTTTTCTGGCTCCGGCTCTTGAGCCTAAGTGCAAAAAAATTGACCAAGGTGAAATGTAAATAAATACGACTTTTACAGGAGGGTTCAAGTTGTCTTCCTGAGCACATAAGTGTCTTTGGCCCTCTGAAGAGCTACTCTCTTATTTGAATTGCAACATCAAGCCTTCACAGGTGAGGTGTGTTCAGAAGAACTTTTTTTCTAAACAAAAAATGCTTTACAGTCACCTCTTGACCCATTCCAGATACTAGAAGAGCACATAATGTGCAGAAATTTATTAACTTTTTGCCTACATGCATTGCAAGTGGAAGTGGGCTGACTGTATCACTTACAAGGTTAGCTGCTTACACTGCTTTTTTAATCATGGAGATTCTATTTTTGCATCAAATATAAGCCATAATTCCATTTCATTAGGAATGGAATTACAGTTTATATTCACTCTCAGTAACTGTACATGTGCTACAAAGACCAAGGCTAGGATTAGACATGTAATTTTTTCAGCTGATGAGCTGTTTAAGCTCTGGCTGCCATCAACCGATAAAATTGATCCTAGGGTTTTTATACTTTAACCTATACTCAATTCTATACCAGTAAAATATTCAGCAGTTGCTTCTTTGTGATGGATAGTTTAAAAAACCAGAACCATTGTATTTCTAACATGAATGACCTGGAATTGCCATCAATAATCTTCCTGAATTCTCAAGTTGCTCTAATTTACCTTGTTCTTTCCTTGAAATCAATGTCAATGTACAAATACACAAGAAATCATTTTCTAAACTAAACTTGTCTTACCTTTTCAATACTTTTCCTGATCCCACACCCTTCACTGCTTCCGCATCTCCTTTCAGAACAGCAAGGAAATTCTTTGGAGTAACATCCTAAGAATTTGAGAGGATTGAAGTTAAATCTAATCATAAAAACAACAAAATCTTCAGTTAGAAAGATGGCTTCCTGAAAGTCAGAATCCATGCATGGATAGCTGCCCATCCTTTTGAATCCATGAAAAACTGACAACTCACTTGGCTAATGAGTGATGAAATCACTGACTAGATTACTGTTCCGCTTTAATGAAACAACTAGTCTTACACAACTGTTCTTCAGATTGAGTTACAACATCTACTAATGCAAGACCCTTCTTCCTTTTATTTCAGATGCCCACACAGAAACAGTGTAAAGGTTCACTTTTATGATCATTGCTTCACTTTAAAGCATCGGTTGTTTATATTCATTTCACGAACACCAAACTTCCTGCTAAAACATGCAGGTAAATAAGCTGGAGGCTTTATACTATGTGCATTTTGGAGTTGAAGTTATGGGCTGAAAGATTTTATTCAGAACACTGGCTGCCCTTCCCTGAGGAATGGGGTTTTCTTTCCTACCTCTTTTGTATAGTCCTTGGGCACTCCAGCATACACATCTGAGCCATTAGGTCTATTGATGACAATGCCTTTTGTTGGATTTCTGAAAGGTAAATGGAACATAAATATGAATAATTACCCACATGCCATACAATGACCACAGAACTAGGAAGCCATTTAAACTGTCCTGACTGGCCAGCTCACCTGAGAGTCAGCAAGAGAACCTGCACCATGTGTCATTAAGTGATCTCAGAACATAAAGGCCTTTTCAATTTGGGCCAGTCACATATGCTTGTCTCAGGTGCCTCAAAGTACATTCAAGTATCTCAACTCAGATCACCTCAATTAATCTGAAGATGAAGGTGGGTGGTCTCTTATACAATCATGTCTCTCCTTGCAGTCCTGTCTTTATTCCCCTCAACTCTTTGCTATTTATCTGCTGTATACTGTTACATCTGGGTGTTAAGGTCCCTTGCTCTTATAACAACAAAGTTCTGCAGTCTTCAGTGCCACAACCAATGCTGAGCTATGGAGTAAAACTTACAAAGTTCATAAGCACATTTCAGAGGAGAATTATTGTGCTGATGGATAAAAATGTCTCTATGCATATCACAGGTGGTTTTAAAAGCTTTTCGTACAAAACTACTATAAATACACTGGTGACTACAGCATGTTTGTAGTAACCATATATTTTGGGACTAGTGTACATCCATCACTTACTCCTCACTATCAGCAATGTCGTCATACATCATAACAATGATCTGCTCATCTGGAATTCCATTTCGGTGTACAATCTGGTAGGCATGGCACACATCTGCCTGAAATTAAACAGATTTCATTATTAGCTTTAATAGAAATGTTACATTTGTCATAGTTTAGGAATGGTATTCCTCAATTCAGTAGTCCCGCTAAAAAACCCCAAAACATACTGTCATTTGCTTCCCCTCTCCCTCCAGTTGGAAACAAAAAAGGCAAAGATCATGGGTTGAGATAAGAACAATTTACTGGAAACAGCAATGAGATAAGAAAATAAACAGTAATAGAAACAATACTAATAACAGAAGGTGTAAGGCAAAGAAGTAATTTACATGGAAAGTCCACAACAAATAGCAACCATTTCTTCTCCACCACACCACACCTTTTCCTGACTGGAAAAGAACCCCTTTCTTGGAAGTGAGAGGAAGAGTCCCTTTCCCCCACCCCTGGCAATGACATGACATAGTACTGAATAAAATCATCCCTGCCCACAGGGCTCCAGCCTCCAGCCCCTCATGGCTACGGTAAAAAAATTAATCCTGTCCCTGGCTGAAACCAGGACATCTTTGAGACCACAAGAAAAATAGCTTTGCAGACCTAAGAGCAACTATTGTCCAAAAGAAACTGCACTCCAATATAAGAGATGAGGGTTGCTAGAGGTTAAACCAAAACTCGATGTCTTTTTCTAATTAAGAGCAGTTGCATTAATAACAGAGACTATGATCAAAATGTCTCATTACTTATTTTGATTTCTTACTTAAGCAGAAACCAGAAGTTACTTCAGCATTGGTACAGATAAAATTTAACTAAAGTTTCTCAGCAATGTTCTGCATTCTGTAAGAAAATCTAAATGAAAACCTTGTGCACTGACAGATAAATTCAAAATGTGCCAAGCAGTAGAATAAAAGAGCTGGATTTCCACCAATTTCAATTAGTTCTGTACCAAGCCTGCACGACTAGGCACTGAAGACTGTCCTCGGCTTAAGCAAGCATGGTTCACCAACGTCACCAGTACAAAGAATTTATTAAATTTTATTTTACTAGATGAGAATTTTGGTTAAGAAAGATTTTCTTTTTCATTATGTATTGCTTACTTTACACAGTAAGAAGTTCAGCACCAAAAGCCACATCATTTCAGTGGAAACCAATTGCAGAATTTCTATTCAGGCTCTTTTCCTGACTTGTACAGGATATGAATAAGCAGATTTTATTTACAGAACTATCCTCCCATGATGCAGAAACAACAATATGTGTTAAAGTGATATTACAGTAAATAGAAACCTCTTTCAGAATGCTATTCTTATGAACCCCAGCTCAAATGATTCTCTTCTTTTAATCTTACAGTCTGTGAATGATCTAATGGGACACTAACAATCATTCCTAAACTGAGAACTACAACCCACTACACGCTAGAAAAAGCTGTGCAGGTTTAATGGAAGAGATCTCATCTAACAAATCCACATTCCAAATGCAGGCAAGAAGCAAGCTTTAAAGCTTACTTCTATTGGACTAATCTGATTTCCTATTGTGGAAACCAAACTGGAGTGGTTTAAGTGGACCAATGCGTTCACATGACTTAAGAATACTAGTTTAACTGAAAGGACTCTGTAAAATCCTGTAACTTTCTAAACCTTGGTCTTCTATGTGCAAATGAAGCTGAAAAGACAAGATAGTAGTTGTAAAAGGTTCTGAAAAGGGGGAGGCACATCAATACTAATGAACACTCCCAAGTAAAATCTCTCATGTGAAAAAGGTGAATGTTAAACTGTTCTTACTAAAGCAGTTCCAATTCCTACTATACAGGTCAGCCCTACATTCTCTTCCAACTATCCCCCACAATTTCCATTATTCAGTTTTGCATTTCACTGTATGTTCTTATACCAGATGCTGCCTCAACAAGTCAAAAGGTAGAGGTTAAACAGGTATTGCATACAATACAGAACAGAAGAGTGCAGGTTTGACTAGGCATGTATTTGATTTTCAGAAGCAAGGCAATCAGAAGTACAGTGATCCTTCGCATAGTCACGGTCCGTAATTTGCGGGATCCCATATCGCTGTCAATTTTCCAGTGAGTTGCGGTACCTGGCGTGTGCACAGAAACTACCACAACCTCAGTCTGATCAGTCCCCCGCCCCACCGTTCGCGGTGCCAGCTCCGCCCCCACGCCCGCCTCTCTGCTTGCACAGCCAGCCTCGTCCCCACTCCCCCCCGCCCTGCTCGCAGGGCTCACGGAGCACCACCCTCCCGCTCCAATCCCGTCCCCGTCCCACTCGCTCGCTTGCCACCACGCGCTGGCACTCGCCCCCCCTGCCCCGATCCTGTACCCGGCGACTGGCCCCCCTGCCCTGGCGCTCGCCCGCCTCGGCGGAGCACAGCCAGACATCTGAAACAAGCCCTGCTCTCAGGACCCACCCTCCTCCAGACCTTATTAGGGGAGGGAGCGTGGCTACGGGCGTGGCGTACTCAACTACGTAGTGGGTTCGCTATCTTTGCGGATTTCACGACTCACGTGAGGCAGACCAGACCCAACAGCCCGCGAGTCACGGGGGATCACTGTATAAGCAAACACTAATCAGGGCTTTTCAACACTCATTGATGAGCAGATCATAGATCCCCTCTCACTCTCAAGGTATAATTCACCTCTATTAAGCTGACAGACCCACAGAAATGCTTAAAGCATACCACAGTGATATACTGTAGTATCACCATATTCAACCAGCAAGTGCCTGTGCTCCCAGACATGGCTGGACAGTAGGGACATTAGAGGTACTTTTACTTAATACCAAGTACCCAAAATTAGTTAAGTTTTGTAAATGCATATTATAGTCTTTTTTGTCTCTTCTCTCCTTCCTTCTGGTTCAGTAACTGTTTGCTCAGCATGTCCTGTCTTAGTAAACAGTAAAGTAGACATTAATGATGAATATAAATGGGTTAAATTCTCTACTGTAAAGGCAGGCAGATCAATGTAATCAATTTCCCTCAGCCTTAACTTATGCCTGTTTGGGGGTCATCCCCGCCTTTTAAGGGTTTTGCATTTGCTGGTAGTGTAAATATATCACCTACAAAGGTTAGAGCAGAAAAAATACCTTTTGCTGTTACAATACCTTTTGCTGTTACAACTCCATTGGCTAAGGTAGGACAGTTCTGAGTAAACAGTTGGGGTTTACTGCACAGAATTAGCTGACCTGATTAGTCATCCTTGATTTTGGTCACATGCTCCTCCTTGCACCCTTTGCACACAGAAAAAAACCATAAACATCTACAAAAGCAGAATAGAAAAGCCCGCTGCAAGAGCAGGGAGGCGCATGTGAATACAGAGTATTTCCTGTTGATGCACAACTGCCTCTCAAATACAGTTATTTGAGGCTTTTTCCCCTCAGAAATATTTCTGGCATATCTGTACCTGCAAAACACCATGAAAGAGACAGCTGTTCAGTTGTTCCAGATCTCTTGCTGCGATTATCCTTTTTGACTTAGTAAATTAAATGAATGATATAAACATTTACTGGAGTCACTAAATGCAAATCACACTTTTGTGAGCATGACCTGGGGCAGGCAGCACCTGCCCCACACAGGACAGGAGAAGGTGTAGCTGTACAGCTCCTACTGCGCATCTGACCTTAGGCCAGCTCCCAGTTCGACACTGTTAACAGCACGGTTCAGACCTTTCATCCCCTGGTTAGTCTAAACCAGCTGCTACATCAGCAAATTTCGATGGAAGATCTGCATAAATAATTAACTCCTAGATTTTGAAAACATGGGGATCAGAGGGTGAACTACCCTGTTTTCCCGGGATGGGCATTTTTTTTTTCCCAAAATCCGAATTCAGGGGAAATGCTAAAAGAAAAAAAAAACCAAAACAAAAACAAAAAAACAAACACTCCTATTTTCCTCTACCATACAGCTACAGTGATCCTCTGCATAGTCGCGCTCCGTAATTTGGGGGAATCGCATACTTGCTGTTGATTTTCCAGTGAGTTGTGGGACCTGGCACATGTGCAAAACCTACCGTGAACCCAGTCTGCTCAAGAATATGTAAATTGGTCCCAGCCGGGAGCCAACGCAGCGTGGCCGGGATGCGTTTAGTGTAGATCTGTGTTTTTGCACAACTGGAATTGTCCTCCGCCGGGCTACAAGATGGGGTGACAGGGCTGCCATTGTGTGTGTGCCATTGTGTGCCAGGGGCCGCGCCTGCCGCTGGTCCCCAACTCCGACACTCGCCCGCCTCGGCGGAGCACAGCCAGACTACTGAGACAAGCCCCGCTCTCAGGACCATCCTCCAGACCTTATATGGGGAGGGGACGTGGCCACGGGCTTGGCGTACTTGACTATGTAGTGGGTTCGCTATCTTCATGGATTCCACGACTCGTGTGAGGATGACCAGACCCAACAGCCCATGAGCAATGGGGGAATCACTGTAGTTACACATTTCAATGACATAGCTTTTAAGTAGACTGCTTGGGCAGATTTTTTGAAAAATCAAGTTGTTTACGACACAGGCATGCATAAATAACTCCTAATAGGAAAAGCCTGGATTTCTGTGAACTTGCATACTTGTCTCATGACTACTATGTTCATAGCTGAAAAGCATGTGTAATGAACTGCCAGCTTATTTGCAAAGTGGCACTATTCCCACTATAGGCATGCTGAAATGTCACAGCCTGAAAAATAAAAAAATCTAATATATAAGCATGATAAAAGAATCACAGAATTAACTAGGTTGGAAAAGACCTTTGAGATCATCAAGTCCAACCTATTACCTAACACCACATCCAGTCTTTAAGACATCTGAAATGCCAGCCATTCTCATTCCTTTGCTTAAGCATACATCAGTGAATTTGCCAAAAGCTATAGCTCTGTCAAGAACTCAGGAAATGTTTCCTTTAAGTTCAGCTTCGATTTTTTAAGCACAGTGAGGAAATGTTAATTGAAGCCAAGCAGCCAAGACATCCTCAGTGTTGGCTACTTGCAAGACTGGAGAATTTATGACTGCTCTGGCTGGTAGTGTCTAGAACCCTGAATAAATACAATCCATGACCACAAAGCTCCCTATATATGACTAAAAACTTCCTCAGTCCAGCATTTTTCTCCTTTAGTAGGTACTCCATCTTTAGTAAGACTGTTTCACATCAGGCCTTCCTACGCACTATGTGTTTTAGAGTATCCAGAAAGTATTGGTCTGTCTCTTTCTGCCCTGAATCCAGCTTTAGATTTCAGTTTCAATCATCTCCCAGAAGAAGCAAAGAAGCAGACAATTTCTCTTACTATAAACTAGTTTGTTGACTCATTCTCCAAATTCATCAGAAGCATTTAGAGCTGTATTTGCTCATGTATACCACTAAAGTTTCCACAAATATTTTATCCATCTCTCTGTGCAGTAAAGAGCTGAGCCACTCTCCCAAGGAATAGGAGCAGTACTCTTGAATAGCAGCCAGTTTAGCAATCAAAAAGCTGCTACAGAGTAGCAGAGTAACTGCTGAGGAGCAGAGAGGGGCATGTGGATAGTCCGACACATTTCAAGCAACTCTAATCAAAACCACTAACATAAAGATAAAAGCACAAAAGGACTGAGAAGCCACAAGCATAAAGCAATATGCATGCTAGCTCCGCAATGGCAGTAAGGTTATCACACTGGGCTTTATATTATTCAAACCACTTAAAACTTATTTTAAGAACTTGATGAGATAAATGCATCAGACAAGTTTAGGACATCCTGATTAGGCAACAGAAACAACTACCCGCAAGGTGAGAATCTCATTCATATATAAGTGCAAATGTTTTTTTTCTTTATCTTGTCTATATTGGGTTTGCACCATTTATAGTGTATACTGACCACTGACAGCTAAATAACCAGACCTAGATGGAGTTCCAGATTCCTTGAGGTTGTCATGGGTTTGGTGTTGGAGGTTTTTTTTTACATGTTTACCAAGGAAAAGTTTTAACAATTTTTTTTATTCTTTCCCTCTTTCTTTCTCTTGCACCCCCTGCCCCCACCTTCCCAAGTTCAGGGGGGGTGTGGGGACGGAGAGGGATCAGGGGAAATGGGAGGACTCATCCCGAGGTTTGAGAGCCTCCTCGGTTGAGTCTAAACAGAACTTAACCTCTGGAATTCTCTAGGAGAGAGAGAGAAGTACCTTTTCAGAGGCAAGTCTGGAAAGTCACGAGATTGAGTAATGCAAGTGGACATCTTCACTGCCAGAAAAATAAGAGTTCTCCCAATGAGAGCTGCCCATGAGAACACTGGGAGTTATAGCTGGAGTCCCTGCCCCCGTAAAAGGGGGACAGGTAAGTCATTGAAGAGAGCAAGACCTCAATTCCCTAAGAACCTTGTTTCCCAGGCTTTTGCCTTTTGGAATGTCGGGAAGAGAGCCTTTAAATACTGTTGCACACAGGCAGCTCATCCCTTCTTCCTTTCCTTCGGTGCTGAGAGGTTGGCGCTGAGGCTTAGACTCCTGCCTTTGCCTTGGACTCTTGTTCTCCTTGCCTCCGTTGCTACTTCCCTGTGTTTTCCTGCCTGGCTGCTGCTGAGAAGAGGACTTTTGGACCTGGATTCAGATTTCTACCAACATTTTTGTGGGTTTGCCTGCCAGCTGGCTCTTTTGTTTTCCCTTCCCTGAGACGACAGAAGCCACTCTGCTGTTTGGGAAGGGCAGCTTGTATTCTACTGCCCCAGCATTCAGTTATCTGAGGGATATTCTGTTTGTGTGGGTGGTTTTGGGGGGTGGTTGGGGTGATTTCCTGTTATTTGCCAGTGTCAGTTTGATTCATCCATGTACCTTTTCATACATATATATAAATATATATACAGTGAATCCCCACTGCATTGCGACTTCTCCTTTATGACCCCGCCCATTTGTGAAGCAATTTTTTCACAGTCCGGCTTCCAGGATCTGCGATTTATCCCAGACCACGCATGCTCGGTGCTTCTGCTTTGCCGAGGGGTGGTGCTGGCTCTCCCTGTGACGCGGGACATACCCGCCCCTCAAGAAGGCGCGCAGTTTCTCCAGCTAAGCCTGGCGTTTAGAGACCCGTGGCAGACCCGGCAGCCACGGCCTCGCAGCAGCCCCCACTCCGCAGCAGCCCCTGCCCCGCGGCAGCCCCGGTGGCCCGAGATGCCATGGCAGGACGCCGTGGGCACACGCATGAGGGTCGGAGTGGGGGAGCCAGGGCTCAGGGTTTGTGCTGTGGGAGCGTGGCCACAGCAGCCTGGAAAAGCCAACAGATTCTCAGGGCGGGGGGTCGTCTCCTGAGTCAGAGGGGGCTCAGAAACGGTTCCCTTTGCTCCCCTATGCTGACAGTCTGAGGGGAGAAGCAGAAAATTGTCCGCAGAGCTCTGGAGTGCTGGGGGTGGGTGGGTGGAGCAATGGGCGTGGCCTGCATGCATATTAACGACCTGCACTTCTTTGAGAGTTTAGCATTTCGCGAGGCCTGTGGCCTGTCCCATTCCTCGCGAACGAGGGGATTTAACTGTATTTCTTTCAATAAAGTTGGTGTTTCTCTAACGATCTCTCGTCCATTTTTCTTTGAAAACAACCCCATCAGTGTCCAAACCAGGACAGAGGTTACAGGGGCAAACTTGGTGTTTCCAGAGTCTGCAAAGCCTTTACAAATTTATTGTTCCTGGGGACTGTACAGCAAACAATGATGGACTATTTTCCCCAAAACTTCTCACATATGAAATGAGACACAGTTTTAAGGTACCATCTATTTCTTCTGTGTCTATGGCTGTTTAGTCAGATGAATACATACGACCATCAGGTTAACCACTGCAGCAGGCAACAGATTTATGTTTTGACAGTGTTGTTTACAGGCGGGATGCAAAGCAACTGGAGCCCACAAAATATGAATGTGATACAAACATGCAACATCATGTATTAACTGTATCCTGAACAGCTGACTGGAGCAACTGAAACCCAGAGATGTGTCTGTTGAGGTCTCAAATTACAAAAGGACATTATGAGTGCTTAGCTACATGTAAAAATAGCAACCAGTTCAGTAATAATAAAGCCAGATTGAGTAACTACTTATAGGAACATTCACATCTATGAATCCACTTGTACACAGGCTAACTCAGAGAAGTTCTAAGGAAGAAAGGTGATGGATGGCAGGAAGCAAGCAAGTTGGACTAAAGCATTTTTTTTTCTACAGTTTCTCCCTTGGAAAGCAAAGAATTACACAAATCTGCAATCCTGAAGCATTGCTTTTCTTTCTAACAGTACAAGCATTATTCTATTGAATGACATGTTTCTGTGTGCGTTCACTATGGAATTTCATGATGGGTGAAGCACAGAATTGAAAGACTAAGTCCTATTCCTGGTTCCACTGCAAGTGACTTGCACAAATAACTCCTTACAACGCTTTTGCTCCCACCACTGGCAGGTAGAGAACAGTAACACACAAAGTCATGGTGATCAGTCTGCATATTTCAAAAAATTTGTTATAACTTCTCAGATTTCTGTGATATCTTTACTCCTCTGTGTAACTTTTAGTAAAGTCTGTTGTTCTGCTTGCTTTGCTGGGAACAAATTTCTCCAATTTTTTGATACCCAAGGCACGCTTGTTTGGATGACACTTCATGGCACACACTGGTGGATTTCCCATGACTAACTGCTGCATCTGTCTCATTACGTGTCCCTCTCCCACTATGGGTGCTCACTACCAATAGGCCCTTAAGCTTGGTCACAAAAGGTCACTAGGCAGAACAGTACAGGCTGCTGATCTGCTGCATCTTGTAGGAATTGGTTCTTTTCATTACAAGTTAGAGGCACAGTGTCTTGTCCAAGACGCGCAAGCAGGAGCTCAGCTCCATTCTGAAGGATCCTTCACAAAGACTCTCTTATTTTATAATGCTGATTTCATAACTTTGATAGGATTAGTGATGCTGTTTAAATTTTCTTTTTTTTTTCCAAATGTAAATACTGTATATGAAGGAAGTGGTAGTTTCCAATACAGAGATTTCTAGTATTTAAATTCAGAACCATCTGACATGGTAGATATATTGCACTGTTAGTAGACATTACCTTCAAAATTAAGGTATTTAAAGAAATCCTGTACTCATTTTTCTAGCCTTGAAAAGGAATTTCACAACTGTGTGCAAGGCACACTCATAAGTTAATATGCTTCTGTGAAACTGGCTTGTTCGAAAGACTTACTGTTGGACAGAAATATGTAAGGATGGATCTTGTGTTCTTTATAACTCCATTGTACCTGGCAGATGTACTCGCCATTGAAAGCTTACTGACTGATTAAAAACTCTGTACCTGGGCAACCAGGAACAGGAATTCTCATGAGCCACAGCTTCAAAAATATAGCTTTATTGAGGAATGAATGCCGTGGTATGAACTCCTCCTGGAATGGAAGGGAGCCCGCTAGACTGGTTACACAACAATAGCAACAAGCAGAGCACAACTCAGTAATTATATTTAGACACCCCAAGACAGGCAGTGATCAAGTACAGCACTAATATTTTCATAATTGTTTTCAAATTTTAACTTCAAAACTCTATATTCTTTAAGATTTAATTTGAAATACAAATAGCTTATACTAAGGCTGTAATATTCCAACTATGGTCATCAGGTGGTCACTACAGTATAAGAAGCAAGAGAAAGAAAGAGGAAGTTGCAAGTTTCAAGCAGAGACTGCATTTAAGCATAGATTAATCTGTTTAAGGGATTGCCCAAGACTTCCCCCAGAGGAAAATGCTGTGGAAGTCTCTGACTAAGTCTTGAACTTAATCAGAGTTAAGTCACTTGGACTTAATCCTCTCCATACTGACACCTACACTCAGACCACAATTCCGTAACACCCTGACTTTCACAGTGCCAAACTCGGGAGTTCCTGTTCAGTCTTCTTTTCTGCCATTTATTTTCATTCCTGCACCCTGCTGCACCATATCCTTGTTGTGCCAACCAAACTCTGAGACCATACTTTTGAAGACAAACAGCAAACTGACTCAGGTTACAAGGAACCCCCTTCCACAAATCCTCCAACCCTCAAAACATATGATGTGTTTACAGCCTTCACAGACTTCTTTTCACTGAAGAAAGGGAGCTTTTCATAACATAATGGAAAGAGGAAAAAAATGGAAAGGAAAAATGGGAAAAAAACACCTTAACTCAAGACATCATTTGTAGACCTGCAAACTGGAGTTAAATCCTCCAACCTAGCCATGGAATATTTATCCTAAATGACATAGGTCTCCCAGGAAGCGGAATTGTGCTCCTCCTGCTAGTGACAGCTTTTTCAGGAGACGAAAGACTAGACAAAATTCTAAAGGAAAAAAAAATCACATTGTGAAAGGAGCAGTGGAAGGCAATTCTTGTGGTGATTACAAGAACTAAGAGCAGATTCTAAATGAGTCTTGCTGCTGTTTGTTTTGAAAACTTCACACACACCTGGGAGTCTAGAAGTAGAGGCACTTGCACACACAACAGAAGGACCAAACTAGTCTAGATGAGAGGCAGCTCTCATCTTCCTGCAAGTTTGGGAGCAGCCCTTTTCTGGAGCATGGACAGCATTAGCTTGTGGAACCAGCGGTGCTTACCTGGTGTCGATAGTTGTACCAGCCATTTGAACCTGCAACAATCACCACCCAGTGCTTGCCTCCATCTTCAGGTTCTTCCATGGGAAATGTGCTGATGCCCAAAGCACAGCCCAGCAGCACAAGTGCTTTCAGTATCATCTCTCGTCTTTATTTACTCCTCAAACGTGAGAAAAGTTTCCTAATAAAGAATTTTGAAAGAAGTAGATGAGAGGACATCAAGCAATAAACAAATGCAAAATAGTATCATGACTAGAAGGTTTTCTTGCTTGGGGAGTGAGTTTGTTTGTTTTACATATCATTTAACCCACAGGACAATTTCTGGTCATATCTTCCTTTATCACTAAGCTACTAGTAGTTACAATAGTTTTCTGTCAGCTTTCAAATCTGACTGAAGGCAATTCTGAATAGGACAACCAAGTCGTTCAGCTCCCTCTGGTTGTTTTGTTCTATAATAGTTGGTAATGAATAAGCCTCAAACACAGAGCAAGCCTCACTATCAAGTATTTCACAGATAAAACTTTCAGATTAATACTGTTCTCTTGGCCTCTGCTTATCCTGTTTCCCTAGTTTCCACTCACTGGCAATTAACCCATTACTACTGGGTCAAATTCTGGGTGATGTAGGCACAAGGATGCACTGACATGGAGATTGCTGTGGAGTTGGAAGGTCAGAGTGTCACAAAAGCTCTCTGTGCCTGCAAAGTCAGAGAGGGTGGAAAGAGGCTGTGCCACTGTTCTGCACAAGATACAGCCCTAACTGCTGGGGCTGGGGGGAGTGCAGGCTGTGAGAGCCTCATGCTATTCGTGCAACCTGCTGTGTTAGTGGAGAGCAAATATGAACCAGTACCACATGAAAGAGTAGCATTTTCACCTCTTTTGCACAGTGGTTAAGTATTTGCACAAGGTTCACAGAGAGAGAATTGGGTCTGAGCCTGTGAATGTCAAACTCGGAAAAGCAAAACCAGAGGCAAGGTTTGAGCCCATGCAGAAATGGCTCTTTCTACTGTCTTTGGAGGACCAGAAGTAGGGTTCTAACTAGGGAACTTTCCAAGCACCCTGATTGTCTGAAAAAGCGTTCGCACTAAAAGCAAACAATCTGGCCACATCTAATCACAAGTTTAAAAAATTGCTCTCTGGGTTGGAGGAGGAGGCAGGCAGGTGACATATATCAGTCACAGTCTCAGGTCTGCTGCATCCAAAATATAACTAATGAAGAAAACTCCCCTGAAGAATTGCATGCTCTTGTGACATACACAAAGACTATATACTTCCTCATGCACTGACACCTGGGATTTTACACTGGCCCACTTACAAAAAAAGAGATGCTGGAGGTTGATCATTGCTTCTATGAATGGAAAAGGCATAGTAAGCGGTAGAGCAGTCTGCTCTAGCATTGTTTTCCCTGGAAGAAAAACTGCACCTTCCAAGCCATACAACACAATACAGTCACAAGGCAAAATGTCAAAGCTACCACTAAACCACCTGAACAGTACTCAAGTCAGTCCAAGTTCCCCAGTCAAAACCACCCATCTGCAGCCACTCAAAGGAGGCTGAGAGAAGCAGCCAGGTCACCTCTAAAGCAGCCCTGCAGAGCAAACTCTGCTAACCAAACACATAGCATGGGCCTTTCCAAAACTGGATCCAGTGCTCACTAAAATTTAGTCTTGCAGGCAGTAGTATGAAAAATACATATTTTATGTATATATATATATATATATTTGGAAGTTGAGGGAGGGTTAAAATCCTTCTTTTAATGGACTTAGCACAAAGTAAAGGAAGTGAAAATCAGCCCCTTTTGGAAGTGCTGATACCATGCACAAAAACTCCAGAACAGAAAAAAACAGAACCAAACATATCTGCAAAACCTGCTTACTCTAAGATTCAGAACACGTTGTTTAAAACTTCTGTAAAGTGCCACACCATGGGCCAATGAGCCTATTCATTTCCAATATTCAATTTCATTTGGCAAGAAATGACCTTTCCAGACAATCTGCTTAGGAATCTTAGTTAAGATTGACTTACTGGAACAAGGAGCTGAGTTTCATGCAAACAGATTCCTCAGAACGCAGAATCTGTCTCATAAGAAGAAACTTTTTTCCATGTTTATTAAAGTATAGCTTTTCCGTTCACCAACCATAAGATCAATTATGTTTATACGGAAAAAATAAAAAAGAAAATAAATAGTTCAAATGATTGCCGGAGATCCTTTCACATGATGCTTAGCTCTTTGAGACACCTTTCTCTGAAATCCAGGACATATCAATAGAAGCTGTGCTGCTGCCAGCTGTTCACTGGGCCATATAACATGATGAGTAATTTCAAGGCAGGTCCTAGCACACAGGCATCTGTCACATGGAAATAGTCACTGCCACTCTCAGTTGCTGATATACCATGCAATGGAGACTGAAGCAGTTTCAGGAAAAAATCCACTATGGAATGCCAGCTCGTGAACTGGAAACAGTTTGATGGGGCTGTCTTTCCCAATGAGTTCATACTCCTTACTATACTAACATGGATTTATAGTTCTCAGAACCCCAGCCAGTACCTCTCTGGGTCCGTGCTGCACAGGCACAGGGGCACCACACTCCAGCCCAGCATCCTGCCTGCACACAGAATCCCAGTGGAAAAACCCAGGGCCAAATCAGGAACAGAGACTTGAGCTATCAAGCCCATCAGGAAGTCCCTCCACGAGGGATTCAACAATCTCCCATTTGTGGATATCCAGACCCTCATGTTTCTCACCTCTGCTGAGACAAAGGTTGTGAATGATGCAGAATGCCCAGGGGAAAAACCACAAAAACAAACCACAAACACCAAGAAACATTTGCACTGTATTAGCAAATAATATATTTTTGCCATGGTTCATTTAGAATAGAAAATAATCTTCTCTTTGGCAATAACTAATGACATACAATCTCATTTACCTGTCTTATCCTATACCATAATTAAATTGAATTAACACCAGAAAGAAGAGGGGGGGAAAAACCCAGACATAACACAATGCAGTAATAAACCATGATTAATAAATGCTCAGCTCCTCAAGGTTATCCAAGCAGCACTTACAGCAGGCTTAAACATTAACCATGTGTGCAGCGGGAACAGGTCTTCACTGCTTATTTCCAACTACTGTGTAAAAAACCCAACCCAAAATAAAACAAATAAAAATACCCCAGTAAACATTTCTACTTGTTTTAAAGAAAACCTCTGAGGGCAACTGCACAATTTAAAAGATTGTGTTCTCAGTTGTGTTGTGTTCTTGACCTACAGCTGAGAAGAGAAAGTTTCTCATCACATGCTTTGTCTTCAAGTCATATTAAAAGAGAAAGTAGCTCAGCTGACCAGCTTACCACAGGTACATAAAAAGTCTTTCTCTGAGAGGAAGGAATCAAAGACCTTTCACATGCATTACTAAATGTGTGCAGAGTGAGACTGTTGAAAAGCAGAAAATTCACAAAAAGATCATCTTAGAGCTTTGGCTGACCCACAAAATCTGATAAGATTTGATCGGTTCTGCCTAGTGTTTCTGCCAGAAGAGTTAATTAACTTTGCTTTAGGACCATGTCAGGGAAAAGGCACATCTCAGATGGAGTGGGTTCAGCATCACACCCACACAGGCAGAACCACAGCAGGCACACATGCAGGCAGGCTGCTGCACAGTTTGCACAAGACACGGAAGAAGCATGTCCAGAGATGGGTGGCTCCTCCCAGAAAGATTTGCTCTTAAAACCTGTCTTTCTTGACAGAGGTACTTTGACCACTTCCCACTAGACAGCCAGCATACAGCTCTGCCTTGATAAGAAAGGGATGCTTAAGAAAGACCACATCTGGGAGTGGCTGGCTGCTGCTAGAACAGTTTTTCTAGCCAACTGCCTGCTCCCTAAGTTCCCAACCCTCCTTAGGCAAACAGTCCTCTTAGGATCAAAACTCTTAGAACAGGATACCACCCTAAAAATTGAGGTTTGAGTTAATAAAAGTGTTTTCCTCTAGTGTTTAAAACAATGTTGACACTTCGGTAGCTTAAATTCCAAATACCTCAAGCACCACCTCCAAGAGCTCTATAAACAGAAACCATATCTCTAGTTTCCTTTCATGTGAAATAAACAAGCTAACAGTAATCTTGCTGAAAAATAACAGCCTTAAGCCAATTAGATGATCATTCCAGCTTTTTTAGGATATCTCTCTTCAGCTCACTTAAAACCCATCAGTTTCCAGAATCAAGCCAAAATTCCTTTTTTCACATAGTGCTGGCATATTGCCTGTCACTGTAACACTTGGATGCTGATTTCCACAAAATATGTGACTCACTGTAGTCCTCCTCACAGGAAACCGATGTCCACAGTTCTGTCAGCAACGTTCTGCTTACATGCCTTGCTGGCTACTACATAAACAGAAGTACCTAAACCCATGATTAAACCCCTGCACAATTAGTCTGATTTTCTTTCTGCACTTGTATGGTAGAAAGAAAAAAAATCTTTATCACTGTAAATTCTGACAAGATACATCTTGCAGGAGATTATGGTCTTTGTTACAAAACACTTCTTTACAAAATCTACTAGTAACCATTTCATGAACTGGTTTAATATGATCAGAACTTGTAGTAAAATATTTTTTATAGTTACTGAAGATGTATATCACTTTTACTGTAAAAAACCCAAGAATCTGTAGCTATATTAAACCAGAATGGGGTTTAATGTAAAATAAATATATGTTAAAGCACTTTTAAGTAAAGTTCATTCTACTGTTTGCAGATTTACCTTTCTTAGCAGCAGACAGACAGCACAATTCCTCTGGTGATAAAAAAAATAAAATCATACCTCTCACGGCGATAATCCATTACCAGGACTAGGGGACTTTTGTTTCTCTACTCACTTCAAAACCCCCAAATTCAAATTTGGCAGCTCTTAAGGCTTCAGTGAAACTGTTTCTGCTATTTACTTTCATATCTGGCTAGCAAGTTACACAGCATCTGCCATCACACACTGATAGTAGAAAAAAAACCCAGCTACTGAAACACTGCATGAAAAACTTTGTTACATCGCGTGATTTGGGATGTGGGTAAGAGAGCAAGTCACACAAGGGTACGGAATTGTGCTCAGCAAACATGGGAATGGTTGGAGTGTGGACAGAATGAAATTCTGGAGAAGTAATTTGCAGAAATTCCTGGATGTGATTACACGAGATTCCTGCAGTCCACACATCTTTCACTACAGGTTATCTTAGCGTTTCTGATCTTTGCTACAATATTGATTTTAACCCTCAAGTACGGGGAGCCAGCACGGCGCTGCCCCATCCCTGAGCTCCCGGCAAGGCTGTCTGCCAGACACACATAACCAGCCACAGCGCAGCACCTTCCAGCCATNCACCGCGACCGCGGGGGCGGCACCAGCCCACGGCCAATGGCGCACGGGGGCAGGCGGAGCCGAACACACACCCAGCCACACTACGAGCCCCAGCAAGCCCGGGGCTCACCCGAGCTAAGAGGGCGGCGGGTCCGGTGCGCAAAGGATGGTGGGAGTCGTAGTTCGGCGGCTGCGCAGCGAGTCACTTGGTCCCAGGTGTCTCCCGTCTCGCGTGGCGCGGGAGACGCCGGGAACATCCCGGGAGCATCCCAGGAGCATCCCGGGAGCATCCCAGGCGCATCCCAGGCTGCGGCGTTTGCGCGAATTATCCTCTGGGTACGGATGGGTCAGCGCTGACTGCGCCTCCCGCAGGATCACAGATTATGCTGAGTTGGAAGGGAGCCACAAGGATCATCGAGTCCAACTTTTAATCCTGCACAGGACCATTCCCAAGAGTCACACCATGTGCCTAAGAAATCATCCAGGCGCTTATTGAACTCTGTCAGGTTTGGTGCTGTGACCATTTCCCTGGGGAAGCTGTCCCAGTGCCCAACCACCTCCTGGATGAAGAAACTTTCTAATATCCAACCTAAGCTTCTTCTGACACAACTTCAGGCCGTTCCCTCAGGTTCTGTCCCTGGTCACCACAGAGAAGATACCAGTGTCTGTCCCTCCTCTTCCCCTCGTGTGGAAGTTGTAACTGCAATGAGGTCTCCCCTCAGTCTCCTCCAGGCTGAGCAGATCACTCCTTACACGCCTTCCTCAAGGCTCTTCACCTTCTTCATTGCCCTCTTTTGCATACTCTCTAACAGCTAAATATCTTTCTTATGTTGTGGTGCCCAAAACTGCCACAGTATGCAGGGCAGAGCAGGATAATCCCCTCCTTCGACCGGCTGGAGATGCTTTGCCTGATGCCCCCCAGGACACAGTTGGCCCTCCTGGCTGTCAGGGCACTGCTGACTCAGATTCAACTTGCCTTCGAGCAGGACCCCCAGGTCCCTTTCTGTGGGACTGCTCTCCTGCATCTCATTCCCCAGTCTTTGTGTACATCAGGTGTTGCTGCATCCCAGGTGCAGAATAAGGCACTTTCCCTTGTTGAGCTTCACATGGCTGGTGATTGCCCAGTCCTCTAATTTGTTGAGGTCTCT